>CM022757.1:7421852-7449352 GCA_012411365.1 Ameiurus melas | reverse complement strand
ATAAAATAATTATTTATTAAAATTTTTTTTTTTTATTTTTTTTAAAAATATATTAAAAAAAAAAAAAAAATAAATTTAATTTTAATTTAAAAAATTTTAAATTATTTAATATAATAAAAAATTTTATTTTTTTAATATTTAATTTTTTTTTATTTAAATAAAAAATAATTTAAAATAAAAAAAAAAATAAAAAAAAAAATTTAATAATAAAAAATAATAAAAAAAAAAAAAAAAAAACTAATCAATTCTGAAAATAATTCTTAGTTGCAGCCCTAGATTGTATGAGTTCTTTTACCCGTCAGATACAAAGCACTTTAATTTAATAGTATTCATTAGGGACGCACTGATCAGGGATTTTAAGACCGAAACCGATCCAGATACCAATTTTTATTTTTTAAGCTTTATTCTGGAGGTCATAAACAGTTAAAAGTAAGCTCTCTGCTTATGGTCACTGTTAATTGAGTTAAAATGATAGCTATGAGAAATACTGTTGGTTAATTGATAAATAAACAACATAAAATATTTATTTTAAAATATCTAAACAATGAAGAGTCCTAATTAAAAGTGGACCAACACAAAAATTATCCATATTAACAAAAAGGCTAATAGACGTCTAAGGAAATAGCAAACTAAACTTAATGTCAAATTGATATTAAATGCAACCCATAGTAATTAAACATAAATAAAATGAGAAATGAAATAATATTTTATGAAGTTATTATAATATCTATTTTTATATTAAATGATTTATTTATAACTAAGCACATTTTCTGTCTTTACATTTTAGTAGTTTTATTTTTGTTCATTTATCAGTTTTAGACTGGTTCCCCAGTAGAATGTTGCCATGTCTGCTGATAATATTGTGTTTTTTTGGGACTTAAATCAAAACATGGAAACTGGAGTTGACTTTTCTAGTGATATCTGGCAACCCGGAGTTTAAATAAAGTGACTGCACTGTCTATTAGAGTTGGTGTAGAGAGACAGTGTACAGTATGTTTACAGACTAAAAAGTTGCTAATCCTGATTATGATTGGTGAGGAATTATTTAATAAAGAAGTTTGAATTTAACCCACCTTGTAGCATAAGCATTATTATTACTTTACTCTGCCCGACGCCGCTGTGTCTACACAAGCGGGTCACAGTCGCAGGTTCAGGTCATTTTACGGGATCAATAAAAGTACTTTTCAGTCGTAAATGCGAGTGAAATGGTTTCACTGTAAAGCCCTGAGTTTATCTGCAAAGTTTGTTCCTGTTCAGCGTGATGACGTTTAATGTCTCCGATACGGATGTCACGGTTACATTACTAGGTGGGAGGCAAGCGCGGGCCGAGCAGTGACAGAAAGGCGAGGGAAGCGTGAAGCGTAAAGCACCCAATCCGAAGCAATAAAAAGAATCCAAGACGAGATCAGGGAATCGTAATTCATAAACGAGGCTAAGGTCCTTAAACCATGAAAGTCCGAAGCGTAGTAGGGAGCTTGGTAACTTACTAGCGTTTGGGGAAAACTGAGCATTACTTCGCTACGCACTGTCATAAACAAGGTCTTAAATAACCTTGAGCGCCGTGGTGTAACAGTCACGATACCAAAAATCTAGTAGTCTGTACCGATACCACAAAAAGTACATGATACTCAATACGAAAGTTGATACCACAGTGTGGTTAAAAAAAAATTTTAATAAAATTTTAAACTACTGGAGGACATTGTCCTGTGGTTGATACTGGAAAAGAGAGAGAGAGAGAGGGGGATATTTTAGTTATCAAATACTATCTGACAATGACTAATAACAAGTGCTAAGGTGCACTCTTAAATACATGCACACACACACACACCCCTTATACTCTGAATGCAAGCATTAGTTTAAATTCACTGATATGGTGGCAGACCAGAAAGATTTATTAAAATCATGAACATGTGAATAATTATTAGTGACATTAGTCTACATTTAGCTGACAGATCTCAGGCTGAATGGAGATGCATGGTGGAACATTAGGAGGTAGTTTATAACACTGCAATGCGGTAGCGTCGTTAACAAATAACTGGCTATCGCTAACATTACATGGAGCATAACGTTAGCTGGTTTCACAGCCACAATGCAGCTGCCTCAAACAAATATAATATAGGGCGAGTGTTTCAGGCACTTCACCAAATTCCAGGTCTTTCCTCACTTTGTTTGAAATGAACGATAGCATCGGTTTCACACGAGCTTCACAGCATCAATTAAAGTGCATCGGAAAGTATTCACAGCGCTTCTCTTTTCCCACATTTTGTTATGTTACAGCCTTACTCAAAAATGGATTAAATGAGTTATTTTCCTCAAAATTCTACAAACAATACCCCATAATGACAACGTGAAAGAAAAAAAGCACATGCACATAAGTATTCACAGCCTTTGCTGAATACTTTGTTGAAGCACCTTTGGCACCAATTACAGCCTCAAGTCTTTTTGAGTATGATGCTACAAGCTTGGCACACCTATTTTTGGGCAGTTTCTCCCATTCTTCTCCATCAGGTTGGAGCCATTTTCAGATCTCTCCAGAGATTGTTCAATCGGATTCAAATCTGGGCGCTGGCTGGGCCACTCAAGGACATTCACAGAGTTGTTCTGTAGCCATCCTTTGTTATCTTCGCTGTGTGCTTAGGGTCGTTGTCCTGTTGGAACAGGGCGCTCTGGAGCAGGTTTTCATCAAGGATGTCTCTGTACATTTCTGCGTTCATCTTTTCCTCGATCCTGACTAGTCTCCCAGTTAATGCTGCTGAAGAACATCCCCACTGCATGATGCTGCCACCACCATGCTTCACTGTAGGGATTGTATTGGCCAGGTGATGAGTGATGCCTGTATATATATATATATATATACCAAAGATATACATATACCAAAGTTGTTGAGTGCATATGCTCAGCGTCATATCTATATTATAGTCTACATTAATACGTATTATCTTTCATTTGTACTGTAAACAACTGTGTCGCACTGTCAGCCTCTCTATTACTCGTCCCTCGCTATGTGGTAAAAGTACAAAAGGATGTCGTTTAGCAGTCTAACAGACAGACAACTTGTTCCCCATGTATGCCTTGGAATACTACTCCAAATCCAACCTCAGAATAATACAATAAATATATTCAACACTAAAACAAGAACTGTTTTTTACACAACTATTTACAAAGAGCACATTTTATAATGAATCAAATATAAAATAACTGTGCATTAACAGCATGTCTTTATGGAGCAGTGTTACGGCTTCTCTTCTGCATGGATGTGTTCATGTCTTTTGAGAGAACACTTGGTAGTATATTTTGCCCCACACTGTACACAGATAAATGGTTTCTCTCCTGTGTGAATGCGCTGGTGTCGTCGGAGAGTACCATCTTGATTAAAACTCTTTCCACAGTGTGAGCACTGATACGGCTTTTCTCCTGTGTGAACGCGCTGGTGTCGTCGGAAATTACTCTCTTGATTAAAAATCTTTCCACAGTGTGAGCAGTAATAAAGTTGTTCTCCAGTGTGAAAGCGCTGGTGTCGTTGGAAATTACTCAAGTCAGCAAAACCCTTTCCACAGTGTGAGCACTGATACGGCTTCTCTCCTGTGTGAATGCGCTGGTGACTTTGGAGAGCACTATCCTGATTAAAACTCTTTCCACAGTGTGAGCAGTAATACGCCCTCTCTCCTGTATGAATGCGTTGGTGTGTTGTGAGGGTAGACTTCTGAGTAAATTTCGCCCCACACTGCACACACATAAATGGTTTTTCTCCTGTGTGAATGCGCTGGTGACTTTGGAGATGAGCTTTCTGCTTGAAGCTCGTTCCACACTGTGAGCACTGATACGGTTTTTCGCCTGTATGAATGCGCTGGTGACTTTGTAGATGAGCGTCCCTCCTGAAACTCATTCCACACTGTGAGCACCGATAAGGCTTTTCTCCTGTATGAATGCGCTGGTGTTGTTGGAGATGAGCTTTCCTCCTGAAACTCGTTCCACACTGTGAACACTGATAAGGTTTTTCTCCAGTATGAATGCGCTGGTGTTGTTGGAGATGAGCGTTCCTCCTGAAACTCGTTCCACACACTGAGCACTGATAAGGTTTTTCTTCAGTGTGAATGTGCTGGTGTCTTTGGAAACTGCTCTGGTGAGTACATCTCTTCCTCATACTGGAGGCTCTTGTGGACACCATGTTCTGCTGTGTCTGTAGGGAGGAAAAGATGGAAGTTATCCATCTTATTATGTTATCCAGTTATCCAGCAACATTATCCCAATGCTCCATGAAGAACTGTTTAATTTTTCTATGTATTATTATTGTTAGGACTCATCAAACCCATGGGTTAAGGTGTTTCTAAAACTGCTAATTCCATTGCTCAACAATATCAACACGGTCAATATTCCCCCACACTCACTTAGCTGAGCGTGTGTAATGTCTTGTCTCCCCCTCCTGAGGAGACAAACAGTTTGACAGAAGGTTTTCAGAGCTGCCCGAATGTCTTGTTTTCCATGACCTAACCAAACCTGAGCTCTCAGAATCAGAGTAAGCGTTACTGGCCAAGTATGCTTCAGTATACAAGGAATTTTAAGTTCAGCACAAAACTCTAGGGGAATGGGTGGGTCTGGTCAAACTTTTGGCAGGTGCAGGTATACAACATACTACAGTCCAAACTTATTATATTGTTAAAGGGTCATGGAATTGCTCTAATTCAACACATATATATAGTTCTAATCAGAGGTTTGAAAAATGCTAAAAAGGTAGGCGTGGCAATCTGCAGAGTGGAGGGGAAGAGAGGAGACAACACAACAGCAGCTTCGGATCCAGTCGGTTTTATTCCACTTTCATTGAATTAAAATCATCAACAATCCCACAAAAGGAACAAATACATTACACATGGTTATACAAGCTCACAGTACATTACACAAATAAATGCACAGCCATTTGCATTACTCTGCATCAAAAATATATATAAACAGGCTATTGTATTTTTTCCCCCATTAAAAAAGTACTTTATTTTTATGGTTTCATTTTTATTGAACATTTGTGCTGGACATTTCTGCTAAAGATTTCTACATGGCCTTTTCTCGTTTGTCCTCCCCTCCCTTTCCCAAATATTCCATTGAGAAGAAAACAAAAAACAAATTGAGCAACAGCAGTAAAAATGCACAGTTTTTTTTTCTTTTTATACTAACAAAGGAGAATAAAGTATATCGAAAACCCACAACCCACCCCCCTGGCTCATCATGGCTACCCAATAACTGTCACTGGTTATAAAGATATTGTAAAATCCAACAACAGGCACAAAAATTTAAGTAGGAAGTGTCTGTAACTCCATAAAGTATACAATAAAGGGATGCCATTTCTAAAAAAAAAAAAAAAAAAAAAAAAAAAACTTTTTTTTTCCGTACAACCGTTCATCATATATCTTATTTTCTCGAGTTTCAGAAAAAAACATCATGTCCTTTATCCACTGGGAGATAGATGGGTATTTAGCAGACTTCCAATATATAAGGGATGTGAAAGCAATAACATCCTTTTGTATCAAGCTCAAAGGAATTGAAGCTTCAGGAATCCCAAATATTGCAATCAATGGACAAGGCTTTGAATCTACCCTGAGAATAGTGGACATGATGGTAAAAAAGCCAGACCAAAAACCATGGAGTTCAGGGCAGAAGAAAAACATATGGCCAAGATGACAGGGAGAGACATGGCATTTATCACACTTGTCCTCTACATCCGGATACATCACAGACAATCCCGACTTGGACAGATGGACTCTATTTAAAACTTTGAACTGTATAAGTCCAAGACTAGCACAAGAAGTGGTGGTCTGTACCCTCTCTATAGCATGTTCCCAACACTCCTCACTTATTTGTACTCCTAATTCCGTTTCCCACGCATTCCTAATTTTACATAAATCTTAGAAATCATTCCTCTCTGATGCGGGTTATTTTAAAACAGGTCTTCCCAGGCCTGTTCAGAAGGAGCAGAAGGGAAATCAGGAAAACATCTAGAAACGAAATTCCGTATTTGAAAGTACCAAAAGAAATGCGTCATGGGGAGATCGTAAGTGGATGCCAAATTGGCAAAGCTATCAAACACACCATCAGAATACAAATTTCTAACTTGTTTAATACCCTTGTCATACCACACTGAAAATGAGGAGTCCAAACACGATGGGGGAAATAGATGGTTGTTGAATAAAGGACACAAAGAGGATGCACCTACAAATTTAAAGCGCAGTCTAAATTGATACCAAGTGTAGTTTATATAGGGAAAGTTTTGTAGGTAAAGAGGATTCACTACAAGAAGATAATTCCAATTTAGACCAAGAAGCTCCAGGAGTTGGACCCAGTAACAAAGTTTATGGATGTGCGCAGCCCAGTAATAGAATTGAAAATTGGGTGATGATGGTTCGAATTCGGCGTTCGATAGAGTAATACGTGAAGTTTGAGTCTCCTGCTGACTTCGATTAAAAATTATAATTAATTAGCACTTTTTTTGGTAATATAATATATTTTGACTTATTCTATTTCGCACTTTTAACTCGGTGGTTCATTAAGCTGGCGGGGAAAAACTCGAAAATCGGTGGTAGCATTCAGACAAAACTGAGATCCAGTGTGCGCACCGCAAGCGCATCTCCTTCTTGCCGTGAATCCGCAGCCGCGCCTCCTTCTCCTCATGAATCCGCAGCCGCGCCTCCTTCTCCTCATGAATCCGTAGCCACGCTCCCTTCTCTCCGTGAACCGACTGCATCCGTATCCCCGAGCGGTCCTGACCTCGCCACACTCAGGTTTGAGTTGTTGGCTTTACTGAGGAAGGACATTGCCGATATTTTTAAAAAGGAGTTCCAGGAGCATCAGAAGCACCAGGAGAAGCAACAGGAGAATCTTCAGAAGACTCTCAGGGATGCGCTGTCTACTATCCAGCTCAACCTGCAGGTCATGAAAACACAGCAGGCTAGCGATAAAGTTGCTACCGATGCCACCATATCAACACTGAAAGGTACCATTGGGGAGATGGAGCACGCGCTCTCCGGTTGCACCGATGATATAGTTCACATGAAGACTACTATCGAGTCTCTCACTGCGAACGTGACTCAATTAGAGATGTGAGGATGTGAGGATCTGGAGTCGAGGTCAAGGCGCAATAACGTTCCAGAGGGCCCTGACACCTGTACAACCGCTGCTATTAAACTCTTAAAACCGGGGTGAACTGCATCATCTACACAGTGTAGTGTTTGTTTCTTTATCTATTTATTTATTTTATTTATTATTATTATTTTGTTGTTCTTTCCTTTACTTCTATTCTTTTTTTTGCACTCGGCCTTCCAGCTCTACAGAATTCGAATTCTTATATTGTCGGTGCATTATTACTTCGTTATTCTCTTCTTTTATTTTATTTTAATATGCTACACTGTGTAATATTCTTATTTATAAGTATTTAAAAAGGTATGGACATTATATTTGTTGAAGTGCGCAGACTATTTATTAGATTTGAAGTCAGCAGGGGACTTTTTTTTTCTTACTGGAATTATTTTTTAGTAATTTTGTTTAGCTTACTCTATGTGCACTTTGTGGACAACCCTAGGGGTGATACACTGCTGTCTCCTTTGTTTTATGGAGACTTTGGGTGTGTGTCCCTCTTCAGCTCCAATTGGCTATTTATATTCTTATTTTTACTTTAGTTCTTGGGTTTTATAATTTTTATATAACCAGCGACAGCTATTGAGTAGCCATGAGGAGGCGTTTTTTTTATTTATTTATTTATTTATTTTTTCCTTCTCAATGAAATATTTGGGAAAGGGAAGGGAGGGGAGAAAAGGTAAATGAATCACATGAATATTAATCATATGAAAATGAATTACATGTAAATGAATCATATGAAAATGAATAAATAAACAAAGGCAAAAAAAGAAAATTGGGTAATGCAAGTCCTCCCCTAAGTTTACATTTCTGCAATAAAGATTTACGAACCCTTGGTGGCTTCCCTCCTCAAATAAATGTACTAATTATCTTATCCAATGAATCAAAGAATGATTTTGGGAGAGAAAGAGGCACTTGTTGGAACAAGAAAAGAAACTTCGGTAAAATATTCATTTTGACGGCATTGATCCTGCCAATTAGGGAAAGTGGTAAGTTACCCCAACTCTGAATGTTAGATTTAACCTAAGTGATAAGGGGAGTAAAGTTAGCTGATAGAAGATTAGATAGAGAACGTGTCACGTTGATACCTAGGTATTTAAAACCTGACTGACTAAATCGAAACGGTAGATCTGACTGTTGGAGAGACAGAGCTGGAGTATTGACAGGGAAACAGTCGCTTTTATCTAAATTTAGTTTATAACCAGAGACAACACCAAAAGACTCCAGAACAACCAAGACAGAAGGCATAGAGGCGGTAGGATCAGTTACATACAATAACAAATCATCAGCATATAGCGACAATTTGTATTCTACACCATATCGAACTATTCCTTTAAACAAGGAGGAAGATTTTAGTGCAATAGACAGCGGCTCGATGGCAACAGCAAAAAGCAGTGGGGATAAAGGACAACCTTGGCGACACCCTTGTCCGAGCGCAAAATAATCCGAATAAGTATCGTTAGTCTGAACTCTAGCATAACGGGTTGAGTAAAGGAGGCTAATCCAAGAAATAAACTTGTCCCCAAATCCAAACTTCCTCAGGACTGCAAACAAATACTCCCATTCGACCCTGTCGAATGCTTTTTCAGCATCTAATGAAATCACAATCTCAGGGTGAACAGCTGAATACTTTGAATAAATTATATTAAAGAGTGTACGGGTATTGAAAAACAATTGGCTTCCCTTTATAAAACCGTTCTGATCTTTAGATATAATATAAGGGAGTACATTCTCTAAACGAGATGCCATTACTTTCGCCAACACCTTTACATCTGCATTCAGCAGTGATAGCGGTCTATAAGAACCACAGGAGGATGGATCCTTACCCTCCTTTAGGAGCAGAGCTATCGTGGCTTGTGTCAGAGTTGGAGGCAAAGACCCACGTTCCAAAGATTCGTTGAAAAGCAATGGAGCTAATTTTCCAATAAACGTTTTAAAAAATTCGATTGGAAAGCCGTCCGGGCCAGGAGCATTGGTAGAGTGCATAGATATAACTGAATGTAAAATTACTTCAAGAGAAATTGGGGAATCCAATTTCATAGCAGTATTCGTATCTATAACAAGGTTATAGAGGTTTTGAAGAAATGCGTTCACTTTAGTATTATCTGTTGGAAATTCTGACTTAGGTCATAGGTGAACCCCAAGTTGCTCCCGATGGCAAGTTAGCGCCTTGCATGGCAGCTCTGCTATCATTGGTGTGTGTGAATGGTTGAATGAGACACAGTGTAAAGCGCCATTTATCAATTGGAAAAGCCTTTAACCCTGTCTTCTGTAGGAGATAGTGACTGAGCAGTATGTAACATCCTTGTTTGGACCCGGAATTACTTTTTCAACATCAATTTGTTAACATGCCAGAGTGTCCTTTCAATCCCTTAAGCAGAGACCTCATGAGTAAATTGCATTTCACTCTCGCTTTCTCTGGCTGTAAATTAGTGGTTTCTACACCTCTGCTTTCTGAAACCGCAGTTAACCACCCAAAATCAGCTGTACAATGTGTTTCACTCTCTCTGTTTTCTCATTCTGAGTCACCAGATCCAAGTTTAAGTTGCCTGCCAGATATCAGGCTAAGTTGAAACATTCTAATCCTGTTTATGTAAAACAATATCCACTCTCTGAATTTAAAGTCTGTGGTACTAATGTTATTGTAAATTCGTTATTCCATCAAGGCGTATTAAAACCCTGTGTCAGTTCTTACAATACACCTGTGAATCCTGTTCCAAAACCAGATAGAACCTGGAGATTCACACAGGACTCACGTAGGGTTAATGAGATTGTCATCTGTTTCACCTGATGTACCTATTATCATATCCCTAATTCTGAGGGCTGCTGGACTGCAACCTGTCGTCTCCTACAGCACTTGTCTGTGAAGGGTTTCACTTTGTCCAAAACCAAACTACAGCTCTGAAAAACTGAAGTCAAGTATCTAGGCTTCCTTCTTTCCAAAGGTCAAGGACGGCTCTCTGCTGATCGTATAACTGTGGTCAAAACATCTCAGCTACCTGCAACCAAACAAGCAGTTCTAGCTCCTGATTGCTCTTATTATGACAAGCAGCTGAAGGCCGTGGTGGAACATTCTAATCCTCTATTGTCTCCGGTCACACACACCAGAAACTGTGGTGGCCTTTGAATTTCTCAAAATGGCTCTCTGTTCAGTACCCGCATTGGGACTGCCTGATTACAACGAACATTTCTCTCTCTACACCCATGAACACTCAGGTGTGGCTTCTGGTGTGTTGGCACAAGAACACAGGGGTAGTTTCCAACCCTGTGCCTATCTCTATAAAACATTGGACACTGTAGCTGCAGGACTCCCCGCGTGTCTGCGTGCAGTGGCTGCCAGCACTCTTCTCGTCATGGATGCAGAACGATAGGTATTGTTTCATCCTTTGGGGTTACACACCACACATCAGATAAAACAAATTATCTCAAATATTCAAACACAACACATGTCTGCTCAACGTAGAAGTTGTTATGAAAAAATTCTTTGTTCTACTGCAAATTTAACTACAGTGAGGGAAAGAAGTATTTGATCCCCTGCTGATTTTGTACGTTTGCCCACTGAGAAAGAAATTATCAGTCTATAATTTTAATGGTAGATTTATTTGAACAGTGAGAGACAGAATAACAACAAAAAAATCCAGAAAAACGCATGTCAAAAATGTTATAAATTGATTTGCATTTTAATGAGGGAAATAAGTATTTGACCCCTCTGCAAAAAATGACTTAGTACTTGGTGGCAAAACCCTTGTTGGCAATCACAGAGGTCAGACGTTTCTTGTAGTTGGCCACCAGGTTTGCACACATCTCAGGAGGGATTTTGTCTCACCCCTCTTTGCAGACCTTCTTCACGTTATTAAGGTTTCAAGGCTCACGTTTGGCAACTCGAACCTTCAGCTCCCTCCACAGATTTTCTATGGGATTAAGGTCTGGAGACTGGCTAGGCCACTCCAGGACCTTAATGTGCTTCTTCTGGAGTCATTCCTTTGTTGCCTTGGCTGTGTGTTTTGGGTCATGATCATGCTGGAATACTCATCCACGACCCATTTTCAATGCCCTGGCTGAGGGAAGGAGGTTCGCACCCAAGATTTGAGGGTACATGGCCCTGTCCATCGTCCCTGTGAAGTTGTCCTGTCCCCTTTGCAGAAAAACACCCCCAAAGTTCGTTCATAGCTTACAGTTAACTGTTTATTTCTGGAGATTGCATTTAGGCTTCAAACTTCATAAAAGTTGTGTTCATTTGTGAAAAGTATCTTGATGCACAAAACATGTTAGTGTTGTAAACTTTTGTTGACCACAGAGATTATTTGTTGCAATAATCCAAAAGCCTATGGGAAAATCTTCTTGGGTTTTTGTTGAGGGAACCGGTGTGATGCTAACGTCCGGGTTCTGGTACAAAATGACATCGTCCCTGTGTCACCGCTCTATTGAGTGATTTGGCTGCGTCTCTCCTCCTGTGAACACTGTTATTGCCTTTTCTACATTCACCGGAATTGTTTCCATTTGGTTGCATATTTTATATTTGATGCATATTTTCATTTGGGTGATGGCATTGTTATTTTTACTTATCCTATATTTTGGGTACAATTTTATTTATATTTGGCTTCTACGAGATGATGCACTTTAAGGATGATTCTAATCTGATGTAAAGATTTGTACATTAGCAAGAATGTAGCACAACATGGAGGTGAAAGCAGCAGTCTGTTTATTTAAATGTGAAAGTGCAATATAAATACGTTGTCCCTAAAATCAATTAATAATGGTGATAAATAATCAAGATCTCAATGTTGATAAAAATAATCGGGTTGATCGTTTTGGCCATAATCGTGCAGCCCTACAATAGACAACAATAACTCAATTAACTCGATTAAGAAACTAGCATGTAAACAGCCATTTTTTATTAGCTTAATCCGATTAAAGTCATACTCAAAGTAAACACAAATCGAATTAAGACATATGGAGTATTCCAGTTTTAGTCGCATTATAGACATGTATACACCTTGATCACACTAACATCGTTTGGAAGTTTTCACCATATTGTGCGACAGGACACGTACACACACGGCCGTGTTCAACTGTTTGACGGCAAACAAGAGTGCATGACTGCGTCCGAAACCGTGTACTTACCTACTACTGTATATAGTAGGCTAGATACACGTGTCTGATTTTTACGTTTCGGACACAGTCCGAGGCTTCAAGGAGTCGTCTATTAGCACGTATAGCATGACAGATAATTAACTGCACTTGAAGCTTTCGTCAAATTAAAAACGAAACACCCAAAACTATACGGTACCATAACGAAAAAGAACTGTATGTCGATACGGGAAAGTCTTAAGGGACGTCGGACGGCGTGACGTGGGGACGTAATGACGTGTGATGTTAACCGATCTCTGTTCTATATCATGTAAAACATGAAAGGGATATTCTAAAAACAACTCATGTAAACACCTTAATCACAATATTATCTTATTCAGAATAAAGTCAATAATTAGATTACTGATGTCCATGTAAACAGAGTCACTGATATTCTGGATGCTGATGGTGGGAAGGTAGTTAACATGCATATAAACTGTAATTTTTTTGGATATTTCATTGTTATTATGGAAAATATCCATGAAGTGTAAACGATGTGTGTAACTAACATTTGGATATGTTAGTGTATAATTCGGACACTCTGCAGACTGTCACACTTTATTGATTTTCAATAAAGTTTA
Source organism: Ameiurus melas (assembly GCA_012411365.1). Classification (NCBI taxonomy): domain Eukaryota; kingdom Metazoa; phylum Chordata; class Actinopteri; order Siluriformes; family Ictaluridae; genus Ameiurus; species Ameiurus melas. The sequence continues at coordinate 7,436,522 of CM022757.1, read as the reverse complement.
TTTACTTTTTAACATCTACTGTACTCTGTCTCTGATGTTTTTGACCTAGGCTAAAAAGGTTGAATTATTCATGACATAATCTTCCATGTTTTCTCAATCAAAATATGTTTTTTTATATATATATACACATATATATATATATATATATATATATATATATATATACACACACATATATATATATATATATATACACACACACACATATATATATATATATATACACACATATATATATATATATATATACACACACACATACATACATACATATATACACACATACATACATACATACACACACACACACACACACAATATAAATAATAAAAACACAACCAATTTTTATATATCACCTTTCCCCAGCCGTGATGGACTACATTTGCATTTCCCATGCGTTGCTTCATCTTCACCATAATGTCAATAAACACTTTAAAAAGTATATTTTCAAGGTTTTCCAGTACTTTAAATGACTAAAAGCTCCTTGTACGAGCCCCGATGAACCTCATAAACAACAGTTTGAGACTCTTTAGTTTTTATTCACAGGAACTGTAAGAGAATTATTTCCCATTGACATAAAGAGACAATTTAAGACAAGCTGAGGGATCTATCCTGTCATATCCATGTTTAAAACGCAATAATGTTTAACGTGTAAAAAGTATAAATAAGGTTTTGCTACACTGAAAGCGCGAACTAGAGGAATAATAATTACTACTAATTATAAGCACCTGTTGTAAATCTACGCTAATCAGAATTGTGATAAAAGTGTTTTATTCATACAGCCAACAGAAGTACCTGGATTTACCGGAAAGGAGCTGTCTCGTGCTGTCTCGCGCTGTCTGATTCTCAACAGTCGTCTCGCTCTTTTGAATGACGCGCCTGCGCACTCCGAAACCACGCCCACCAGATGACTAAACCGTAGAAATGAATGGAATAGGGATAAATAGATGTTATTATATATAACCAGGTGGAAAGGAAAACACTCCAATGGCGAAACTGGTTATTAAAGCCCTTAATTAAGTGTATTGTCCCTGCAGTGTGCACAGAGGTCCTTCTCATCTAGTGATCAAATGTGACGCTGGCCCTTTAAGAAGCAGGACTCTGAGTTCTCGTTCTGTCCAGAAGTATCGCGAGAGGTCGCCTGCGAGCAGCGCGAGATCCAACGTGCTGCAGTTGTTGTGCGTGTGTTTGTGAAACGGATGGCTGCATGTCTTCACCACTGAGGAACATTTCTGTGGAGACATTTGAAAGTAAATCTCATCATTATTCCTCAAAGGGCGTAAGTGTCGGTGTAGTATCGGGTTTAAAGTCCTATCGGAAATGTGCTCTTTTGTAAATTTCAGGCGTGCAGCAATGTTCTTTTTAGTAAGCAGTGGCTTCCTTCGTGGTGTCCTGCCGTAGATACCCTGCTTGTTCAATGTTTTGTGTATTGTAGACTCATGAACAGAGATGTTCGCCAGATCCAATGATGCCTTCAAAGCTTTGGCTGTCATTCAGAGTTGTTTCTTTACCTCATTGATGAGTCTTCATTGTGCTCTTGGTGTTATTTTGACTGGGCGCCCAATTCTTGGTAGAGTAGCAAAAGTCCCAAAGTGTCTCCATTTGTAGAATGTTTGCCTAACTGTAGACTGGTGAATTTCTAAAGTCTTTAAAATCACTTTGTGACCCTTGCCAGCTTTATGTAAATCAACTATTCTTGATCGTAGATCCTCTGAAAGCTCTTTTTGGTGAGGCATGGCTCACATAAGCGTGTGCTTCTTGTGCAGAGTAAACTCCAAAAGTCTGAGGGATTTTTATCAGTCAAAGTAGCTGTAGTCCACACCTCCACACTCATTTTCTTAACGAGACTCCAGGTGTGCAAAAACCTGACTCCAATGAGAGTTTTTGAGGTCACTAACTCAAGGGTTCACATACTTTTTTTACAAGCACTATGAGGGTTTTTTTTTTGGTTGTTCTCAATAAAGACATGAAAGTTTTTGTTTTTTTTAAAGACCCTATATTTGTCAATACCCCTGACTTAGATGAAGATAAGATCACATTTTATTACACATTTATGCAGAAAACCATGAAATTCCAAAAGGTTCTCTCTCACACACACATACACACACACACACATACACACATATATAAAAATAAATAAAACGAGTGCTTGAAAAGCCCTGGAATTTCTTTATGAAGCATCTGTGTGATCCCTGCATTCAGTGTAAGTGAGAACTTATGTGTGTCAGACGACGTCGTGGTACAAATGTTATCTTAAAAGTTACATAATGAATAGAAATTTGATAAAGACTTTTGCTGAGTAAAGTGGATGCGCTTTCCTGAGACAGACGCTTCACACTGAGAGATCACGGATTGTAGTTGAGAGACGCCGCGTGTTCACCGGTCTAGGTGAGGTGAGTTTGTTTCCGCGGTGTAAACACCCATTCACACTAGAGTTTGAGAGTGTTGCAGGGCTCTCCCTACGGTACTGATTGATAAATTCTCTTCTATAGACACGGGTCTTTGAAACCGATGCAATCCTTCCATACCGTGGGTGTAACCGGTAGAGCTCCTTGAGTATACCCGATCTAATGGCTTCTATTTGTCAGTAAATGTCACAAATTACCGGTCTGAAAAGTTATTAAAAATGCTGTAGCCTGTTCATATATATTTTCGATGCAGAGTAATGCAAATGGCTGCGCATTTATTTGTGTAATGTACTGTGAGCTTGTATAACCATATGTAATATTTTTGTTATTTTGTGGGATTGTTGATGATTTTAATTCAATGAAAATGGAATAAAACCGATTGGATCAGAAGCTGTTTTTGTATTGTCTCCTCTCTTCCCCTCCACTCTGCAGATTGCCACGCCTACTTTTCTAGCATTTTTCAAGACTTTGATTAGAACTAAATAGGTGCTGAAATAGAGTAATTCCTTGACCCTTTAACGAAAGGCCTCCTTTACTCAACCCCTAATGCTAGGGTTCAGACAAACGATAGTTATTCGGATTATTTTGCGCTCGGACGAGGGTGTCGCCAAGGTTGTCCTTTATCCTCTCTGCTTTTTTTGCTGTCGCCATCGAGCCGCTGTCTATTGCACTAAAATCTTCTCCCTTGTTTAAAGCAATAGTGTAGAATACAAATTGTCGCTATATGCTGCTGATTTGTTATTGTATGTAACTGATCCTACCGCCTCTATGCCTTCTGTCTTGGTTGTTCTGGAGTCTTTTGGTGTTGTCTCTGGTTATAAATTAAATTTAGATAAAAGCGACTGTTTTCCTGTCAATACTTCAGCTTTGTCTCTCCAACAGTCAGATCTACCGTTTCAATTTAGTCAGTCAGGTTTTAAATACCTAGGTATCAATGTGACACGTTCTCTATCTAATCTTCTATCAGCTAACTTTACTCCCCTTATCTCAAAGGTTAAATCTAACATTCAGAGTTGTGGTAACTTACCACTTTCCCTAATTGGCAGGATCAATGCCGTCAAAATGAATATATTACCGAAGTTTCTTTTCTTGTTACAGCAAGTGCCTCTTTCTCTCCCAAAATCATTCTTCGATTCATTGGATAAGATAATTAGTACATTTATTTGAGGAGGGAAGCCACCAAGGGTTCGTAAATCTTTATTGCAGAAATGTAAACTTGGTGGACATCCTTAGCACATCCATAAACTTTGTTACTGGGTTCAGTCTCCTGAATCTTTGTGGTCTAAATTGGAATTATCTTCTTTGTAGGGAATCCTCTTTACCTGCTTTGCTTTACTCCTCTTTACCTACAAAACTCTCCCTATATACTGATAACCCTGTTGTCCTCAGTACACTTATGACTTGGTATCAATTTAGACTGCGCTTTAAATTTGTAGGTGCATCTTCTTTGTGTCCTTTATTCAACAACCGTCTATTTCCCCCATCGTGTTTGGACTCCACATTTTCAGTGTGGTATGACAAGGGTATTAAACAAGTTAGAAATTTGTATTCTGATGGTGTGTTTGATAGCTATTGCCAATTTGGCATCCACTTTTGATCTCCCTTTGACGCATTACTTTCTGTATCTTCAAATACGGAACTTTGTTTCTAGATTTTTTTTTTCCTGATTTCCCCTCTGCGCCTCCTGAACAGGCTTGGGAAGACCTGTTTTCAAATTATCCACTTCAGAGAGGAATGATTTCTAGGATTTATGATTTTATTCTGACGCTACGTAGTGAGTTGTGTAACAAAATTTGGAATGCGTGGGAAACGGAGTGAGGAGTACAGATAAGTGAGGGGTGTTTGGAACATGCTATAGGGAGGGTACACTCCACAGAAATTCTTGACTTGGAGAGATGGACTCTATTTAAAACTTTGAACTGTATAAGTCCAAGACGAGCACAAGAAGTGATGTATCCGGATGTAGAGGACAAGTGTGATAAATGCCATGGCTCTCCCTGTCATCTTGGCCATATGGTTTTTTTTTCTGTCCTGATCTCCATGGTTTTTGGTCTGTTTTTTTTTTTTTTTTTTTTTTACCATCATGTCCACTATTCTCAGGGCAGATTTAAAGCCTTAAAAAATTGATTGCGATATTTGGGATTCCTGAAGCTTCAATTCCTTTGAGCTCGATACAAAAGGATGTTATTGCTTTCACATCCCTTATAGCAAGATGTTCCCTACTGTTACATTGGAAGTCTGCTAAATACCCATCTATCTCTCAGTGGATAAAGGACGTGATGTTTTTTCTGAAACTCGAGAAAATAAGATATGATGAACGGTTGTACGGACAAGTTTTTTTTTTTTTTTTTTTTTTTTTTAATAAATGGCATCCCTTTATTGTATACTTTATGGAGTTACAGACACTTCCCACTTAAATTTTTGTGCCTGTTGTTGAATTTTACGATATCTTTATAACCAGTGACAGTTATTGGGTAGCCATGATGAGCCAGGGGGGTGGGTTGTGGGTTTTCGATATACTTTATTCTCCTTTGTTAGTATAAAAAGAAAAAAAAAACTGTGCATTTTTACTGCTGTTGCTCAATTTGTTTTTTGTTTTCTTCTCAATGGAATATTTGGGAAAGGGAGGGGAGGACAAAAGAGAAAAAGCGATGCAGATATGTTCTGTAGAAATGTTCAGCAGAAATGTTCAATAAAAATGAAACCATGAAAATAAAGTACTTTTTTAATGGGGGAAAAAATACAATAGCCTGTTTATATATATTTTTGATGCAGAGTAATGCAAATGGCTGTGCATTTATTTGTGTAATGTACTGTGAGCTTGTATAACCATGTGTAATGTATTTGTTCCTTTTGTGGGATTGTTGATGATTTTAATTCAATGAAAGTGGAATAAAACCGACTGGATCCGAAGCTGCTGTTGTGTTGTCTCCTCTCTTCCCCCCCACTCTGCAGATTGCCACGCCTACTTTTCTAGCATTTTTCAAACCTCTGATTAGAACTATATATATGTATTGAATTAGAGCAATTCCATGACCCTTTAACAATATAATAAGTTTGGACTGTAGTATGTTGTATACCTGCACCTGCTAAAAGTTTGACCAGACCCACCCATTCCCCTAGAGTTTTTTGCTGAACTTAAATTACATATCAGTCATTTAAAGTGGTGTTACATTGACCAGGATGACCACCCACTACAGCTCCTGTGCAAACTGTAGTTTCAACTTTCTTTTGAAAGTTTTATTTTTGTGATTAAAAAAATTCTTGAGTAAGCAAGAATACAATTCTGTAATTATAGTATAGCATTCATGCTGCCACTGATTTACAGTAGGTTATAAATGTGCCTTTCATGGATTGTGACCTTGTTGATGAAGTGACTTGTGTATTGTGTAGCCGAGGGTCACACACTAGTTCCTGGCCAGGTCACACATTAATCACTGGGCTGCACATGTGACCTGGTCGGTTCCAGTCTGCAATCATTGGTAAGAAAAAGGATTTCAAAGTAATCCTCAAACAGGGTCCTCCTTATTCATTTGAAAGGTAAAGGAACACTAAAAAGGCTGTGGTAAAAGCAGCTGCAGAAGCGAAAGCAATATATTTATTTACTGTGCAATACATAGTGTTTTATAACAAACTGGGCAATCACTGCACTGTAATATCACTTTACTCTTAACGGTTCTTGGTGAGTGGTTTTTAAGATTGTTTGCACTGTAAACTGTCCTGTGGTATCTGTCATTAGTGTTTTTTTGTATTACTCAGTGTCTTGTTTATATCTAGCACTGTATGTGTAAGTGTGCACTGTCAAACTGTTTGTCTCCTCAGGAGGGGGAGACAAGACATTACACATGCTCAGCTAAGTGAGTGTGGGGGAATGTTGACCGTGTTGATATTGTTGAGCAATGGAATTAGCAGTTTTAGAACCTCCTTAACCCAGGAAGTGTCTCTAACGATAATAATCGATAGAAAAATTAAACAGTTCTTCATGGAGCATTGGGATAATGTTGCTTGTTATTGACTTCCATCTTTTCCTCCCTACAGACACAGAAGAACATGGTGTCCACAAGAGCATTCAGTATGAGGACGAGATGTACTCACCAGAGCAGTTTCCAAAGACACCAGCGTATTCATACTGGAGAAAAACCGTATCAGTGCTCACACTGTGGAAAGAGTTTTAATCACAGTAGTACTCTCAAACAACACCTGCGCATTCATACAGGAGAAAAACCGTATCAGTGCTCACACTGTGGAAAGAGTTTTAATCACAGTAGTACTCTCAAACAACACCAGCTCATTCACACTGGAGAGAAACCATTCATGTGTGTGCAGTGTGGGGCGAAATTTTCTCAGAAGTCTACTCTCAAAAAACACCAACGTATTCATACAGGAGAGAAGCCGTATCAGTGCTCACAGTGTGGAAAGTCTTTTGCTGACTCGAGTAATTTCCACCGACACCAGCGCATTCACACAGGAGAAAAGCCGTATTACTGCTCACAGTGTGAAGAGATTTTTAATCAAGAGAGTAATCTCCAACATTATCAGCGCATTCACACTTTAGAGAAACCATTTATCTGTGTGCAGTGTGGAGCGAAATTTTCTCAGAAGTCTACTCTCAAAACACACCAACGTATTCATACAGGAGAGAAGCCGTACCAGTGCTCACACTGTGGAAAGAGTTTTGCTGACTCGAGTACTCTCCAACGTCACCAGCGTATTCACACAGGAGAAAAACCGTATTACTGCTCACAGTGTGGAAAGAGTTTTAATCAAGAGAGTTCTCTCCAAAGTCACCAGCGCATTCACACTGGAGAGAAACCATTTATCTGTGTGCAGTGTGGGGCGAAATTTTCTCACAAGTCTACTCTCAAAACACACCAACGCATCCATACAGGAGAGAAGCCGTACCAGTGCTCACACTGTGGAAAGAGTTTTAATCAAGAGAGTAATCTCCGCAAACACCAGCGCGTTCATACAGGAGAGAAACCATTTATCTGTGTACACTGTGGACTTAAATATACTACCAAGTATTCTCTCAAAACTCATGAACACATCCATGCAGGAGAGAAGACATAACACTGCTCCATGAAGACATGCTGTATTAAGGTTGGACTGGAAGGTCTCAAGAGTCCTACACAAAGCCCTGACCTCAAGCCCACTGAACACCTTTGGGATGAACTGGAATGTCTAATGCATGACAGGCCTCCTCACCCAACAACCAACCTCTCTACTGCTCTTGTGGCTGAATGGGTGCATAATCAATAGTTAGAAGCATAATCCAAATCCATAGAACAATGGTTGATCAAGTTATATTCTGAGTATGGATTGAGTTAGAAGAATTGTCTTACTAAACAGTAGGCCTAATTGCTTTCTGTGGCGAATCTAAAACTATAAACACTTCCAACATGTGGTCTTCTAAGTGCATAAAGTAAGAACCTTTGTTTGTCTAAACTCAGCTTCACTTTTTAGTGTGTAAATTAGATGCTTTGGGGTTTTGTCTAAAGCAGATTCACTCTATGGTAGTACATTAAGAGCTTGTGTTTGTCTAAACGCAACTTCACTTTGTGGCAGTAAATTCGACACATTCCAGAGCTGGGTTTCTGAAGTGGGCCCCCCTTGAGCTTGCAAATCAGTAACATAAGAAGAGATAAGAGTTCAAGGGAAGGGTACCAAGATGAGGTTATGGGACGAATTACGTGACATGATGGAGAACCTAGGTCCGGTAAGACCTTTGAAGAACATACAACTGGTTGCGCATGCGCCACAAATGTGGGGTATCCTATGGATATGAATAATTAGTTAAGGCAATGGAGATTAGTCAGTTCTAAAAAGAAAAGTTGAATGCCACACCTAGGGATAATTTTACTGCTTTAGGGAGGTATATAAAGACATGTTTGTGTATGTACAATTTGGACTCTGCAGACAGTCACACTTTATTTTTTCAATAAAGTTTATTCACTTTTGACATCTACTAAACTTTCTGTCTTTGAGGTTTTTGACTTAGGCTAAAAAGGTTGATTTTATCCACAACATGGTCAAGTGTTTGGATGTATAGTGTACTTTTAACTCATACAGATTTGTTAATGTTAATGTCCAACCTAGTAATCTGTTAAGAATTTAAGTGATTATTCAAATGTTTTTTAAAAAAAATTGTTTTAATGCAAGAGTTAATGCAGTTATTTTATATTGGATCCATTATAAAATGGTGCTTATTGAACCACCTGCAGGTGTGTAATATTTTCCATCCATCTTATACCGCTTACTCCTTTTCAGGGTCACGGGGAAACCTGTAGCCTATCCCAGGAAGCATCAGGCACAAGGCAGGGTACACCCTGAACAGGGTGCCAGTTCATCGCAGGGCACAATCACATACTCACATACTCCCTGACCTGGAGGTGTGAGGCGAACGTGCTAACCACTAAGCCACTGTGTACCCATGTGTGTAATATTTTACTTTTCCAAACTGTTTCTAATACAGCCTTTAATGTACAATCTTGATTCACTTAATGTACAATCTGAATTTTGCATTTAATTTCAGTGAGTGGTGTGTTATGTATTTTACAGTTCTGGTAAACTTGAAGCTTTTAGACGTTTCAGGATAAAATACAATGAAATACACTGAGCGAAGGTCTTGAAATTTACTGACCAACAACCAGCTAATGATGTCATAATAGGTGTTACAGCAAACTTTATGTTGAATCTCATGAACATCATTCCCAACAAGTCCCAACAATCACTTTTTTATTAAATGCATTCAATTATTGATCTGGCATATTTGCAAATAATTATGAACAACCAAATAAATTAACATGTAAGGACATTTTTTCATAGTTGTAAAAAAAATTTCCAATTTAATAACTTTTTACTAATACACTTCAATTATTTTTTATTTTTATAATCAATATGAATATTTTTGTACTTGATACAATGTATATAACTACTTCACATATTCCTTTCGCATATACATGTTTCAACATTAAAGCGAGTGATTCTCCCCTGAAACATATCTTTGGAAATCAAACAATTTCACATGAAGAAACGTGTACCATTTTACAAGCACTGCGTTCTGTGGGCCTTGTACAACCCTGTACACTTATCATGTTTACTGATAAACTTGTCAATTATCCCCATTAAACATTTATTAACCATACAGGTGCTGTTCTAACCATTAACCAATATGCATATGAGCCTTTTTATGCTATTTAAACATGAGTCTAAACAGTTTAGCTGAAAAGAGGGGAAGATTAATAACTAATTCAAGCAGCGATTAAAGCTCCCTGGCACTCGGGTGCATGCTGGGTTTGCTCTGCCAGGGCGTTCAGGAGCTCCTCAACCATGCCCATACCCTACGTAACTATTCAATTTTCACAGTTTCTGATGTGTCTGCCAACTTTAATGTTTTTTTCAGTTAAGTTTAGGCCCTTAAAGTAACACGAATGCATGAAAAAATAATAATAAACACCGGAAATACAATAGGGTCCGGCACCTCCGGTGGACACCGGAGGCGTGGCACCTTCGGTGCTCAGGCCCTAATTTAAGCTGCAAGCAGCGATGAATGGGCTCTCGCACTCGGTGCACATTGGGGCTGCTCTGCCAGGGGAATGGCATTAAAAAAAATTTTTGCACTTTTTACCACTTACATGTTAGGAGTGTATCATGATGTAAAATTAATAATTTCCTCTTGCCAGTAGGTAGTGCTATGATTATAACTGATTATTGGCATGTAGATATCTTCAGGCCTGGACTTTTATCAAACCTCTGAAGTTTGGAGAGGATTGTACATTCTGTGTTTGAGTTATAACTTACTTTTTCATGGCGAAACATCGAAATTTGTGAGACCACCACGCCCACACCATGCAGTGAAAATTCAAAAGCTTCACAATTTAGCATCATCAATGCCGTTAGATGAGACTGACCAAATATGATGCTGATCGGATGAAATCTCTAGGAGGCCTGGAAATGGAAAAAAACAGAGGAAAAATTTGAGAAAAATCTAAATGGCTGACATCCCGTTGAGTTTAAGGCATGGTTTCAAGAGAAGTTTTTGTACGTATTGGCAACTTACACATGTTTACCGAATTTCGTATATGTAGGTGAAATGTAGCATGAGGCGCACATCAGTGAAATTTTGCAGGTGGCGCTGTCGAGCCATTTTGCCACACTCAATTCTGGAACCCCTATCAAATTTTAACTGGTTCTGACGCGTCTGCAAAGTGAGTTTTCGGGTATGTTTAGGCCCTCTAAAATGTGATTCATTTTGGGAAAAAATAATAATAATTAAAGCTGCAAGCAGCAATGAAAGGGCCCTCGCTCTCTGATGCACCTTGGGTCTGTTCTGCCAGGGGCACTCCGTTAAATTTTTTTAGCACTTTTTAGCATGTATATGTTGTTAGGAGATTGGAGTGTCGAAAGTGTCTGTAGTATAGGAATGGGTGTGTGAGTGTGTATATGATTGTGCCCTGCGATGGATTGGCCCCTTGTCCAGGGTGTACCCTACCTTGTGCCCGATGCTTCCTGGGATAAACTCCAGGTTCCCCGCGACCCTGAAGAAGGAATAAGCGGTAGAAGATGGATGGATGGATGTCTTCAGACCAGAATTAGTATAAAACTTACATGTTGTTAGGACTGTGTCACAATGTAATTTTTTCATTACCTGTTGCCAGCAGATGGCGCTATGACTATTACCGATTCTTGTCATGTATATGTCCTCAGGCTGGGATGTTTATAAAACACGAAGTTTGGAGCAGTTTGGACATTCTGTGTTTGAGTTATAACAACTTCATTTTTCGTGGTGAAACAATGAAATTTATGAGACCGCTATTCCCATGCTGTGTAGCCAAAACTCAAAAGCTTCCAGAATAAATTTAAGACACAGAAAACACGAGGGTAACAGAGTATGTAGTTTATTGAAAATCACTATCATACACACATTATGGGGAGGGAATAGGGCTTGTAGGTGAATAAGTTGTAGGTGAGAGGTCATATGCTGTGTTTGTAGCAAAGCTACTGTCATCATCAGAGGAAATAATAAAAGGGCCCTCCACAGGAGTTATGGATAGAAATTGAGCTCCAGTTTGAGTGGAAGCATGAACATAGGTCACTGATGGAATGACACAATAGGCGGGAGAATAGGGAGGCCTAGTGGGTGCAGGTGAGGAGCAGAGACGTTCCAGCAGAGCTGTAACATTGGTGTCCAAAAATCACTAGCTGATGGCGTATATATTCACCCTGGCCGCTGAGGCCTGTGAGATTGAGCAGCCGAGAGAGAAAGGCCAGCTGCAGGAGGGCGTGGATTAGCTGGATGGAGATCAGAGAAAGGACGGAAATGAGATAAAACAATAATGGTAACATTTAAAATATATTCACATAAATACATGTACAATCACATGCAAAGAATGCAGGACATATGTGTAACACAGATGTAACACATCATGTAGATCAGTACAGTAAAAAGAAAAAGGAAACTGACCCAGCTGTACAAGGCACAGCTGGGAGAGATAGTAAGAGCAAAGCAAGAAGAGAAGGGAAAGAAGAAAGAGGGTGCGAAACAAGCTGCGCTGGTGGTGACACCACGGCACCGCAGGAACAGACAATTGTGGCCGCCATCCCAGTGGCAGCACCGACATAAGCACAAGTGACATATGCACCTGTACAGATACCTACTATGCAGCTGGCACCTGTTGAATACATGTATGCAGGAAAGCCCCAAGCCGTCCAGAATTACAGATTCCAAGGACTGATGCCCCAGAACAGTAGCCGAAGCAGAGGGTTCTTTCGTGATGGTCCAATGCAAGGACCCACCAAACAGAGCATGTCTGCTGAAGGATGTTGCACATGTGGAGACCCAAGTCACCTCAGGAGAAATTGTCCACAGGCAATGGCCAGGTAAACATGGGGAGATCATGTAGATAGGGCTGAGAGGAGAGGTCAGACACTAGGGCCACAAGCCATGGGACAGGAACGAGTTAACAACAATGGCATAACCCATTGCCTCCTGGAGGGTTGATGTTTGGCCCCAATGGAGGGCCAAACCCACACCAGTGTTGAAGAGGCAAAGAGGAGTCAGAGGGGGAGCTGATGCAGTACGTCACCACACTACACTCGGAACAATAACCAACGGGCCTGGTCTCAGTCGGGAAGGGATTAAAGGTACCCTTCATGATTGACACAAGGGCTACTTGTTCAAGCATCGGGAAAGAAGGCTCACAGTCCCCCCATCGCCCGTAAAGTGATTCAAACTATGGGCTTCTCTGGAAAAATACAGACATATTTACACAGGTGACCTGATGTTCATTTCATACGGATCTCTGTAACAGCAGTAGACCCAACGGTAGACTGCAGTAAAAGTTGAAGCTAAATAGCACTGGTACCAATGCAGCCATGAGGCAGGAAAAGGCAAACTTTTGCACCCTACTGAGGACAGGGAAGATAGGCTCCACCATCCTAATCAAGGAGGGAAAGTTAGACTCCTGCATCCTGCTGGAAAAGCAGATGACACACACTCTGTAGATAATAACGAAGACCTAGACTTCACAAGTGACAGTGATCTGGATGACCCCCAGGCGGGCCTCTCCCACAGAACATGTGGACAAGTTAAGAGGAAGGGACACGTCGACAGGCAGCAAGTGACAACGACACTCCTACAAGTACAACAGGTGGTAACATTCCAACCCATTCCATGTCGGGTTGTTCAGTAGACCAGTGGATTCTGTCTTTTTCAGGACATTTCAAATTGTTGTACTGTCTATGCCCAATGTTTGTAAAATGGCTTTGATTGATTGTACCTCTTTTCTTCAAAATGCCTCAGTTTTTCTCCCACAGACCTCTTGTTGACTTATCCTTTTGAACAAAACCTGTCACACTATCCGGTGTCACCCAGATGAGGACAGGTTCCCCACTGAGTCTGGTTCCTCTCAAGGTTACGTCTTTGTATCATCTCAGGGAGTTTTTCCTCATGATAATGAGGAATGATTATGATAATGATAAAGATAACGATAATGAGTCTTTATTGATCACGTATACATTACAGCACAGCGATTCAATTCTTTTCTTCACATATCCCAGCATGTTAGGAAGCTGGGGTCAAAGCACAGGGTCAGCCATACAGCGCGCCCTGGAGCAGAGAGGGTTAAGAGCCTTGCTCATGGTCCTAGCAGAGGCAGCCTGGCAGTGCTGTGGCTTGAACCCATGACCCCTGAATATAGTTATATTTAACTATGGCTTACATTTACATATGAAAAATATTACATTATATGTTACATAGCACAAGTGAAGAACATAAACGTGTACAGATATTACTCTTCTGAAAACTTCCAAAAGCAAAGATTGGTGAGGATTATCTAGGAGAAACACGTCGTCCACTAGATGGCCTTAAAACCCAACTTTAAGTTTAGAAATCATAAAAGTGCTCAGAAACTTTTATTTTATCAGTGGTTATATATGTTTTTTTTTTTTTTTTTTTTTTTTTTTTTTTTTTTTTTTTTTTTTACAATTTTTTCAAACAGCCACACACACACACACACACACACACAACACAATTCACAATGTAATGTAATTATCAATAATACAAAAAAAGGGAGGGGATATATTCAGAAGTCTGTATTTGAATGTGTTTTAAAGACATCTTACAAAGGGGGGGCCTCGGTCAAATGTTAGTACCATTTGGGGTCGTCTTGCCCTGAAAACGTTTGGGAAACCCTGCTTTACATTACATTACATTACATTACGTAACAGACTTTTATTTTGAAATGTGTGTCCGCTGGTTTCACAAAGTGCTCGGGTTGCCTCGGTAACCGGAAACGACGCCTCGCGAAGCCTGGAGAAAGCAGGGAGCTCTGATTTACGGCGTTATTTATCGCTCATACGCGACTTGTCATCTTTACAGTCTGCAGCAGATAAAACAGCAGTAAGGTCATCTTTAATCAAACACTCACACGGAGTTCTACCTGTACACCCTGCTTCATTTTAACCGCGGGGTTCTACAGCAGGCCCGCTCAGTCTGGCCGTGCTCCGATTCCCCATTCGGATCCCTAGATAAGTGCACTTTACAGCTGTAACGTAACGGCGCTGTGCACCCTACATAGTGCACTACGGGTCTTATACTACGGTGATTTGGGATGTGTCCGGAGTTATATATTGGTAGGATGGATTAGCGAGGAAAGAGTGCAGTGTTTGAGATATAAGGTTACATAGTTGTTCCTCTTGATTTATTTTATTTGAGATAGAGTATTATTTCTGTGATTGGTTGGTTACATTACCCCCCTGCTCT
>CM022757.1:7264352-7416852 GCA_012411365.1 Ameiurus melas | reverse complement strand
TTTAATTGAAAACCACTATAGAAGTACGTTTGAACATTAATGTGTTACAGAGCTCAGCGTAAGGAGGCAGAGCTTGCAGGTCGTTATCCAATCTCTCAGTTCTGGGACGAGACCGAGCCACGCCTCTTCGCGTGTGAAACGGTTCTGGTGAACTCCGAGTACCATATCGCCAACCAGTCACACTCCACAGACATGGTACACACACGCACACACAAACACACACAGTCAAGTTGAGGTAGACCACAGACAGACAGATGATAGGAGGGTGTGTTTAAACACTGTTCTCTGATAGGTGGATGTGTTGGTGGTGACATTTTTCGTGACTCAGGAGCACGGCCTCCTCCGTCAGGACTCACAGCCCAGACCAGCTTCTCTCCAGGGATTACTGGCACTGGATACACCGTACTACTACTACACCTGCAAGGTGCACACACACACACACACACTCACAGACAGCTACCATGCACCATCTTCTCCATTTTGTTCTTCTGTTTTTCCCCTCCATCAGTAGCCTTTTCTGTTTATTTTCTTGTTTTTTCTTATTCTTTCTGCTTTAACCTTCATCTACTCTAATGCTCAGCTCTTGTTTCGGAGAGGTGGAGTCTTTCTCCCACATGTGAGTAAATCCGCTCTATCTCTCGCTGTCTCTTTTGCTTAATTAATTTTGTTTCAAATTTGATTTCAAACCAAAGTTTTCATTCCAGTAAATATTCTGCTGTATGTCGCTTTAAAGAAGGATTTGTTATTCAAATTCAGCTTTACAAGAAAAAGCAAAGCGTTCTCATTGTCGTTGTTTTTTGTGTGTTTGTAGCCAGGAGAGCTTGACACGACGTCTCCGGCCCCTGCCGCACTTCCCTCCTCTGCCCAGATGGTGGTGCGGCGAGCTCTGCGCGACTTCGTCGGTTTGGAGAGCTGTGAGAAGCAGACCAGAGACGCCATGCTGAACTTCAGCTTCTACCTCACCATCGGGGATATGGACGAGGCCTTCAGAGCCATCAAACTCATCAAGAGGTGTGCACACACACAGTGTAGATAAGTGCCTTAACATGAAGCCACCATCACCATGCTTCATTACACACAATCCCAGTTAAGTCCATTTCAGTTCATACCAACGTGGAACACCTCAAGGTGGTAAATACTTATGTACAGTATACAAAATAATAATATTTAATCATTTTGCCTGTTAATTATTGTAAATATTTTTCCTCTCTCACACTAAATGCATGTCACTGTGGCACCGATGCCATTGTCCTGCACTGAATAGCTGAATGTTTGAGGTTCTTCTCATCTCTGTGAGTGTGTGTGTGTGTGTGTTAGTGTGAGAGACGTGTACCTTCCTGCACCCCACTGTAGACTAGAATAACGCATTTCCTATGTTGCCTGTGCACAGCAGACGTGCAGACGGGCCTGCCACACACACGTACAAAGAGACACCACAATGTGTGTGTGGAAGGGAGGAGTGTCATTAGGAAATCTTATACACTGATTAACGGATAAACTGAATGACACAATTCCCTGGAGCTCAGTTCACAATGCTTGAAAGACAGAAATAAACAGTAGACGATTTTTCACACAGTATGGAGGGGAAATCTCCTCAACCACCACTAGTTTTTAGCATCCATGGCAGCCCTAGTGCTCCAGAGCTCATACCACAAACCAGCTATTAATGGAGAGGAGAGAGTGATGTAGTCAATTCAGAGATGGGAGTGATAGGGGGCCATGATAGAGAAGGGTCAATGGGGGAATTTCTCCAGGACCCCGGGGTTACACCCCTACTCTTTACAATACGTGTTCTGGGATTGTTAATGACCACAGAGAGTCATGACCTCAGTTTAACGTCTCCTCTTAAATGCAGTGCTGTTTTTACAGTATAGTGTCCCTGTCCCTGTCATATACTGGGGCATTAGAACTCCACACAGACCACAGGGTGAGCACCCCCTGCTGACCTCACTAATACCACTTCCCGCAGCAACCTTAGTTTTCCCTAGGAAGTCTTCCATGCAGATACTGGCCACACTCAACCGTGTTTATCTTCAGTGGGGAACTAGGCAAGAACTGTTGACTTGGATTTGTGCTTTGGGGCATTATCATGCTGGACTGTGACTTTATTTTTCATCTTCAGCTGTCTTTAAGAGAGGCCTTCATGATGAGCTAGCGATAATTCGGTCTATCTTGACTAGAGACATAGTTCCATCTGAAGAAAAGCAGAACCACAGCATGATGCTGCACCATGATTTGGTGTTCGTTGGGTGATGCTTCAGGTGAAGCACTTTTAGTGCTACAGTGAAGGGAAAAAAGTATTTGATCCCCTGCTGATTTTGTACGTTTGCCCACTGACAAAGAAATGATCAGTCTATAATTTTAATGGTAGATGTATTTGAACAGTAAGAGACAGAATAGCAAGAAAAATATCCAGAAAAACGCATGTGAAAAATGTTATGAATTGATTTGCATTATAATGAGGGAAATATGGTGTAATGATAGTGTAAAGATATGGCGTAATGATAGTGTAATGATATGGCGTAATTATAGTGTATAGATATGGCATAATGATAGTTTAATGATATGGCGTAATGATAGTGTAATGATATGGCATAATTGTAGTGTAATGATATGGCGTAATGATATGGTGTAATGATAGTTTAATGACATGGCATAATGATAGTGTAATGATATGGCGTAATGATAGTGTAATGACATGGCATAATGATAGTGTAATGATATGGCATAATGATGTGGCGTAATGATATGGTGTAATGATATGGCGTAATGATATGGCGTAAAGATATGGCGTAATGATAGTGTAATGATATGGCATAATGATAGTGTAATGATATGGCGTAATGATAGTGTAATGATATGGCATAATGATAGTGTAATGATATGGCGTAATGATAGTTTAATGATATGGCATAATGATAGTGTAATGATATGGCGTAATGATAGTGTAATGATATGGCATAATGATAGTGTAATGATATGGCATAATGATGTGGCGTAATGATATGGTGTAATGATATGGTGTAATGATATGGCATAATGATAGTGTAATGATATGGCGTAACGATAGTGTAATGATATGGCATAATGATAGTGTAATGACATGGCATAATGATAGTGTAATGATATGGCATAATGATGTGGCGTAATGATATGGTGTAATGATATGGCGTAACGATAGTGTAATGATATGGCATAATGATAGTGTAATGACATGGCATAATGATAGTGTAATGATATGGCATAATGATGTGGCGTAATGATATGGTGTAATGATATGGTGTAATGATATGGCGTAATGATACGGCGTAATGATAGTGTAATGATATGGCGTAATGATAGTGTAATGATATGGCGTAATGATAGTGTAATGATATGGCATAATGATAGTGTAATGATATGGCGTAATGATAGTGTAATGATATGGCATAATGATAGTTTAATGATATGGCATAATGATAGTGTAATGATATGGCGTAATGATAGTGTAATGATATGGCATAATGATAGTGTAATGATATGGCGTAATGATAGTGTAATGATATGGCATAATGATAGTTTAATGATATGGCATAATGATAGTGTAATGATATGGCGTAATGATAGTGTAATGATATGGCATAATGATAGTGTAATGATATGGCGTAATGATAGTGTAATGATATGGCATAATGATAGTGTAATGATATGGCGTAATGATAGTGTAATGATATGGCATAATGATAGTTTAATGATATGGCATAATGATAGTGTAATGATATGGCGTAATGATAGTGTAATGATATGGCGTAATGATAGTGTAATGATATGGCGTAATGATAGTGTAAAGATATGGCATAATGATAGTTTAATGATATGGCATAATGATAGTGTAATGATATGGCATAATTATAGTGTAATGATACGGTGTAATGATATGGCGTAACAATAGTGTAATGATGTGGCGTATTGATATGGCGTAATGATAGTGTAATGATATGGCATAATTATAGTGTAATGATACGGTGTAATGATATGGCGTAACAATAGTGTAATGATGTGGCGTAATGATATGGCGTAATGATAGTGTAATGATATGGCATAATTATAGTGTAATGATACGGTGTAATGATATGGCGTAACAATAGTGTAATGATGGGGTATGCTTGATATGGCGTGAATGATAGTGTAATGATACCGTAATGATAGTGTAATGATACGCGTAATGATAGTGTAATGATATGGCGTGCAATGATAGTGTAATGATAGTGTAATGATATGGGAATAATAGTGTGTAAAGATATGTGCGTATGATAGTGTAATGATATGGCGTAATGATATGGCGTAATGATAGTGTAATGATATGGCGTAATGATAGTGTAATGATATGGCGTAATGATAGTGTAATGATATGGCGTAATGATAGTGTAATGATATGGCGTAATGATAGTGTAATGATATGGCGTAATGATAGTGTAAAGATATGGCGTAATGATAGTGTAAAGATATGGCATAATGATGTGGCGTAATGATAGTGTAATGATATGGCGTAATGATAGTGTAATGATATGGCGTAATGATAGTGTAAAGATATGGCATAATGATATGGCGTAATGATAGTGTAATGATATGGCATAATGATACGGCGTAATGATATTGTAATGATATGGCATAATGATATGGCGTAATGATAGTGTAATGATGTGGCGTAATGATAGTGTAATGATATGGCGTAATGATAGTGTAATGATATGGCGTAATGATAGTGTAATGATATGGCGTAATGATAGTGTAAAGATATGGCATAATGATATGGCGTAATGATAGTGTAATGATATGGCGTAATGATAGTGTAATGATATGGCGTAATGATAGTGTAATGATATGGCGTAATGATATGGCGTAATGATATGGTGTAATGATAGTTTAATGATATGGCGTAATGATAGTGTAATGATATGGCGTAATGATAGTGTAATGATATGGCGTAATGATAGTGTAATGATATGGCGTAATGATAGTGTAATGATATGGCGTAATGATATGGCGTAATGATATGGTGTAATGATAGTTTAATGATATGGCGTAATGATAGTGTAAAGATATGGCGCAATGATATGGTGTAATGATAGTTTAATGATATGGCGTAATGATAGTGTAATGATACGGTGTAATGATATGGCATAATGATAGTGTAATGATGTGGCGTAATGATATGGCATAATGATATGGCGTAATGATAGTGTAATGATGTGGCGTAATGATAGTGTAATGATATGGCGTAATGATAGTTTAATGATATGGCATAATGATAGTGTAAAGATATGGCGTAATGATATGGCGTAATGATATGGTGTAATGATAGTTTAATGATATGGTGTAATGATAGTGTAATGATACGGTGTAATGATATGGCATAATGATGTGGCGTAATGATAGTGTAATGATGTGGCGTAATGATATGGTGTAATGATATGGCATAATGATATGGCGTAATGATAGTGTAAAGATACGGGGTAATGATAGTGTAATGATATGGCGTAATGATAGTGTAATGATGTGGCGTAATGATAGTGTAATGATGTGGCGTAATGATAGTGTAATGATATGGCGTAATGATAGTGTAAAGATATGGCATAATGATATGGCGTAATGATAGTGTAATGATACGGCATAATGATAGTGTAATGATACGGCGTAATGATAGTGTAATGATATGGCGTAATGATAGTGTAATGATATGGCATAATGATATGGCGTAATGATAGTGTAAAGATATGGCGTAATGATAGTGTAATGATATGGCGTAATGATAGTGTAAAGATATGGCGTAATGATAGTGTAATGATATGGCGTAATGATAGTGTAAAGATATGGCGTAATGATAGTGTAAAGATATGGCATAATGATATGGCGTAATGATAGTGTAATGATACGGCGTAATGATAGTGTAATGATATGGCGTAATGATAGTGTAATGATATGGCGTAATGATAGTTAATGATATGGCGTAATGATATGGCGTAATGATATGGCGTAATGATATGGCGTAATGATATGGCGTAATGATAGTGTAATGACATGGCATAATGATAGTGTAATGATATGGCATAATGATGTGGCGTAATGATATGGTGTAATGATATGGCGTAATGATAGTGTAATGATATGGCGTAATGATAGTTAATGATATGGCGTAATGATATGGCGTAATGATATGGCGTAATGATATGGCATAATGATAGTGTAATGACATGGCATAATGATAGTGTAATGATATGGCATAATGATGTGGCGTAATGATATGGCATAATGATATGGCGTAATGATAGTGTAATGATATGGCGTAATGATAGTGTAATGATATGGCGTAATGATAGTGTAATGATACGGCGTAATGATAGTGTAATGATACGGCGTAATGATAGTGTAATGATATGGCATAATGATATGGCGTAATGATAGTGTAATGATATGGCGTAATGATAGTGTACAGATATGGCATAATGATAGTTTAATGATATGGCATAATGATAGTGTAATGATATGGCGTAATGATAGTGTAATGATATGGCGTAATGATAGTGTAATGATATGGCGTAATGATAGTGTAAAGATATGGCATAATGATAGTTTAATGATATGGTATAATGATAGTGTAATGATATGGCATAATTATAGTGTAATGATACGGTGTAATGATATGGCGTAACAATAGTGTAATGATGTGGCGTATTGATATGGCGTAATGATAGTGTAATGATATGGCATAATTATAGTGTAATGATACGGTGTAATGATATGGCGTAACAATAGTGTAATGATGTGGCGTAATGATATGGCGTAATGATAGTGTAATGATATGGCATAATTATAGTGTAATGATACGGTGTAATGATATGGCGTAACAATAGTGTAATGATGTGGCGTATTGATATGGCGTAATGATAGTGTAATGATACGGCGTAATGATAGTGTAATGATACGGCGTAATGATAGTGTAATGATATGGCGTAATGATAGTGTAATGATAGTGTAATGATATGGCGTAATGATAGTGTAAAGATATGGCGTAATGATAGTGTAAAGATATGGCGTAATGATATGGCGTAATGATAGTGTAATGATATGGCGTAATGATAGTGTAAAGATATGGCGTAATGATAGTGTAATGATATGGCGTAATGATAGTGTAATGATATGGCGTAATGATAGTGTAATGATATGGCGTAATGATAGTGTAAAGATATGGCGTAATGATAGTGTAAAGATATGGCATAATGATGTGGCGTAATGATAGTGTAATGATATGGCGTAATGATAGTGTAATGATATGGCGTAATGATAGTGTAAAGATATGGCATAATGATATGGCGTAATGATATTGTAATGATATGGCATAATGATATGGCGTAATGATAGTGTAATGATGTGGCGTAATGATAGTGTAATGATATGGCGTAATGATAGTGTAATGATATGGCGTAATGATAGTGTAAAGATATGGCGTAATGATAGTGTAATGATATGGCGTAATGATAGTGTAAAGATATGGCATAATGATATGGCGTAATGATAGTGTAATGATATGGCGTAATGATAGTGTAATGATATGGCGTAATGATATGGCATAATGATGTGGCGTAATGATAGTGTAATGATACGGCGTAATGATAGTGTAATGATACGGCGTAATGATAGTGTAATGATATGGCGTAATGATAGTGTAATGATAGTGTAATGATATGGCGTAATGATAGTGTAAAGATATGGCGTAATGATAGTGTAAAGATATGGCGTAATGATATGGCGTAATGATAGTGTAATGATATGGCGTAATGATAGTGTAATGATATGGCGTAATGATAGTGTAATGATATGGCGTAATGATAGTGTAATGATATGGCGTAGATAGTGTAATGATATTATGAATGATATGTAAAGATATGGCGTAATAGTGTAAAGATATGGCATAAGATGTGGCGTAATGATAGTGTAATGATATGGCGTAATGATAGTGTAATGATATGGCGTAATGATAGTGTAATGATATGGCATAATGATGTGGCGTAATGATATGGCATAATGATATGGCGTAATGATAGTGTAATGATATGGCGTAATGATAGTGTAATGATATGGCGTAATGATAGTGTAATGATACGGCGTAATGATAGTGTAATGATACGGCGTAATGATAGTGTAATGATACGGCGTAATGATAGTGTAATGATATGGCATAATGATATGGCGTAATGATAGTGTAATGATATGGCGTAATGATATGGCGTAATGATATGGCGTAATGATAGTGTAATGATACGGCGTAATGATAGTGTAATGATACGGCGTAATGATAGTGTAATGATATGGCATAATGATATGGCGTAATGATAGTGTAATGATGTGGCGTAATGATAGTGTAATGATATGGCGTAATGATAGTGTAAAGATACGGGGTAATGATAGTGTAATGATACGGCGTAATGATAGTGTAATGATATGGCGTAATGATAGTGTAATGATATGGTATGATATGGCGTAATGATAGTGTAATGATATGGTGTAATGATATGGCGTAATGATAGTGTTAGGCGTAATGATAGTGTATGATATGGCGTAATGATAGTGTAATGATATGGCGTAATGATATGGCGTAATGATAGTGTAATGATACGGCGAATATAGTGTAATGATATGCGAATGATAGTGTAATGATACGGCGTAATGATAGTGTAATGATACGGGCGTAATGATAGTGTAATGATACGGCGTAATGATAGTGTAATGATATGGCGTAATGATAGTGTAATGATACGGCGTAATGATAGTGTAATGATATGGCGTAATGATAGTGTAATGATACGGCGTAATGATAGTGTAATGATACGGCGTAATGATAGTGTAATGATACGGCGTAATGATAGTGTAATGATACGGCGTAATGATAGTGTAATGATATGGCATAATGATATGGCGTAATGATAGTGTAATGATACGGCATAATGATAGTGTAATGATACGGCGTAATGATATGGCGTAATGATATGGCGTAATGATATGGCGTAATGATAGTGTAATGTTACGGCGTAATGATAGTGTAATGATATGGCGTAATGATAGTGTAATGATATGGCGTAATGATAGTGTAATGATATGGCGTAATGATATGGCGTAATGATAGTGTAATGATATGGCGTAATGATATGGCGTAATGATAGTGTAATGTTACGGCGTAATGATAGTGTAATGATATGGCGTAATGATAGTGTAATGATATGGCGTAATGATAGTGTAATGATATGGCGTATTGATATGGCGTAATGATAGTGTAATGATACGGCGTAATGATAGTGTAATGATACGGCGTAATGATAGTGTAATGATACGGCGTAATGATAGTGTAATGATACGGCGTAATGATAGTGTAATGATACGGCGTAATGATAGTGTAATGATATGGCGTAATGATAGTGTAATGATACGGCGTAATGATAGTGTAATGATATGGCATAATGATATGGCGTAATGATAGTGTAATGATATGGCGTAATGATATGGCGTAATGATAGTGTAATGATGTGGCGTAATGATAGTGTAATGATACGGCGTAATGATAGTGTAATGATATGGCGTAATGATAGTGTAATGATACGGCGTAATGATAGTGTAATGATATGGCGTAATGATAGTGTAATGATATGGCGTAATGATAGTGTAATGATATGGCGTAATGATATGGCGTAATGATAGTGTAATGATGTGGCGTAATGATAGTGTAATGATACGGCGTAATGATAGTGTAATGATATGGCATAATGATATGGCGTAATGATAGTGTAATGATACGGCGTAATTATAGTGTAATGATATGGCGTAATGATATGGCGTAATGATAGTGTAATGATATGGCATAATGATATGGCGTAATGATAGTGTAATGATATGGCGTAATGATAGTGTAATGATATGGCGTAATGATAGTGTAATGATACGGCGTAATGATAGTGTAATGATATGGCGTAATGATAGTGTAATGATATGGCGTAATGATAGTGTAATGATACGGCGTAATGATAGTGTAATGATATGGCATAATGATATGGCGTAATGATAGTGTAATGATATGGCGTAATGATAGTGTAACGATATGGCGTAATGATAGTATAATGATACGGCGTAATGATAGCGTAATTAGCAACACGACATCGAGTGTTCTGTATGTTTTGTTCAACAGTTCTGTGAAGTAAAATAAATAGTAAAGCGAAGCCGATGATGTGTTTTGTTAAATATGTTTTGTTCCCCCTCCAGTCTCTTATCGCTGTGTAACAAAGCAACAACGTCACGTTATAACACTGAAATGGAAACAAACATCGCAGATCATGTTTTTTCCTCATAGTTACTGTGTGTGTGTGTGTGTGTGTGTGTGTTAGAAGTAAGGGATAAAGAACAGGATTTAACACAGGTGATGACAGCTTTAGGGTGAGCAGCTATTGATGGCTATTTTCAGCACACACACACACACACACATGCACACATACACACACACACACGCACACACACAGGGAACTATTGTGCTTGTTCCTGCACAAGTGACACATAGCAAGTTGTATTACTGGTTATCCAAGTCCTTCCTGGTCCTGACCTCCGACCTTTCACCTCTAATAGAACTAAAATAAGTCAGATCTTGTTTCAGTTTTAAACAGGCAGAAACACACGCACAATCACCAGTCTCACACAGGAAACAGATGTAATACAGTTTATTATTATTATTATTATTATTATTACTAATATTATCATTATTATTTTCCTTGTTTTTATTATTACTATTATTATAATTATTTTAATACTGTGTCATTACTACGGAGTTTTTAGTCCTGATCAGGGTAAAGGTGACTGGGCGTATAGAGTGCTGGTGTATACATGTGATATTATCTTGATTAAAATTCTATAATATACTCAACACAACTCCTATAGAGTTAAATACAGGTACCATAAGCCGACTAGTGACGAGACACCTCTCTGCCTCCCTGCCTCTCTCCCTCTCCGCCTCTACGTTACTGACCTTCTGTAAAGATCTACACTCTGTTAGTGATCTCCTACAGTGGACACGGAAGTGTTAGAAACCACACCACTGACTTTACACACTCTTTTTGGTACCAAATTATAAATGATAAATTCCTTTCTAAATCTGAAATATTGTCTACACACAGTACTGTGTGAGTGTGTGTGTGTGTGTGTGTGTGTGTATACACGCTGTGTGAGTGTAGAGAGAAGATTAAAGTCAAGATCCAGCTTGATTCGCGATCAAGTTATACAGTGTAATGCAGTCACTTCAGCTGTCCTGGTGCTGTGTGTGTGTGTGTGTGTGTGTGTATGTGAGAGAGAGAGACAGAGAGAGAGAGAGAGTATATCCGTGAAGAAGCTCAGCTAGCTTACAGGATAAGATCAGAGTCTCTCCAGAGTTCAGTTCAGTCCACACTGTGTTTTCTCCAGAGCGACTCCTGCGACAGTTTCACGTCATGAGCAAATTGTGTGTTAAATTGTGCCTGCCTGATACGCTTTGATCTCTGCTCACACTAGAAGGCCACATTTGTGTGATTTATATTCTACATTGTCCTCTGATAAGAACTGTTCTTATCCAAAATCTTTATAATTTATAAATATTATATACTCCATAAGTTATGTAAGTAATAAACACACTGTTTGTGAGTGAGTGACGGTGTGGTGTGATGAAGCAAAGTTACTGTTACTACCCCAAAGTAATTTTTAATTATTTTCCTATAACAGAACATCCAAGTGTTTTATTAGAGTTTTTACCCGTTTATAGTTAAATGTAAAGTTCTAGTTCTCACTTGCGTTATAGCGGCTGTCAACAGTCGTTCCCTCACCTGCCCTCTCTTTATTCTCTCTATTTAGAAGTGTAAACTCCTCTGTCCTGAGGATGTGGGAAAACATAAAGTTACAGCTTTACCTCTGACTGTTACAAAACTTCTGACACTGGAGACCCCTTCCTTACATGTTACAGAAACATGTCCTTACCCGGGAGTAACTTGGGAAGTAAACTTCACCATAACAACGATTTTAAATCCATTTATGTGGAGCGTCCGCTGTACACGTCCCTGTATAGCAAGACACTGTAGCAACAATAGCGCATTAGGCCAAGCGCGTTAATATAAAACTGCGATGTGTCCGAGCTGTTGTTATAGAGAATTAATCAGCACCTTCTGACCAATCAGAATTCAGAACTCATCTGCGTTGTGGGATAAATAATGTTAGCTAGTAATATGTCTTATATCTTTTTAAAGGGGGGGTCGGTCTGAAGATTTCCACATTGTCTTTGAAGTCCTCTCGCTCGTGTGTCAGCACGGTGACTCCACGTATTCGTTGTCCATGCGTGGTGTGAAGTTCATGGCGAGCGAGCGGCTGATGACGATGACGGGCGGTCCCGTGCAGTCGTCACGGCGATGCAGAATGTTCCAGATCAGCATGGCAGCGGCCAGCGTGGCCAACAGACATGCAGCAATGTTCACGTAGCACGAGTACGACAGGTGTGTGTACGGCCCGATCCTGTAGAACGACACCAGGCCGATCACCAGCACGAAACCTGCAACACACACACACACACAGCAAGAGTGTTGATACAGAGCTGATGTGTAGGGGTCAGGTGTGAGACATTGAGACAGTCCGACAGAGCGAGACTGAGACAAACAGACACTCAGACAGAGTGAGAGAGATTGAGACAATTAGAGAAACGGAGAGTCATGGAGACAGTCAGACAGAGAGAGAGAGATTGTTGAACCAGTGAAGGAGTCTGAAGTCAGTCACATTACTACACTTCCAGGTGTTTGAGTGTATAGTTGTTTATCTTCGTCTTAACATGATTAGTCTCTTGTTAAATATATTTGTGAATGAAGTCTGAGGTCAGATCAAAGAAACACATTTCTATTCTACTCTATTAGATTTTCTGTTCTAGTAAATTTTATTTTATTTGTTTCTGTTTTTAGAATTCTACCTCTATTCTCCTTCTATCTCTATTCTGCCTCTATTCCACCGCTACCTCTATTCTACCTCTAACTATATTCTACCTCTACCTCTGTTCTAATCTCTATTCCAACTCTACCTCTATTCTGCCTGTAGCTGTATTCTACCTCTAGCTATATTCTCTCTCTACCTCTGTTCTCTCATCATCTCTCTATCTCTACCACTATTCTACCTCTAGCTATATTATATCTCTATTCCACTTCTTTCACCTCTACCTCTATTCTACCTGTAGCTATATTCTACATCTATCTCTATTGTACCTCTACCTCTATTCCACCTCTATTCTATCTCTATTGTACCTCTACCTCTGTTCTATCTCTATTCCACCTCTACTTCTATTCTAGCTCTAGCTGTATTCTATCTCTATTCTACCTCTACATCTATTCTACCTCTATTCTACTTCTACCTCTATTCAATCTATTCCACCTCTACCGCTATTCTACCTCTATTCCACCCCTACCTCCATTCTACCTCTAGCTATATTCTACCTCTATTCTTTCTCTATTTTTCTTCTACCTCTATTCTACCTCTACCTCTATTCTGTTGTTATTTTCTGTTCTGGTGTTTCCGTTCTATTACCTTGTTACATTACTTTTCCTTTAGTTTCTATTATTTTCTGTTTTGTTCTGTCTATTCTGCTCTTCCTGTCTTTATTAATCTATTGTTTGTGTGTGTGTGTGTGTGTGTGTGTGTGTGTGTGTGTGTGTGTGTGTAATTTCAGAATGGCTGTATAAACATTTCCCCTCTGACCCAAAGTTTCTCATAACCCAATGTATTTTTGTCCTGCTTTCTTAATCACGTCACCGTTCCTCTCTGTGGAAGCAGTTCGAATGAATCTGATTGGCTGAGTGGGGTTGATTGACATTACAGTAAGGGCACTGACCCCTCCCCCTTCCTCACAGTCAGAGGGACGTATGTTATTAATAATCCCTGTTCCAAGAAACCCAGTGACCACCCATTATACAGTGTGTCTGTTCCAATATAAACATCTCTGTCTCTCTCTCTCTTTCTCTCTCTGTCTCTTTCTCTCTCTCTCTCTCTCTCTCTCTCTGTCTCTCTTCTCTCTCTCTCTCTCTTTCTCTCTCTCTCTCTCTCTCTGTCTCTCTCTCTCTCTCTTGCTCTCTGTCTTTTTTTGGTGCGCTGCAATCTCACTGGTTTCCTTCCACTCTCTTCCATTCATCCTTCCTTCCTTCCACCCCTCCCATGTAACCTAACCTGAGTAACACACACACACACACACACACTCACACACTCTCCAGACCAGTCTGTGTGTGTTCCTCTTTATACATTTCCTTTCCACTGAATTTTTGTCTTATTCTCAGTAACATGCAAAGGCTGTTCATGACCTCTCTCTGTCTCTCACTCTCGCTCTCTCTATTTCTACTGTTGACGGTAAAATACATATGGAATTAAATTTGTGGAAAAAGTATTGAATGTAACTTTTCAAGAAATGAACAAAAATATATAATGAGAGAAGAAAAACGCTCTGGACCTGAAACCGTGACCTCGGAGGCAAAAATGTAACCTTTTCTTCAAATACACAGCATTCTTCATAAACATCCGCTGACAGAGTTTTCATTTACGCTTTCAAAATACGTTTATGTTCCGCAAGTTTACATTCACCATTCTGACCTAAATCTCACATGTAGGTGGGGCTTAACAATAATTTACTCTCATTGGCTAGTGATATTTGAATCGACAACTCCGTGACCTGCTGAGGAGGAGGAGGTTGATGATGCTCCATGCTGCTCCTGAGAGCTCATCTCAAACCTCAAATATTAATTACAAACTAATATACTAACTCGGTAAACAAGTCATTTCCACTACAAAGTACAAACACTATAAGTATACAGAGAACCACAAAAAACAATCTCTACCTCCTGGTCAGGCTGTCCATTTAAATCTCACTAGCTTTTGAGAATAAATCACTGTTAAGCCCCGCCCACACGCGAGATTTGTGCCAGAATGGCGAACGTAAACTTGTGAAACGGTTGAACGCGTAAATGAAAGCTCATGAATCATGGTTATGGAAAAGGAAATGTAGAAAAATGTTAATAAAGAACGCTGTGTATTTGAAGACTGTGTCACGTTTTTGCCGCTGAGTTCACTGTTCCGATTTCAGAGCGTTTTTCTTCTCTCGTATATTTGTCTTCGTTTAATTCCGTAAACACGCCATGATCTTTGCAAGGTTTTGGTATCGTCCGTTTGGTTTGGGTATTTTTCACTAAAAGTTGGATGAGCTTGGATATTTATTTCCGTGACTAAAGGCCAAGGCTTCTCACAAACGCACAGCCACGCCCTGACATCAAAGATAATGGACTCGGATCTGAGAATTTCCAGGGAAAGCACCGTTGGCACCGAGGCATTTGAACATCAGCTGGAAAAACTGCCGACTGGCCGCATATCAACAACTACACTTATTCACGCTGTCGATTAAAATGACTACACACACAGGGTTTAACATTACATAAGCAGCAGTGTAAGATGTGTCGATGTCACACTCCCAGGTGAGCACCCAGGTCGGTGTTGGCTTTGAGTCCGTAGTTCAAACGTGTACAGAATACAGAAGATGTATACGAGCTCCGACTTGTCTCTGGACACACAGGGTCCTTTTGTAGATCGTCAATACACTAAAAACTATAACGTTAATTATTATAGGGTTCATCCACACTTCTGCTGCGTGTGGAGTGTGAGGAGTGTCTCGTTTCGTTAATGTGAGAGGAGTACAGATAAACTCACACACACCCACACCTAATAATAGCTGAATATAAGAGGTCAATAGTCATTAATAACCACGTCTCTGTACGTGTGTGTGTGTGTGCGTGTGTGTTCTGTGACTTTCTGTAAACACAGACAGTAAGGAGGACAGTTAATCAGCTACTGTTACCCCACCCTACACACACACACTGAGGTTTTGGAGCCTTGTATTCTTGTCTTGGTTAAACATCCTCCTGCACACACACACACACACACACACACACACACACACACACTCTCACACACTGGTGTCACTATCTTTGTGAGGACCTTCCTACGACACACAGTGGAAGCCAAACGTTTACATACACCAGGCTCCACACACTTACATTTCCGTTGCCGAGTCGATTAGGGCGTCTACTTCATTCATATCAGAAGTCATTTTAAACCAGTCGATTAGAGAGAGACTTATTTCCTTAATGTTTACATACACCAATTTGTCAGCCTTTTTAAACAGTCTGGAAGATTCCAGAAATGTTCTGAGCTTCTCATGGCCAGTCTTAACTCGTAGGAGTTCACTGGGAGAGCCAGTGCCTTTTTACTCTTGATACCGTGTTAAAAAATCCGAACAACTCAGGCAAGACCTTGGATTAAAAAAAACTATGGACGTCCGCAAGCCCGTTTCCTCCTTAGGAGCAATTTGAACTTGACAATGAAAATGAAACCCAAGACAACATCAAAAGAACTAGTGAAAGAGTCAGAGACATCAAGTACCAAAGTATGTACATCCACCATTAAGAGAGTCCTACATCACTATGGCCTGTTACTCTGAGTCTGAAGTGTGCAGGTGACCAGGATGAAGACCTGTCCTTCTGGTGGACAAAAATTTAATGGTTTAATATTTATGGTGGGAAAATGGTGAGGCTTTTAATCTGAAGAACAACATCCCAACTGTGAAGCATGGGAGTGGTGGCATCATGATGTTTTTTTGTTGTTGTTAGAAAGGGGATGGCATCTCGAGGAAGGAGAATTATATAGAAATACTGGGTGTAACAGGTTC
The DNA here is from genome assembly GCA_012411365.1 of Ameiurus melas. Taxonomy (NCBI): domain Eukaryota; kingdom Metazoa; phylum Chordata; class Actinopteri; order Siluriformes; family Ictaluridae; genus Ameiurus; species Ameiurus melas. Next base: position 7,400,072 of record CM022757.1, on the reverse strand, counting down.
TTTCAGCAGGAGAATGATCCTAAACAAACCGCCAGCTCTGTAACAGAATGGCTTAAAGACAACAACGTGAAAGTACTGGCATGATCGTCACAAAGCCCAGACCTGATCCCCTGACCTGATCCCCTGACCTGATCCCCAGGCCTGAACCCCAGACCTGAACCCCAGACCTGATCCCCTGACCTGAACCCTGACCTGAACCCCAGACCTGAACCCCAGACCTGAACCCCAGACCTGAACCCCTGACCTGATCCCCTGACCTGATCCCCTGACCTGAACCCCTGACCTGAACCCCAGACCTGATCCACAGACCTAATCCCCAGAGAAAACCTGTGGACTGAATTGAGAAGGTGTGTCTGCGTGAGAAGGCCCTCAAATAATAATAACATACACACACACTCATATTAATGCACACACACATGCAGAAACACACACAGTCACAATAACACACTCATGACAAGATGCACAAACACATACAAATGCACTCACATTAACGCATACACACACATACACACAAATATGACATAAACACAGACACACAGGTTAGTTCCTAATCATTTCTGGTTGCTGTGTGTGTGTGTGTGTGTGTGTGTGTGTGTGTGTGTGTGTGTGTGTCGCCGCTCCTCTCCTTCCTCTGTGATGTGTTTTTTACATAACAGGTAGTGGCAGGCATTTCCCTCAGCAGAACAGGGATATCCTGGCGCCTGCCTGACGCTAACACACACACTCACCACGGCTAAATATAACACACACACACGATAATACAGCGATACACTGCCACTGTATTGAAAGTCTCACAATAAACAACAAAACTCAACAAAGGATTTGGCTGTTAATGAAGTGCTGCAGGTACAAAACTGTAAACACGCAATTCAGCGTCTTTTATAACACACACACACACACACACACACACTATTATAGCAGCTATAAACAGTCGTTCCCACACTCTTTATTCTCTCTCTTCAAGTCAATAAGACGCAGCTTGTGTAAAGCATAAACTGCTCTGTCGGAAAAACTACCAAGCCCTGACACTGGAGACTCCTTCCAAATGCTAAATAAATCTCCTTACACGTCACAATATCAACCAGTGTGGAGCGTCCGCTGTGCACGTCCATGCGATCAAGCTGTTACTGTGGAAATGATACCGTATTAGACCCACCGTGTTAATATAAAGCTGTGATGTGCAGCTGCGCTACTGTCAGAACCGCTGTTCTAGAGAACTAATCAACGCCTTCTGGCCAATCAGAATCCAGAACTCTACAGAGCTGTGGGATGAACTGTGTTCTGTACCAGCAACGTTTATCAGAAGACACTTACATTATATAAGCGAATGCATGTTGAGTGTAATCATGTTCATCTAGATGTTCTCATTATGAAATTATAATTTTTTAATAATTATTATTATTTATAGATATGTTTCAGAATTTCAAGCTTGGGTTTAGATTTTTTTTAATAGAAACGAATACTTGAATGAATACAACGCAGTATGTATTATTATCTGCTGTTTTGAGCTTTACGTTTTAAATAGGTTTTAAAAATACGATGCAGTCAATAAAATCAACTCTTTTTACGATATATTCATTTTCTAATTGTGTATAAATGAGGCAGGATCTATATTAAGGAGTTTTGATTAAGAGCGCTTTGGGAGTCCTGTGTTTCGAACTCGCATCCTTCTGAAGTAGCGTTCGAGCAGAAGCTTAATTAACCCCTGTACCAGCGCTGCACACTTGCTCGCATTTCTTTAGCATCAGCTTCATCGTACTTTACCTCCTGTACATGTGAGTACACGCTGATAAAGCAGTGAAATTGAAGGTGTGCGATTGCTGTCGAGTCTCTCGAAGAATGCTAGGTTTGATGTAATGACCTTGAGCTCGTCTCCTGCAGTGATCTCTTCCTCTCTGTCCACTTCCTGTCTGAGGTGTGAGTGTGTGAGAGAGCGCTTCCTGCTCTTTAATTCTTACCGATCCTCAAAGCATGTGATCAGCCCACGCATGTGTGTGTTCTGTCTTGAGCTGAGACTAGTGTGTGAAGTGTTTGGTGTGTGTGTGTTTGAGTACTAGGTAGGGCTGAACGATATGAGAAAAATATCACATCACGATACTTGACATTTCTACGATACATGATGGGTATCACGATATGTCATTTAGCTATGACACTGTCTGCAGCATCCTTTCAGTACCAATTACTTAAAAAAAGTAAAAATACGTCTACATACCAATGATATTTCAGAAAAGTGTATCACGTAATCATTTACCGCGATATCAATATTAGATTATATATTAATATCAATATTAGATGGGTATATCGCCCAGCCCTAGTGTTAGGTTGGTCCGTTTGAACCTAGCTGGTGTTAAATCTCTTGAAGCATGCTATATGTAAGGTCAGAATTCCTGTCCAGCATCGCTTTGAATCTCTCACTTGGTAACCATGGCGATGCTCAGCACAGCTACAGTAGCATACAAAATATTTCACCCTGAATGAATTAAAACTCTATCACCAGTGAATATTTACTGATCACTCACCCTACTGAAGTAAAGTAAATATAACAGTACTTCGCCAACGCGGTATTTTGAAGAAGAAATTCACATTACACACACTTTTTATATTTATATGTGAAATAAATTTGCTAGCTGAGGCAGAGCATTGTGGGAAGGTTGTAGGATGACGTGACAAAGTAATAGACCAGCCTTTGAGGTATCTGAGGAGACTCGGGCGGGAGGAAGGACACGAGGTTGTGATAAAGAACGGTTATGTTTGATGAGTGTGTGTACTCACTGGCCAGCTGAAACAGGGCAGCGATGGCCTCCTCCCACCAAGGGGAATCCTGGGTAATGCAGTTTATCTTCAGAGTCCCCAGCAGGAAGATGAGCTGGCCCACAGTGAGGGACACGGTCGCCATCAGGTTACACGCTCGCATCATGTCGAACTGAACTGAGGCCAGAAACAGAAAGCGTTCAGTTTAATCAGTTCTTATGTAAATAATGAACACTGAGTGTGTTCCTGTTATAGAAAATACTGAGTGATCATCTTATTTATTACTGAATGATGTGCCACTTTCTTTATCTGTTCATATTTACATTTACTGTAGTAACGAGTTAGTTCCTGTTCTCAATTACATTAGAGCAGCTATAAACACTCGTTCTCTTACCATCCCTCTCTTTATTCTCTCTCTCTCTTTATTCCCTCTCTTTATTCCCTCTCTTTATTCCCTCTCTCTCTTTATTCTCTCTTTATTCCCTCTCTTTATTCTCTCTCTCTCTTTATTCCCTCTCTTTATTCCCTCTCTTTATTCCCTCTCTCTCTTTATTCTCTCTTTATTCCCTCTCTTTATTCCCTCTTTTATTCTCTCTTTATTCCCTCTCTTTATTCTCTCTCTCTTTATTCCCTCTTCCTTTATTCTCTCTCTTTATTCCCTCTCTTTATTCCTCTCTCTTTACTCCCTCTCTTTATTCCCTCTCTCTTATTCTCTCTCTTACTTCTCTTTATTCCCTTCTCTTTATTCCCTCTCTTTATTCCTTTCTTTTATTCCTCTCTCACTTTATTTTCTCTCTTTATTCCCTCTCTTTATTCCCTCTCTCTTTATTCTCTCTTTATTCCCTCTCTTTATTCCCTCTCTCTCTTTATTCCCTCTCTTTATTCCCTCTCTTTATTCCCTCTCTCACTTTATTTTCTCTCTCTTTATTCCCTCTCTTTATTCCCTCTCTCTTTATTCTCTCTTTATTCCCTCTCTTTATTCCCTCTCTCTTTATTCCCTCTCTCTTTATTCCCTTCTCTCACTTTATTTTCTCTTCTTTATTCCCTCTCTTTATTCCCTCTCTCTTTATTCTCTCTTTATTCCCTCTCTTTATTCCTCTCTCTCTCTTTATTCTCTCTCTTTATTCCCTCTCTCTTTATTCCCTCTCTCTTTATTCTCCCTCTCTTTATTCCCTCTCTCTTTATTCCTCTCTTTATTCCCTCTCTTTATTCTCTCTCTCTCTTTATTCTCTCTTTCTTCCCTCTCTTTCTTCCCTCTCTCTCTTTATTCCCTCTCTTTATTTCCTCTCTCACTTTCATTTTCTCTCTCTTTATTCCCTCTCTTTATTCTCTCTCTCTTTATTCCCTCTCTTTATTCCCTCTCTCACTTTATTTTCTCTCTCTTTATTCCCTCTCTTTATTCCCTCTCTCTCTTTATTCTCTCTTTATTCCCTCTCTTTATTCCCTCTCTCTCTTTATTCTCTCTCTTTATTCCCTCTCTCTCTTTATTCTCTCTCTCTCTTTATTCCCTCTCTTTATTCCCTCTCTCTCTTTATTCTCTCTTTATTCCCTCTCTTTATTCCCTCTCTCTCTTTATTTTTCTCTCTTTATTCCCTCTCTTTATTCCCTCTCTCTTTATTCTCTCTTTTTCCCTCTCTTTATTCCCTCTCTCTTTATTCCCTCTCTTTATTCCCTCTCTCACTTTATTTTCTCTCTCTTTATTCCCTCTCTTTATTCCCTCTCTCTTTATTCTCTCTTTATTCCCTCTCTTTATTCCCTCTCTCTCTTTATTCCCTCTCTTTATTCCCTCTCTCACTTTATTTTCTCTCTCTTTATTCCCTCTCTTTATTCCCTCTCTCTCTTTATTCTCTCTTTATTCCCTCTCTTTATTCCCTCTCTCTCTTTATTCCCTCTCTTTATTCCCCCTCTCTTTATTCCCTCTCTCTTTATTCTCTCTCTTTATTCTCTCTCTTTATTCTCTCTTTATTCCCTCTCTTTATTCTCTCTCTCTCTCATTATTCCCTCTTTATTCTCTCTCTTTAGTCTCTCTCTCTTTATTCCCTCTTTTTATTCTCTCTCTTTATTCCCTTTCTATATTCCCTCTTTATTCTCTCTCTTTATTCCCTCTCTCCAAGTTAATAAGACAAAAATCATGTTACAGAGAAACAGTAAAGAACTGTAAACTCCGTGATGAAGATGTGGAAAAACACAGCGCTGACACTGGAGACTCCTTATGGAAAACATCACCGTATTTATAATATGCACACGTGAATGAGCTGTTGCTATAGAAACAATAACATATTAGAACGAGCTTTAATATAAAGCTGCAGCTGCGCTAATGTCAGAGCTAACTAATCAATGCCTTCTGACCAATCACAATCCAGGATTCAATAGTGCTGGACATGCTTAAGAATAAGATGATACTAGTCTCTATAAGTGTTTTTTTGTTTGTTTGTTTGTTTGTTTTTTGCTTGATAATTTTTAAGAATAAAACTGATGACCAAGCATATATTTAGCAGTAAGTGCGTTATAACCTAATAAAGTGAACCTGATTTTAGAAAACATTTGTATGAATTTGGAAAAACAAAGCCAATATGATTGTATTTTATGTGACTTCCTATGAACACAAGCCCCGCCCCTAAGCACACCTTCATAACTGAAACTAGTTTTAATGGATTTGTGCGAATTGAAAAATGGTGAGTGTGAGATCACATCGAAATAAATTTAACACTGAGCTGCAAAACATTCCATCTTAAATATCTTCAATATAGTCAAAATGATCTAATATTTCTTTTAAGATTTCAATAAAGATGATGAAACCTATTTCTAGCTGCAGATAATTTTGCTAATTTTAATTCCCGAACAATAGAATACAATTTTAACTTTGAAATTAGTAGGAAAATGTCAACAAAAATGATTGCTTTACTATAAGCTTATAATAGAAAATACTGCATAATTTCGACTATATTGAAGATCTTTTCACTTGCTAAGACATCAGTGTTTGCAGTGTGTGAAGTGTGTATTGTATTTTGGGACAAATGGAATGCTGGAGCTGAATAGGTTAAAACTCACTCCTGATCAGAAACAGTCTAATAGATTCAACATGATGAGATCAGACTAGTAGCCATTAAAACATTCAGGATCATAAGCAGGTCTGATTTTCTTGTGAATTTTAAGTTCAATAACGAGGTAGGATTTCGGAATTTCAGGGACATTCATCTGGTCCAAACAAAGCGATTTGCTTATTTACAAAAGAGCAAACTGGAACACTCAGTGACGATAGTGAGTGTGTGTGTGTGTGTGTGTGTGTGTGTGTGTGTATATATATATCTCCATGCATGTGTAAAGGATGTGAGTCAGAGGATCCTGAGGTGTCCTGAGTCAGGTTGGTGTGTGTGTGTGTGTGTGTGTGTGTGTGTGTGTGTGTGTGTGTGTGTGTGAGAGAGAGAGAGAGGGGATCCTATGACAGATGTGACCTCCCAGACACAGCTGTACCATGTGAGCATCACTTCCTGTCACCCACAATCCACTGCTCTGTCCTTCCTTTTCCCGTCTCTAAATTTGGACGGACACACGGATGTGCCAGTCTCTGGGAGACTCAGGAGTGTGTCCTGCATCTTTACACCAGACCTCTGAGTACACACACACACACACACCTGTGTCAGTGCATCTACAGTGATTCTTCTAAGTAACTGAAGTAGGCAGCGTGTTTGGTTCATTATGAGCATGCTCCTCAGATAAAGACGGTCCCCCTGAGCACCTGATGGAACATTATACCACACCGCTGCTGAGTTCTGGATTCTGATTGGTCAGAAGGTGTTGATTAATTCTCTAGAGCAGCAGTTCGGACAGTAGCACAGGTTTATATTAATGCATTCCTTCTGCTACATAATGGTTTCTATAGTAACAGCTCATTCACAGGGACGTCTACAGCAGACACTCCGTATAAATGGATTGTTTTTATAAAGAGACGTTTATGTAGCATTTATGGAAGGAGTCTCCAGTGTCAGTGCTTTCACTGTCAGAGGGAAAGCTTAAAGTAACTACGTTTTCTGACATCTTCAGGACTTCATCTTCGTTGGGGAACTGCTGTGGAATAAAAGGAATAACACACACAGGGCCGTGCGGTTATAGGAAAACATTCAATGTCTCGGTGTTAAGAGTAAGGCATATCGAGCAGAGTGAAAACGAAGGCATTACGAGTTCGCTGTGAAGCATGGGAACGAATTATATGACGTCACAAACATTTGAGAAAATCATTGAGGAGATTCAGACAGGTTTCATTTCCCACACAGCAGGACTGGTGACCAAGCCGAGTAGAGCACCGTGTTAGCGTATTAGTGTTAGATTTGTGAGGAATGTAGAAACGGATGCTACTAAAGCAGATAAAATCACCACACCTATATGATCTATTCATTCATTAAAAAAAAATACCAGGACTGCATTGTTTGATTTTGCAAGGTTTGAGAGTGTAAAAGAGAGAAAAAAAAACCTTCAGGGCCTTCACCTATATTCATCAAAACTTATGAAAGATGAATCTAATAAAATTATATCTCTTTATACCTTCTGTTTCATCTCTGCAAACATATTTAGTAGATGATTTTTTATATATATATATGCTATATATATGTATGTATATATATGTATATATATATATATATATATATATATATATATATATATATATATATATATATATATATATATATATATATATATATCTTGCTTTGTACATTACATAATAAAACAGCGCCATTTCCTTCTTCAGTCCACATTTTCTGTCCCTGATTCTTTGAGGTTTAAAGACGAGTGTTTGTGTTTAAAGACAGTTGTCTAGACGCTATTATAAAACCCCGTCTCGGACACTTCTACTCAGTAAAAATCTTCGCGTGAAATAAACGCAGATGATTTGATCAATCTGAATGTGGAGCTCAGAAAATTGAACTCCAGTACCTGCGTAACTTTCCTATGTGTATATATATATATTTAAACCTTTGGATTCAAGCCGCTGACTCGGTCTGAATTGCGTGGAGGTAGAGGTGGAGGGTGGCCTGGTTCCCTACTAATGACAGGTGCTCAGTAAACCTCTCTTTGTGATTTATTGATCACAATTTCTTGAATTGAATACAGTGTAAGATACAGTGCACTGACTGGAGATTAAACACTGTGTTCTGACACTCTGCTCAAGTCATTACACACACTGTTTTGGACTTTTAGCTATTAAAGAATCTTCTAGTGACTTCTAGTGTGAGTCAAAGCCAAAAAGTCAAATATCCACATCGCTCTGGAATGTAGAAAATAAAGCAGTACGTTGTGTGTGAAGTTCGCTCCGTTGGATTCATACTGAAGCGTATGCAGTTGTTCCTCTTCAGACTTTAGGCCACACCCCCTACCTGAGTCTGACGCTGGTGTGCGGTGACACCAAACTCTGTGCTGATGAAGAGATGGAGCTACGGCCGTTTTTATCTACGTCACTTTGGGACATTTCACAGATGCACATTTAGTACATCATGTTAATCTGGAGGCTATATGCTTCCATTATTTGTTAGCGACTTTAGCATCGTAGCTCCAAGGCTTTAAAGAAATCTTTAAAACTAAAGCAAACGCCAGACTCTCAGCTGTTCGACTACATTAGGGGAAAGGAATGTTTTTGGAATGTTGAACAGTCACACACTCATGGGTTTAGTTAATAGCAGTAATGCACGCACACACACACAGACTCACGTTTGACGGTGTTGCGTGACTCCTGGTATCCCGCGAGGTCGGCTCCCCAGCCGAGGCTCTGGCATGGTGCGGTGGTGGCGAGTGTGTGTGGCGGTGTTTGTGTATCCTGTATACACACCTTCCAGAGCCCCACACTGCGTTTGCGGCCATCCTCCAGTGCCTGCAGAGCCCAGCCCGAGCCCAGCGCCGCCACCACGTTCAACACCAGTGACACCAGCGCCACGGCAACGGCCACCAGCACCAGCCTGCCCGCGGCCATGCGCTCCAGCACACACACACACACGCACACGTGCACTGAGTAGAAACGGAGACTTGTAAGCTGTAAAAGTGCTCAGCTAGAGAACATCTCCGCTCATTATGATTAAAGTGTGTGTCTGTGATTCGGGGGGTTTTAGGAGTTTCAGGAATCCTCAGCCTTCCTCCTCGCTCTCCGGGGCTTCACACACTCTCACGCTCCTCCCGATCAGGTCCACAGCCATCACACACACACATACACAAGAGCACGCTTCTGTCTCCAGTTTAAAACCTCCACTATGGATTGCTTTCTGTGATCAGATCTCTCTCTCTCTCCTTGTTCAGGTCGATCTCTCTCTCTCTCTCTCTCCTTGTTCAGATCGATCTCTCTCTCTCTCTCTCTCTCTCTCTCTCTCTCTCCTTGTTCAGATCTCTCTCTCTTTCTCTCTCGCCTTGTTCAGATCTCTCCTTCTTTGTAATCCGATCACTTTTTCTCTTCGTGTTCAGATCTCTCTCTCCGTGGTTAGCTCTCTCTCTCTGTGCTTGTACAGCTGTGTGTTGGGGCTTGCTGGAGGGGTTGGGGGCGTTTTTTTTTCTTTTCCTCTGTTTCCCAGAGAGACAGGACAGTCTCTCTCTCTCTCTCTCTCTCTCTTGCTCTCTCTTTCCTGGTCTGTTACTTGAAATATGAATGCACCTCAGTTTATCTGTCACCAAGTGTCTCTTTCTCTCTCTCTCTCTCTCTCCCTCTCTTTCACTCTCTGTCTCTGTGACAAATATGTAACTCCAGCAACAGGATGCGTTTCCTGAGAGGGAAACAGACACAGTAAAGAACACAACGCCCCTTCTCTCTCTCTCTCTCTCTCTCTCTCTCTCTCTCTCTCTCTGTTAATATAAGGCTGAGGGTTGAGTTGGTGTGCAGTACAGTATGTTGTATTTGGACACTTTTTACCCCTAAATGTTCTGCACACTTTTCTTTCTCAGGGCCCCTAAAGATTCTGGGAATTTCCTGTTGCCTAACTTTAATAAACAGCCCACATCTGTATCTACTAAAGGAGAGAGAAAGAGAGAGAGCGAGCAAGGGGGATAAATAAAGACCAGATGGGTGTGGAATTTGGGGTCAGAGAAAGTATTCGTGATATGAGAAGCGAGAGAGATAAATGGAGAGCAATGTGAAGATTGCCATTGTTCTCCATCAAGATGGCTTGAATGTAACATACCTCAAAGAATAATCAAAGCCTAACACAGTCTAGGCTCAAAGCTACAGTCCCCTCCAAAACTATCGGAACAACAATCAACCAGATCATTTGTTTTTGCTGTACATAGACATAGCTTTTATTTCCAGGTATTTTTAAGTAGGTGTGTTGAATGACATAGAACATTGCACATTTTGTATCCGATCATCCGATTTGTAGGCAAGCAAAAATATTGGAACATGTGACTGACAGGTGTTTCTTGCTACCCAGGTGTGTCCTGATAGATTGATTGTTTAAATAATAAATAGCTCAGAACATCTACTCTTGGTTTGAGCCTTCAGTTTCACCTGTCAAGACTGCATTTGTTGTTAAAAAAGGATAAACCAACATGGAGATCAGATAGCTGTCTATAGGAGAAAGCAAGCCATTTTGAAGATGAGAAAAAGGGAAAATCTATCAGAAGCATTGCACAAACAGAACACAACAATTGCCAACAAAACAATCCGGAATGTCCTGAAAAAGAAAGAAAGCACTCTTGTACTGAGCAACAGACACTGACTGGGTCGGCCAAGGAAAGCAGCAGGTTTCTAATGTTCTGTGTTTTATGTTGTTTAACACATCTAGTAAATTCCAGGAAATAAAAGCTGAAATCCTAAACTCTCGCTTCATCTCCATCTTTTAATTTTTGGTGTATAGCACAAGCAAATTAGTTAGCCTTGCTTTTCCAATATTTTCAGAGGGGGCTGTATCTCACTAGGTATTCCAGTCCCTAACATTCTCCAAACATTTGACAGTGTTACAGTGTCCAAATTAGATTAGTCGTAATGTAAGAAAGAAACGATTGCATCATGTATTTGGTTCATAGGGAGTCATGAGAAATATATCTTGCGTTTGTAAAGAGTAGTGAAAATATATGAATATATGAACAATAGATGAATGTACGAGGTATGATAAATGGCCATATGTGGTTCTTCCCTAAGCTGTTTCCTCAAAGTTGGAATGGCTTTGTATGATGTAGCATTACAATTTCCCTTCACTGGAAAGACTTCCCAGAAGAGTAGAGCTTAAAAGGGGGAACAAATCTGGAATAAGATATTCAAGAAATACATATGGGTGTGATGGTCAGGTGTCCACAAACGTTTGGTCATACGGTTTATCTGCGGACATTTTGTTCTACATTGTGCAACCAAAACATCTTATTAGGAAAAATCTGAGATTGGGGATTGGTGTAGTGTTGCTACTAAGAAGAATGCATAACTCTACGTGGGTTGCGTAAAATGCTAAAATGCTGTTTCCACTATTTCTCTCTGTCCCATCTGGCAAACCCAAGCAGTATCATTCTTCAGCTCCGTTTTCTTTGTTTATTTATTTTAAATGGTAAATGTGCACTTATATAGCGCTTTTATCCAAAGCACTGTGTCTCATTCACCCATTCACACACACACTCACACACCAACTTGGGGTTCAGTGTCTTGCCCAAGGACACTTCGGCATGTGGAGTCACCCGGGCCGGGAATCAAACCGCCAACCCTACGATTAGTGGACAACCCACTCTACCACCTGCGCCACAGCCGCCCCTATTATTGTGGTGTTAATATGATGGATAAATGACCAACAAATTCCAAATGAGTTTCATCAGTGCTGGAAAAGATTGAATTCTTTTCTGGGGTTCAACCCCAGCACTGCCAGACTACAACTGTTGGGCCCTTGAGCAAGGCCCTTAACCCTCTCTGCTCCAGGGGGTTCTGTATCATGGCTTACCTTGCGCTTTGACCCCAACTTCCTAACATGCTGGGATTTACCACACAAACACCCACAGCCTGCATAAAAGTAGAATTAAGTCCAGTGTCTTCAGCACAGGTTCAGGTCTTGCACATTCCTAGAACTCTGGACAGTTATTGTTGGGTTTATGGGAAAGTGATTTTTTTTTCCTGTGAATGTGTGTAGTTCTTGGATTCATTTAGGTTTTCTCTCTCAACACAAAGACCAGAAGTTAATCTTGTGAGACACTGAATAAAAGCAAGCAGCTGTTTAGGATGAGATGAGATACGAGTGTTAATCACAATTAATACATAGTTTCAAGTAGAAATCCAGTTAAACTAATGAGACAAAAGTATTATATTTGGTCATTTACTTATTGAGGAAAATTATCCAATATTACATATCTGTGAGTGGTAAAAGTATGTGCACCTGTGCTTTCAGTATGTGGTGTGAGCCCCTTGTGCAGCAGCAATGACTGCAGATAAACGTTTGGGGTAAGTGTTGATCAGTCCTGCACATCGGCTTGGAGGAATTTTATCCCGTTCCTCAGTACAGGACAGCTTCATCTCTGGGATGTTGGTGGGTTTCCTCACATGAAATGCTTGCTTCAGGTTCTTCCACAACATTTATACTGGATTAAGGTCAGGACTTTGAATTGGCCATTCCAAAACATTAACTTTATTCTTCTTTAACTGTTCTTTAGTAGAATGACTCGTGTGTTTAAGATCGTTGTCTTGCTGCATGACCCACTTTCTCTTCAGAGTCAGTTCATGGACAGATGTCCTGGTATTTTCCTTTAGAATTCACTGATATCATTCACAATTCATTGTTCCATCAATGATGGCAAGTCGTCCTGGTCCAGATGCAGCAAAACAGGTCCAAACCATGATACTAGCACCACCATGTTTCACAGCTGGGATAAGGTTCTTATGCTGGAATGCAGTGTTTTCTTTTCTCCAAACATAACACTTCTCATTTAAACCAAAAGTTCTATTTTGTTCTGATACATCAACAAAACATTTTTCCAAAAGCCTTCTGGTTCGTCAACATGATCTTTAACAAACTGCAGAAGGGCAGAAATTTTCTTTTTCGAGAGCAGAGGCTTTCTCCTTGCGACCCTGCCATGTACATAATTGTTGTTCAGTGTTCTCCTGATGGTGAACTCATGAACATTAACATTAACCAATGTGAGAGACCTTTAGTTGCTTAGAAGTTGCCCTGGATTCCCTGGTGACTTTGTGGAGTATTCCACGTCTTGCTCTTGGAATGATCTTTCACTCCTGGTGAGGAGAACAATGGTCTTGAATTTCCTGATATCTGTCTGACTGGATTGGTGGAGTCCAAACTCTTTAGAGATGGTTTTATAACCTTTTCCAGCCTCATGAGATTCAACCACTCTTTTTCTGAGGCTCTCAGAAATCTCTGTTCGTGTCATGACACTCTTCCACAAACATGTGTTGTGAAGATCAGACTCTGATAGATCCTGGTTCTTTTAATAAAACAGGGCGCTCACTCACTCACACCTGATCATCATCAGATTGACTGAAAACACCCGACTCTAATTTCACCTTCAGATTAACTGCTAATCCTAGATGTTCACTAACTTTTCCCACTCACAGAGATGTAATATAGGATCATTTTCCTCAATAAATAAATGACCAAGTATAATATTTTTGTCTCATTTGTTAAATTAGGTTCTCTTTATCTAATTTTTGGGCTTGTGTGAGGATGTTGTTTTATGTCATAATTATGCAGATATAAGGGTTCACAAACTTTCATGCACCACTGTATTTTCTGTCAGGTATTCATTTGCCTCCACAGTATTTACATTCTTCTGGATGGTTCTCCCCAAAATTCCCCGTCTAACGCGTGTTGCATGGTTTAAACTTGCGCCATATGACACCCTCCTGTAAAGTTCTTCAGTAGGTCTTGATGAATAAGGATTAATAAAGGGGGCTTCCATCTTAGCAAGCTAAAAAGTGTTTTTTGTTTTGTTGTGTGTGTGTGTGTGTGTGTGTGTTTCAGTGAGGCCGTGTGGGAAAACATGGCTCGTATGTGTGTGAAGACATGCCGTCTGGACGTGGCGCGTGTGTGTCTGGGGAACATGGGGAATGCCCGAGCAGCTCGTGCTCTCAGAGAGGCGGAGAAAGAGCCGGAGTTGGAGGCACGAGTCGCAGTGCTCGCTACACAACTCGGCATGCTGGTGAGACACACACACACAAACACTCTATATATATATATAGACACACACACACACACACACCGAATCACCACTTTCTCAGCCAATTTATCAGGTCCACCTTCTGTGCATTCACACTGTTACACACTCCTACTCTTTGGGTGAGTGTTCAGTTGGAAACGGGAAACTCATCTGGATCTCACCTGTTCACTAGAGATCTAAACCCTCATCTGAACTTCTGTACAACTGCTTTCTGACAATATCTGTTGTTAAACGTGCTTTTCGTAAACTTATGGAGCTTCCACTGGAGAAAATGGCCATGAACCTGTTCCTTAACTTTACTGACCTACGGCTTAGAGTAGTATAGAGCATGAAATGTATGTTAATGTACCTGATACACTCGTATCTGCACCACACACACACACTCTCTCTTTACCATGTCAGTGTTACTGCTGGACTAAGAATAAAGTGCCATCCAAATAATATCTGCTCTGTCATGTTCGTGGTCCATTGATGGATGGGGTAGATTGGTGCCAATACTTTGTGCAGAGCAACAGATGGGATACCGTCTGTAATTATACACCTACAAAGTGCAGGTATCATTGTGTGTGTGTAGGATGAAGCCGAGGCTCTGTATCGTTCCTGCGGGAGGTTCGACCTGTTGAATAAGTTTTATCAGGCGCGTGGTGATTGGCAGAAAGCCATCGAAACGGCTGAGAGTCATGACCGCATCCACCTGCGCAGCACCTACTATAGCTACGCACAACACCTGGAGAACACCGGCGACAAGAACGTGGGCCTTACCTAGTGAGCACACACACAAACACACACACACACACACACACTTTAGCTTTGCATTGATTCTATGACATAGCATAGCTAACTACTATAATTAATAATTATGAATTATTCTGTCTTTCTTTCTCTTAGTTATGAGCGTTCTGATACACACCGGTTCGAGGTTCCCCGCATGCTGATGGAGGACAGTGTGTCTCTGGAGCTCTACATCAACAAGATGAAGGACAAGTGAGTGCTGAGCTCTGATTGGTTCTGAGTTCATTCAGATTGGCCTCACCAGTTTGAGATGTGTTTTATTAACATGTTTTATTCTGATTGAGCTCTCAGTCAGAATATTACCAGATTATAAGGCTGGATTATAATCTTTGTTCTGATATGGTTTCCCGGACAGGTGCCTTTATAAGTGGTGGGGTCATTATCTGGAGAGCCAATCAGAGATGGAGTCTGCGCTGCGTTACTATGACTACGCTCAGGATTACCTGTCTCAAGTGCGTGTGCACTGCTACCTGGGGAACATCCAGAAGGTAACACTATGTCTCGTTATCTGACCAAGTTAAGAGAAAGGCTGGTGTCATAATATAGTGTTTATAATAAGCCCCGCCTCTTCGGGATTCCATTGTGCAGTTAAAAATCAGGAAGTAAGTACACTTGAGTGCTAGAACGAGAGAAATGTTTACTTACTCCAGGCGAGCGAGATTGCTAACGAGACAGGCAACCGAGCGGCGTCCTATCACGTGGCGCGGCAATACGAGAGTCAGGATCAGATCAGCCAATCGGTGCACTTCTACACGCGTGCGCAGGCGTACAACAACGCCATCCGACTGTGTAAGGAGAACCACATGGACGAGCAGCTGATGAACTTGGCGCTGCTCAGCAACCCGGAGGACATGATGGACACGGCCGCCTACTACGAGGAGAGGGGAGAACACATGGATCGAGCCGTGATGCTGTATCACAAGGTCACACACACACACACACAAAATCAGTGTCAGTGCTCCATTCACAAATTAATACTTTGTGCAGTTACTGACCTCCCCTCCCCATTAGGGGTCACTAATATCACTCTTATATTTTATTGTCTGCCCCTCTCTCTCTCTCTGTCTGTCTCTCTCTGTCTCTCTCTCTCTCTCTCTCTCTCTCTCTCGCTCTGTGTCTCTCTCTCTCTCTGTCTCTCTCTCTTTCACCCCGTGTGTCTGTCTCTCTCTGTGTCTGTCTGTCTCTCTCTTTCACTCTGTGTGTCTGTCTCTCCCTCGCTCTCTCTCTCTCTACTTGTCTCTCTCTCTGTAGGCAGGTCGTGTGTCTAAAGCTCTGGAGTTGGCGTTCAGTACGGAGCAGTTTGGAGCACTGCAGCTGATTGCAGAGGAACTGAATGAGAACAGCGACCCGGCCGTGCTCACACGCTGCTCCGACTTCTTCATCAAACACACACACTACCAAAAAGCCGTGCAGCTGCTGGTGGCTGCCAAGAAGGTACACACACACACACACATTCACAGAAATACCTACAGATTTATGCAGATAAGTGTTTTTGAAATGTGTGTGTGTGTGTGTGCTCGCAGTATCACGAGGCGCTGCAGTTGTGTTTGGACCAGAACCTGACCATCACCGAGGAGCTGGCTGAGAGCATGACCGTGTCACAAAGCTCTGCCCACCTCTCAGAGGAGGAGCGTAAGGAACTGCTGGAGCGAATCGCAGACTGCTGCATGCGCCAGGGCAACTATCACCTTGCAACCAAGAAATACACACAAGCTGGGAAAAAGATCAAGGTTTGTGAGGCATTGTGGTAGAATACATCAGAACCCTGCATGACCGACTCACTTTAGCAGAGTGAGGTAGGAAGGGTAATTGTTAGTCCAGGATTACCCCAAGGTTGGGTGCAGTGAGTGGATGGTGAGATCTGATGGTTCTCACAATATCATAAGATATTGACATAAGGGATGTACAGCAGCTAAGTGTTGCTGGGATTTAGTTCTAGCTGATAGCATAATATACATTTTTTAATATTATGTCATACTGTTCTTTTTATACCCATGAGTATGTTTTTAATGTGTTTGTGTGTGTGTGCATGTGTGTTCTCTATAGGCGATGCGAGCGCTGCTGAAGTCGGGTGATACGGAGAAGATCGTGTTCTTCGCAGGCGTGTCTCGGCAGAAGGAGATCTACGTGATGGCGGGGAATTACCTGCAGTCTCTGGACTGGAGGAAAGATCCGGAAATCATGAAGAACATCATCAGCTTCTACACCAAAGGACGTGCACTGGAGCTGCTCGCCGGCTTCTACCAGGCCTGTGCACAGGTACAGTGTGTGGATGTGTCTCAAACCGCACACCCTATTCACTATGTAGGGCACACAAACACCATCGTCAGTCTACTGTGGGTGCGACCCAAATCAAACACCAAGCTTAGACCAGGCATGTTCTTTCAGCACCACAGTGTATTGTGGGTATTCTAGGGCCCATTGTAAACTTATTAACTTGTGGTGCATTGTGGGTATTCCGAGGGAAGTTTGTGCGCTCTGCTTTCAAAATAATGCGTTTGAAAAAATAATGCTGTGTGTGTGTGCAGGTAGAGATTGATGATTATCAGGACTATGAGAAGGCATATGGTGCCCTCACTGAAGCCTATAAGTGTCTGTCCAAAGCCAAGAGTCGCCATGGAGACGAGACAGACGAGCGACTCACACAACTCACACGCCACCTGACACTCATCAAGAGATTCATACAGGCACGCAGGTAACACACACACACACACACACACACACACTCACAGAGCAAACACATGCACACATTAAATCACATACAGATTCATGCAATATACACAAACTGTGTGTGTGTGTGTGTGTATAGGCTGTATGAGCAGGACCCTGCAGCAGCTCTATCAGAGTGTGAGTGTTTGTTAGAGGAGTGTGATCTGGACCCTGCCGTGAGAGTAGGAGACGTCTTCGGCTTGATCATTGAGCATCACTGTCAACACGCCAGCTACCAGAAGGTCAGGCAACACACACCACAGTGCTGTTTACACACTCGGCAGTAACACTTATCCTGTGATTCACACTAATGGGAAGATTGCCACCTGTCTTGAAGGCTCTCCATTTGTAAACAGTCCTTTGACACCAAAGAACATATTGAAATCATTCTCATGGCTGGATCAGGAACTGTCATGAGATTACGATATTTCTACACGGTGACACTCTTATGGGTTTGCATGGAAGTGAGGAAACAGGAGGCAGGCTTGGGACAACTTAAAGTGGGGCTCTTTTTTTCTGTTTTACTTTTCCTTCGGTTTTCAGTGATTTAATCTCACTAGGCACATATATACACAAACACACACACACATGGCTCTGGAATGCTCAGCTCTCTCCCCCATGGGTTTTGTCTCTCCATTTTTCTGAAACACAGAAGACTACACATGTGTTGGTCCTTACCACTCAATTTTCCCCACTCCACCTTCCATTCACAAATCTGCCACAGCCATCTGCACCGTGGACCACCTAAAACTTAAATGACTGAAGTGCCAGATACCAATGAGTGATCTGCATATTGGCATCCTTCATACAGTGGAGTCACTGGAGCAGGGCATGTTCCAAACAGAGGGTGAAGGTTCATTCCAACAGACCAGTATCAGATCAGTACCGGGCAGTGAGGACTGCCCACTTGATGGCCAAACACTCATTCTCAATCATGCTCTACTTACTCTCTCGAACTGAGAGCTTGTGGCTGATGTACAGTATGGGGCACTCTTCCCCCTCCACCACCTGTGACAACACTTACTCTATCCGATGCATCAGGCTCCAAAAACAGAGGAAACAAAAGTCATGAAAATGTAAGCATGGTCTGCAGATTTTACATGAATAAAAGCCTGTTGGCATGGCTCTGTCCAATGGATTGGATCTGGCACTGACTTTTTAGAGAGATCAGTTCAACAAAATAATTATAATAATTAGGCACAAACCTACCATAATAGCCAGTGAACCCCAGAAACTCTCACCTGTTTTTTGTACTCGGACAGGCTGCAATTACTGCTCTCTTATCAATTTGGGGACGCACCTGCCTATGGCCCAAGTGGACGCTTGATACCATACTTTCACCTGTCCAATTACACACTTCTTTGGATTTGCTGTGAGACTTGTCTCTCAACAATCTCAGGAGAGCCCTGTTGTGATTAAAAATATACATAAAATAAACATGAGGGAGACATAGTGTGAGTAATATGTGATTTTATTGAAAGTCAGCAGTGAGATGCGCGATCTGATAGCATGGCGAGAGTTTTCAGATCCAAGTCTAGCCCATCCGGTGGAGGAGGGAAGGAGAGCACCTAGATACACAGAAGCGGTATTAGGTGGATATTGATGAACAGGATTCACATTTTAAGATTAACACACTATGGTTTAGTAGTCACAGAGAAAGAGATTTAAGGAGACGCCCAGACATAGAAAACACACACACTCTTACACAGTCAAGGTCAGGCGTACAGACATAACACACACACACACACGCACAACACCCTCTGTCTCTCCCTCTCTTACACACACACTCCCAATAGGCCCCAATGAACACACATAACATTATAACTTTATAAGAATAATAAAAAGGAGTATTAAGATATTATAAGGATAATATAATGATATTATGAAGTAGGGAGTACAGTAAACCACTTGCAAGCAGTATAACCATATATAAAATAGAAATATAGCAGATATGAAAGTAAATTATAAACCAGAAATACAGAAAAATGTAAAAGAAACTTACTCATAGATGGTGAGGATTATTGTCTCGCGAGGAAGGTTCAGGCGTGGTGTAGACAAGGGCCTTAAATTTTTAAGAGAGAACCATCCGTGAGGAGCCATTTATAAGAATAGCTGAGTCACATTGCACCTGTGCAGTGAGACCAAGGTCAACGCTCTAAATTGTTTTCTTTTCTCTCTCTCTCCCATTTTCGGTCCTAATGGTAAATTAGATAAGCCTTTTTTTTTTTACCTAAGGGTACATTTTTGAGAAGCTTTTTTAACCTCATAGTAACTGTTTGGGAAGCCTTTTTAAACATCATTGTAACTCTTTGGGAAGCTTATTTAACATTATGTTGAATCTAGATGAGCTCTTTTTAACTCTATTGGTACTGATATCATAGTCTTTCTGAGATATATTGGTTATTTGCTGTGTACATAAAATATAAATACTGGAGCTTGAGCTCCAGGTGTCAGATCACTTCTGAGAATTCTCATTGGTGTGGATCTCGTGAGGTGGAAATAAAGTCTGGACCCTTGCTTCTTCTCACTCACAGCTGGTGTCTTTTTTTTCTATCTCCAACTGGGTTTACAGATGTGAGTATTTGCTTCTATGTTGAATTTTAATTGTCTTTGGGTAATAGGCTAATTTCGGGCCAGCAGCCCTTAGATGCCAAACGTCATAACTATAAATTATAATGTCATCCAGATAAGCACCAGTGTAGGCAGTTCATGGGTGGAGGATTCTGTGCATGAGTTGTTGGAACATTGCTGGGGCTTAAAACAACCCAAAAGGAAGGGTCACAAATTAGTGTAAACCAAACAGAGTGGAAAAGACAGATTTCTCAGGAGATATAAGAATCAAGTTGAATTAAAGCGAGTCACATCTAACCGTTCGAGCAGTTCATCCATGTGGGGCATAAAATACATATCAAATTTAGACATTGTGTTGACTTTTCTAAAGTCCACTCAGAAACAGACTGAACTGTCTGCCTTGGGAACAAGGATCACTGGACTGGACCAGCCACTGTGGGACTCCTCGATTACCCTCATATCGAGCATGGCCGTGAGCTCCTCCCACACCGCAGGGGCAGCTGTGGCTCAGGTGGTTGAGTGGGTTGTCCACTAATTTTGATGGTTGATGGTTCGATTCCCAGCCCACATGGTTCCACATGCCGAAGTGTCATTGGGCAAGACACTAAACCCCAAGTTGCTCCTGATGGCAAGCTAGCACTTTCCATGGCAGCTCTGCTACCATTGGTATCATTGGTGTGTGTGGGAATAGGTGAATGAGAAACAGCGCTTTGTAGAACTTAGGTAAAATTCCATTTCTTAACTTTTCAATCTCTGTGTTTACCCATGATTATGTTAGTCATTTAAACCCCTCGTGTCTCTGTGCAAATTGCGCAGTATTTAGTTTACATCTCTACTAAGCGGTTGTTTCTTATTTCACGTTATTTACCTTGTTTCTCGTTTCATGTTCATGACCTTGTTTCTCGTTCCTCGTGTTGATTCCAGCCTAGCCCTGTTCATGCCCGTTTGCCGATCGCCTGACCATTTGGAATGTTATTAGACCACGCTTTGATTACTGTTTGGAATTGTCTGCCTGTCTCTCTCTTTAATAAACATCTTTATCTGCATTTGCATCCATCCTCAACTCCATTACATCCCGGTACATGACACACACACGCATTCATGAAATTCAAATAAGTAAAACACTCAACTATTCAATATATGAATTGTACAGAATGTATAATACACAAGAACACATCAATCCTTTCCCTTTATGTGCAATACCTTGCATGTATGCACTTATGTAAATGGATAATTAGGATAAATTCTGTCATTATTTACTCACCCTCAAGCCGTAGGAGTTTCTTTCTTCAGTGGAACAGATCAAAACTTGTCTGTGTCTTCATCATATTTTAAGCAGACCCACCTTACTCCACTCTGTTATATTCCATTATTTATTAAAATATCTCCACTTTTTAGATGATGTAACTGATTCACAAGCATAATACAATGGTTAATGATTGTAGATGTAGGAAGTGTGTACTTATTTGTTTCCCACTTGGTTTTTGAATGTTGGTTTACTTTTTGGAGAAAAGAAGAGTACATGTTGAAATCTCTTGTCACCTGAGGTTTTTTTTTTGTTTATAGAATTTGGGGAGGACCACATCGTTGTTATTTAGGCACTGATATAAAATACCATAGCTATGCAGGTGACACTCAGATCTACCTAGCCCTGTCACCTAATGATGACCTAATGACGCCTTGATGAAATTAACAGTTGGATGTGCCAAAACTTCCTTCAGTTAAACAACACCAAACAGAAGTCATTGTATTTGGAAACAAAGATGAAAGTCTCAAGTTGAAGGCAGAATGTGTCTCAGGGTCAAAGGTCACATGTGTTGTGTGTTGTTGGGTTACAGGCATGGATGAAGCTGGAGGAGCTGAGACGTTTGCATCCCTCGGTGAACGTGAGCGTGTACATAAGTGCTCGCAGTCTGGACGCTCTGCAGAATGCCATCGGAGTAAGACTCAACCATGGAGACACCACACACACTAACCTACACCACCGTGACACGGACAACACACACACACGCACACATAGCGACGGAGAGGATGAGGACG
The DNA here is from genome assembly GCA_012411365.1 of Ameiurus melas. Taxonomy (NCBI): domain Eukaryota; kingdom Metazoa; phylum Chordata; class Actinopteri; order Siluriformes; family Ictaluridae; genus Ameiurus; species Ameiurus melas. Next base: position 7,378,097 of record CM022757.1, on the reverse strand, counting down.
AAGTGGAGGAGGACGAGAACCTGAATGACTGAGATGTGCTTATTAGAGAATACACACACATGCACAAACACGCTTCATCAAAGAGTGTGTGATCAATCCTGAGCCTTAAACACAATGGCTTGTGTGTGTTGCCTTCAGGAATGGACATTACCACACACAAACACACTGTTGTTTGGATTGTGTGTGACTTGTTTTTGTTTTTATTTACTTATTCCTATTTTATACATTTTACACACTATTTATGGGACACACACTCTCTGTAATGTTTTGTATTATTCCCTCTGTAGAATATTCCCTCTATTTTAATAAAAGTTTTTAACTCCTGATCTAAGTTTATTACGAGTCAGTATATTTAATTTAATTCAGTTCTCACCCACTTTCAGTTAAGCACTTGATCCTGTTTACATAAGTAATCATTACATAAATATCATTTATTTACATAAGAAGACAGTTAATAAAAAAAATTCCTTATTGGAAAAAAAAAACTTTTCTCTCTTAACGTTATTAACACGAAACTGTGGCTTGATTCCACATTGGATTGACACTGCTCTCTGCTGGACTGGAGAATCCATACTGTACACTGGAGATACTGAGGTCAGATCATCACACACACACCGTGGATCCTGCATTTCTGTCATATGGCTGTTTTAGATTAATAAAATGTTGTCATAGATTTTTATAGAGCAGCAACAACTGCTATAGTTTTCCACATTCAAAAGTAACAAACAATGACATAGACGTGTAACAATTTGGATTTACTTCTGGCTTTCATACACACACTTCATGGTCTGAAACTAGAGTGAGTTTTTTTTTTCTCTCACTCTCACACACACAGTATTTAAACTGGTTTTTCTTGTTAGGAATTTGATGACTGATTTTGAAAAACATCTGATCATTCTGCCCTTTTCTCTTTCTTTACAGATTTAAGAGGTAGAGGGGATGTGATCTGATCTGGTCTGATCTGATCCGACTCTCACACACAGAGGATGATGAGGATAAACTGTACAAAGTGTTTAGAAAATCAGATGATGTACAACATGTCAGGACTTCCACTTCTCTGATTGTTTGTTTTTTTCAAATATTGCATGTGCCATGCATGTTAAAACAGAACAGACTTAAACATTACAAACAGTAACAGCACTTTCATGCATTGCTAAAGTAGAAATGGAACGTTAGCGAAGAAATATGCAGTTACAGCTGCTGAATAATCAAAGTTAAAATTACACATGCCCAAAACCATATTTGCACGACCCAATGCACATAATCAAGTCCATCCTGAAGGACTGGTAATCTTTGTAGTGCCCTGGTAATCTGAGGATACAGAAGCAGGTAGAGGCTCTTGGGAGGTCACCACTAACAACTTCCACAGCCAGACTTTCTTCAGCAACTTCCCATCCAACCCAAAACTTGAGAAGGTCCGTCAGGTCTTTGCTACATGCTGAAATCGAATAAACAAAATCTTATTCAACAAGTTTTTTTAAAGTTATTTTGTCATTTATGACCGCAACAATTTGTGGTCTTGGGCAAGGCACATCATTCACTTTATTTTAAAATGCAAAATAGAACAACAAAACATTTACATAGACATGAAGACACACAAATGTCAGATTATGACAAACATGTTAAATCTTATTTATATTTAATGTAAATAAAGAAGCCAATATAGATTTGGAGGTAGATTGCTGATACCATACCCATCTCAATGAACTGCCTCAAGTACCGTATTTTCCGGATTATAAAGCGCAATATCAATGAATGGGTCTACTTTCATACATAAAGCGCATCGGATTATAAAGCGCATTCAGCAAAACAAAACAGTAAGATAAGTCAAACTTTATTCAACTCATTCACAATAACTCTCAACATTGTTCAGTTGTAACAAAATACAAAACAATACACTCACTTTTTCAGTTCATTCCACAAATCCAAGCAAAATTCTTCATCCTCAGTGTCTGAGGTAAACAGTTGGGCGATTTAGCATCAAGCATGCCCGGATCTCTCTCGTCATTATCCGAGTCAGTCTCATTCCCGTTACTTAGCTGTTTAGTGATGATTCCGCCCTTTGTAAAAGCTCGGATGATACTGGAGACTGATACCTTAGCCCAGGTATCCACGATCCATTGGCAGATAGTGGCATAACTCGCCTGGCATTGCTTTCCTGTCTTGGTGAATGTGTGTTCGCCTTCTGTCCACCAATGCTCCCACGCAGCTCGCAACTTAACTTTGAACGACCTGTTGACATCGATATCTAACGGTTGGATTTCTTTGGTTAATCCACCCGGAATGATGGCAAGCTCCGAATTAGTTTGCTTCACTTGGGTTTTGACAGTATCGGTGAGATGGGCGCGCATTGAGTCGCAGATCAATAGAGACACAGACTTGTGGAAAAAGCCATCCGGTCTCCTGACGTAAACTTCTCTCAGCCACTCACAGTAAGAGCTTCTCGTCCATTCAGCCCTTTGGGTTAGCTTTGATGTTGACGCCGACCGGAAACTTTTCTTTCGGCAAAGTCTTCCTCTTGAAAATGACCATGGGTGGTAGTTTCTGGCCATTAGCCTGGCAACCGAGAACTACAGTGAAGGATGAATTCTTTTTCCCGTGGTGCGTATAAATACCGTACTGGTCCCTGTTTTCTCGACAATACGGGTCACAGAGATGTCAAATGTGAGAAGGCGGGGGCCCCGGGGGGTTGTTGGGGGGGGGGGGGGGTCTTTTTTGTGGTGTTTTTGGGGGGGTTGTTTATTAAAGGCGGGGGCCCGGTTTTTTTGCGTGGGGGTGTGGGTGTTGTGTGGGGGCGGGTGTGGGGGGGTGCTAAAAAAACACACCTTTTTTTTTGTTTTGGTGTGTGGCCGTTTTGGGCGCGCCCCCCCCGGCGGCCGCCCCCTTCGGCCCCCCCACCACCCACCCCGCCCCCTCGCTTGTTCCAAAAAAAAAAAAAAAAAAAAAAATAGCTTTTTTTGCCCCCCAAACAAAAAAAAAACACCCCGCCGGGGGCCACAACCCAAAAAAAAAAAAAAAAGAAAAGGGGGCGGAAGGGGAGAGGGGCGAGGGGGTGGGAGATTATAGGAGGTGGGGGGGGTGGGTCGTGGCCCTCCCCCGGCGCCGGGCCGTTGCGGGGCGGTGTTTGGTGGGTTTGTTGCGGGCCCCCCCCCCCCCCCCCCCCCCCCCCCCCCCCCCCCCCCCCCCCCCCTTCCCCTTCGCGGCACCGACATTGAATATGTTTGGACAAATACTAAGGAAATAAAAATCAAATATTAACGTAATGTATGAAAGAACTCATTACCTCAGAGGAGCAAGAGTCTTCAGATTCCATTGGAAAAAACGCCACATCCTTCCTCTCAGTCAGAAGCGACCAAACCATTGTATCTTTAAGTCCCCGTCTGAGTTGTTTCATTTGGCGTGTTCTTTTCCCAAGAACCTACAATATATACCAAAATGAGCAAAACATCCAGTAAGAGTCACAGAAGACAGTTTAATTTCTGTCAAACTAAATCATCCAACATATCTTCTAAGTCATTCAATGTATCTTCAGAGCTTACTCACTAAGCAGACAATTCATGTTTTGTTTGTCACGACTTCAAAAGTACAATGTGGATTAAATATGCAAGCCAGATTTACAGAGCATAGAGTCCTAAAACACAAATGGAGAGAAATTAAAAAACTACATTCATCAGAGGGGCAATAGTTAATTGCCTGATATTTCAAAGGAGTTTCCATTAAAATAATTTTTAAGCATAATTCCGACATACTCAGAAGACATAACATAAAACATGGTCTTGTCCAGTAGGTAAAGACAGGTATTTGAATACATGTAATCACATACCACAAACAAGAAATTTACATTACCGCATGTGAAAGCAGACGTTCGTAGAGCCACCTTCTGTTTTCTTCGGTTGGACCCGGGAGATCCCAAGACAAACAAAGCTCCAAAACTCTATCATGTTGGTCCTCATCCAATGGATACTGTACATTAAGCTCAATTAAAAATTGTATAAAATTAGTACAAAACAACCTTAGAGTAAAAAGAATACTTTCTGAAAAGTTTACCAAGTATCTACATTGTATATACATACCAGGTTGATGGTCTCTCGCACATCAATATCAGGGCAGTCCTCCAACAGTAAAGTGGCTGTATCATGTGAACCAAGAAGCAGCACATGGACAAAAGCTCTGCTGAGCCCTGCAAGACATGGTCCGCCATGAAGGAAGGAATGGCCGAGCATTCGTCCTGCTACTAGGAAGAGGTCACTTTCAATAAGAAACTGTGAAGATGAGGGCACCAAGTGGTCTGGCTGCCCCTCAAACAGGCAGGTAACCCCCGTGTTTCCTGTTCAACATAAAACATGCAGAAACATTAAAACTGTTTGTTCTACTTTTTAACAGGCCAAATCAATGATAAAAATTGCCAGAACTTAGAGTAATGATGATGTATACCCAAGTTCAAACTGAAACCATACTTCAGTTTGTGAAGAATTGTGGAAAAAAAGTGTCTGGTAACACCATCACCAATTGCATTGTCCCCTAAAGAACACACAAAGCATACACAATAGCTACAATACTGCAATGCTACACTACACATTGTATTGAACTCATTTTCAACTGCTCTTTTCTATGCTTTACCTTGCAATTGGCATCTAAGAGGGCATGCCCATTTCACATCTTTTTGCTTATAGAAGTTTATAAGTTCTCGCTCTTGTTCTTGAACACCTGATCTGAGGTCCATGTACATCAGAAGCGGCTTCTCAGTCTCATGGAGACGAAGAATTTCCTGGGTGTACAAGGACACAGCCACTTTGGGATCAGGTTGGGTCTTCCAATCTAGATGGGCAGAAAGCACAGATTTTGTTAAGTGTGGCAGTACTGTATGAAATGCACTCAAATTTCACCCAACAGTTATCCACTGGCATTAGTGGTACAAAAAGAAGCAGCAATTGTAATTACCGTTATCCACACACAGCACATCAGTTGTGTTGTTCATTGTGTCATTGACTGTTCTACAGTGTAAAAGAAAACCACACATATAAGACACGACACATTTGAAAAATATCATCATATTTTAATAATATTAGACATTATCCGTCTTGATTACCTTTCCCCACATTTGCTGGCATGAATTTCCAAGACATCAAGGGCCATTTCTTCCTGGCATATAGGACAGCAAGCCTATGATGTATGACACATAAAATATTAAATAGATATGGATACAAATGTAACCCCCCCCCCTTTCCAAAATTACAAGTGTTCTACAATTGGAGGCTGGGACTGTACTCATGAAAACAAAGTGAACCATATGTTTCTTGACATATAGCACCAACAAACTAGTCAAATATATACTGACAGTTCAATTGTATGCAACTCCAAACTTGTATCAAGTAAATTTACATGTTCATTGTTCCCCAGTTCTTCTTTATTTTATCAAGAAAGATTACCTGTTCACTGTTGCCTGGTTCGGCGTTATCTACAACAACAGAACATGAGCTGATGTGGTCAGGAAGAACTTGAAGTGGATAGGATGAGTTGCATTTTTTACATATTGCCTTTGGCATGTTGCGGAAGGCCTCAGATGTTGGTGGCAATAGAGAAGTGTCAAGTTCCTCCTGGAGTGGAGCTACATATATAACAGTATTTTGTTTTGTTCTTGACAATTTTAATATCCTTCCTGTATAGCCACAGTCTGCAGGGGTCACCACAACAAGTTTTCTTTGTCCCCAACCACCTTTAAGTGAAAACAAAACATATAGATGCAAAACCATTATAGGCTATACACATACCTACACATCTACATTACACCTACACAAGTTAATGAAGTGATAACCAATACTATACCTGCCTCCAATTCTTACCTCCTGTTCTATAAAACAGCCAACCACCAGTGACGTCTTTCAACTTCGGGTATAATTCAGAGAGCACATCACATATCTTTTACAGGGAAAATGAGACCACAATTATGGAATAATTAAATTAACCAAGCTACTAGACACTCATCTGAACATATTAAATTAGTCCAACAACATATGACCGAGAACAAAAATTGCTTACCTCCTCATGAGTCATATTTTCATCCAAATGTCCTGTTCGGCGTCCCAATCCTGCTTGAGCGTGAAGCAGCTGCTCTTGGTCATTTGGAGACCTCTCACTCTGGGTTGGGAGAAGGTGGAACACCACCTGAAAAGGCTTTGGTTTGCTGGGTAAGGGATGTGCACCAGAAAAACGCCGTTTTCCTTTGCGATTTACAAAGGATCCTGGGAAGGATCTAGAAGAAAAGGATTTCTTCTAATTATCAAAAAGACACTGCCTACGTACATACCGGTAAACTATTATGTCGTAATAGAATACAACGTGCTAAACCTGGTCATTTCGGCCTGAACAGACATACTTGCTGTGGGTCCTCCTTGACTGTGTTGTCTGTAAATTAATTATGAAGAGGAAAATTAACCACAAAAGTATTTACAAAAAATTATCTGTAAATGTTTGTGTACAAATGTACAACATACAAAATACTACCTGTTGCTGTCCTGGCTAGGCCCAGCTGAACCTCCTTGAAAATTGCTCAACAAGGACACAAGATGCCTGGCTGACCTCAGCACTTCCTCATTGCCTGCCTAGTAAAACAGTCATGAATGTAATGTATTCCATATACTGTAGAAACAGAACTGACACCCCCCTTGACTTCAATGGAAAAAGCTTTTGCCCCGTATAGTAGCGCATGGTGCACCTCAAATGTTTCAAACAGTCAGATGAACTCTATCTGGTTTAACTGCTATGAATGACTGCTTAATTACAATTAATTGTAATTGTATGGATTTTTATTATTCTTTTTTTATTTTATTATAATTCTGACCTAAAATTGACTGTGAAGACCAAACCGTAAGTACTAGAGCGCTGAAACTTTGAGGGAAGGTAGTACCAAAGTACATAAAGTCAAAACTTCACAAATCTCTGTGAGGATGTGCAACATATAATTGGAAAGATGGATACAAACTTTTATGGAGATTGGACAATGGATTGGACAGTGGGTGGTGTTATAGCTGTTAAAAAGCTTTTAAAAAAAATTCCTTACTGAATTGCCTGTATTGGCTGAAAATTTTCTTTTCCATCTCTGCCCTAGGTGGCTACAGGCTAGTTAAAGAATAGATAGTACCTTTTTACACATGTGCTTAAAGGCCTTAAAATGTGGCTTGAGCAAGTGTTCACAAAAGCCTATAACTCATCAAGGTATGCTTACATCTTCATATATGATTTCAAAAGAATAACCTCTGAAAATAACTATAATTGAGCAGAATGAGCCAAAGAGTGGTCCTCTGCTGCCATAAACTCATTATAATAACATCACCAATCACATTTTGTCAAGGTTTATCACTTCATTTGTTCATGTGAGGTATCAAGGTTTGCAATTATATCATCACATTATGATTACAGTGAGATCGGGAAATGATGTTATAAAGGGGAGAACCGAAGTAAGCATTTTTCATAACCCATCATTTATTTCAAGTATCTAGATCAACAACAAAATGTGTGTGAAACCTGAAAATGGGGTTATAATGGGGAGACCTGGACTAAACATTTTGTTTCATGTCATTCCTTATAGGATTGGACAATTTTAAATAATATATTTTAACATTTTTAAGGGTCCAAAACAGCTTGAACCCCGATAATTGCTGCTTGCAGATATATTTTATGTCTATTTTCCTTGTTCAATGAGATAGGCTGTTTTTTTAGAGTTATTATTAATAATTTACAATTTTATAATAATATTAGGCTACATTTAACCACTTGTAGGAGAACACCTCCATCACTGCCATAGTTAGTAGCCAACCTTAATGAATTTGGGCTATTGAACTCCATAAACAGCCTGGGAACTGGGGGCCTCAATGTACTTTTAAGGTAGTGTGATACCTTGACATTTCCGCACATGGAATCTACAGACTCAGCATGTCCCTGATGACTACCAGTACAGCTAGTAAGGATGTAGCTAGCCAAGCCATGACTTCGTGCAGGTGTTCAACATATAATGTCGTTGGCTAACGTTAGCTAGGTAGCTCACAAAAAGCTAACATAACTTCGCTACAACGAATGACTACCATTTTTCCGAAAGGATAAATGAAAAGTAATTCAACAGTGTAGTAAAATATCCCGCTGTGCTGCTGATAAATAAAGAATAGTTTAACATCTTCTGATTCACTATCGGTATGGAAGTGCAATTCACACCACAACCACCAGCACGTTGAGCCGGTTCTAAGCAGCGACTACTAATACTATCGGCAATCCACTGCTCTTCCTGGGAGACACAGATGTGAAGACCTGAATTTTTAGACCTGAATTTTTGCAGCCTGAATTTGTGAGGAAACTAATTCAAGCACTGATATTGCTGTGTTTTTTTTCCGATTTGTGTCAAATTGCTGGGCAGAAAATATTCAAGTATTGTTATTGCGACTAGTTTTTTTCAGGTTATGTAATTCAAGTTGCAAAGACTTTTGGCACTATTATACTTCCACAGGGACTGTACTCATGAAAACAAAGTGGCCCATGTGTTTCTTGACATACAGCACCAACAAACTAGTCAAATATATAGTAACAGTTCAATTGTATGCAACTCCAAACTTGTATCAAGTAAGATTACGTGTTCATTGTTCCCCAGTTCTTCTTTATTTTATCAAGAAAGATTACCTGTTCACTGTTGCCTGGTTCGGCGTTATCCACAATAACAACAGAACATGAGCTGATGTGGTCAGGAAGAACTTGAAGTGGATAGGATGAGTTGCATTTTTTACATATTGCCTTTGGCATGTTGCGGAAGGCCTCAGATGTTGGTGGCAATAGAGAAGTGTCAAGTTCCTCCTGGAGTGGAGCTACATATATAACAGTATTTTGTTTTGTTCTTGACAATTTTAATATCCTTCCTGTATAGCCACAGTCTGCAGGGGTCACCACAACAAGCTTTCTATGTCCCCAACCACCTTTAAGTGAAAACAAAACATATAGATGCAAAACCATTATAGGCTATACACATACCTACACAAGTTAATGAAGTGATAACCAATACTATACCTGCCTCCAATTCTTACCTCCTGTTCTATAAAACAGCCAACCACCAGTGACGTCTTTCAACTTCGGGTATAATTCAGAGAGCACATCACATATCTTTTACAGGGAAAATGAGACCACAATTATGGAATAATTAAATTAACCAAGCTACTAGACACTCATCTGAACATATTCAATTAGTCAAACAACATATTACCGAGAACAAAAATTGCTTACCTCCTCATGAGTCATATTTTCATCCAAATGTCCTGTTCGGCGTCCCAATCCTGCTTGAGCGTGAAGCAGCTGCTCTTGGTCATTTGGAGACCTCTCACTCTGGGTTGGGAGAAGGTGGAACACCACCTGAAAAGGCTTTGGTTTGCTGGGTAAGGGATGTGCACCAGAAAAACGGCGTTTTCCTTTGCGATTTACAAACAATCCTGGGAAGGATCTAGAAGAAAAGGATTTCTTCTAATTATCAAAAAGACACTGCCTACGTACATACCGTTTAACTATTATGTCGTAATAGAATACAACGTGCTAAACCTGGTCATTTCGGCCTGAACAGACGTCCTTTCTGTGGGTCCTCCTTGACTGTGTTGTCTGTAAATTAATTATGAAGAGGAAAATTAACCACAAAAGTATTTACAAAAAATTATCTGTAAATGTTTGTGTACAAATGTACAACATACAAAATACATACAAAATACTACCTGTTGCTGTCCTGGCTAGGCCCAGCTGAACCTCCTTGAAAATTGCTCAACAAGGACACAAGATGCCTGGCTGACCTCAGCACTTCCTCGTTGCCTGCCTAGTAAAACAGTCATGAATGTAATGTATTCCATATACTGTAGAAACAGAACTGACACCCCCCTTGACTTCAATGGAAAAAGCTTTTGCCCCGTATAGTAGCGCATGGTGCACCTCAAAGCTTTCAAACATTCAGATGAACTCTATCTGCTTTAACTGCTATGAATGACTGCTTAATTACAATTAATTGTAATTTTATGGATTTTTATTATTATTATTTTATTTTATTATAATTCTGACCTAAAATTGACTGTGCAGACCAAACCGTAAGTACTGGAGAGCTGAAACTTTGAGGGAAGGTAAAGGGTGGTCGTCTGCTGCCATAAACTCATTATAATAACATCACCAATCACATTTTGTCAAGGTTTACCACTTCATTTGTTCATGTGAGGTATCAAGGTTTGCAATTATATCATCACATTATGATTACAGTGAGATCGGGAAATGATGTTATAAAGGGGAAAACCGAAGTAAGCATTTTTCATAACTCATCATTTATTTCAAGTATCTAGATCATCAACAAAATGTGTGTGAAACCTGAAAATGGGGTTATAATGGGGAGACCTGGACTAAACATTTTGTTTCTTGTCATTCCTTATAGGATTGCACAATTTTAAATAATATATTTTAACATTTTTAAGGGTCCGAAATGGCTTGAACCCCGATAATTGCTGCTTGCAGATATATTTTATGTTTACTTTCCTTGTTCAATTAGATAGGCTGTTTTTTTAGACTTTTATTAATAATTTACAATTTTAGAATAATTTTAGGCTACATTTAACTACATGTAGGAGAATACGTCTATTACTGCCATAGTTATTAGCCAACCTTAATGAATTGGAGCTATTGAACTCCATAAACAGCCTGGGAACTGGGGCTTCAATGTCCTTTTAAGGTAGTGTGATACCTTGACATTTCCGCACATGGAATCTACAGACTCAAATTTTTAGACCTGAATTTTAAGACCTGTAATTTTAAGACCTGTAATTTTAAGACCTGAATTTGTAATGAAACTAATTCAATCACTGATATTGCTGTGTTTTTTTCCGATTTGTGTCAAAATACTGGGCAGAAAAAATTCTAGTATGTTTTTTTTCAGGTTATGTAATTCAAGTTGCAAGGACTTTTGGCACTATTATATTTCCATATATACTATAAATTTACTCTATAAATGTCACATGAGTGTGTGTTCATTACCGAATATAAAACCACATTTTGTCTGATTAATCATAAAGATTCTACACACAGATGTAATAAATAAAAGTTCTGCACCAAATACAGCTTTTGGATTAGAATAGTGTATTCCACGACGATTTAATAGGTGGCATCCAGACAAACTGGTTTCAGCTGAGGACGTAGACGAGTAAATAAATGAAGGTGAGTGATTGAACATTTCTGTGAGTTTGAAACCAACGAGGAAAACACAATACACTCGTGTTCTCTCTTAGTGTTGCTCAGTATTTTGTTCTGTCACATTGCAGTGAGAGTGGAATAGGTGTAATGATTACTCACATCTCTGCAGCACACAGATAGAGATATTCATTACAATGCTGGGATTAGTACACACACACACACACACACACACACACCTTAAATATGGATTCCAGATGACTCTTCTCAGTGAATTTTGATTTATTCTTCTGTGGTCTATGAACAAACACAACAGGTGTTAAAAGTTGAACAGGACTATAAATCATATTCATAATTACAAACACAAACCAGTGAATACACAGATATTTGAGAGATGTTTGATTACATGAGTGTGAGAGATAAAACACTGCACTCATACATTAAACTGTCCTCACCCCAGTTCAGTAGCACATTCTGTGTCCGTAAAGCTTATTGGAATCTCCATTGTCTCACACTTCACTGACACACAGCTGGCTTCAGGTGAGTCTGATCTCTTTCTCTTTACTGATCTATGGTATAGAAGGAAACAGTGCTGATTAAAATATCCAAGCTAAAACTCACATGCTCATTAAAGCTGGATTATGTATATGAAGTTAAAGAAATAGTAATGGCACCCATGTCCTCACCTCAGATCAGTAGCACAGTCTGTGTCTATAAAGCTTATTGGAATCTCCATTGTCTCTCTCTTCACTGACACACCGCTGGCTTCAGGTGAGTCTGATCTCTTACTATTTACTGATCTATGGTATAGAAGGAAACAGTGCTGATTAAAATGTCATTAAAGCTGGACTATGTATATGAAATTAACAAAATAGTAATGGCACCCATGTCCTCACCTCAGATCAGTACCACAGTCTGTGTCTGTAAAGCTTATTGGAATCTCCATTGTCTCACTCTTCACTGACTCACAGCTGGCTTCAGGTGAGTCTGATCTCTTACTCTTTACTGATCTATGGTATAGAAGGAAACAGTGCTGATTAAAATATCCAAGGTAAAACTTGCATGCTCATTAAAGCTGGATTATGTATATGAAGTTAACAAAATAGTAATGGAACCCATCTCCTCACCCCAGTTCAGTAGCACAGTCTGTGTCTGTAAAGCTTATTGGAATCTCCATTGTCTCACTCTTCACTGACACACAGCTGGCTTCAGGCGAGTCTGATCTCTTACTCTTTACTGATCTATGGTATAGAAGGAAACAGTGCTGATTAAAATGTCCAAGGTAAACTCACATGCTCATTAAAGCTGGATTATGTATATGAAGTTAAAGAAATAGTAATGGCACCCATGTCCTCACTTTAGCTCAGTAGTACATTCTGTGTAGACCTTAAACCAGCTAACGTTATGCTCCATGTAATGTTAGCGATAGCCATTTATTTGTTAATGACACTCACGCCTTGCGATGTTATAAACTACCTCCGAATGTTCCACCATACATTGCCATTCAGCCTGTGTCCTGTCAGATAAATGTAGCTATGTCACTAATAATTACTGTCACCATAATAAAATGTCACTAATAATTATTTACATGTTCATGCTTTTAATCAATCTTTTTGGCCTGCCACCATATAAGTGAATTTAAACTAATGCTTGCATTAAGAGTATAAGGGGTGTGTGTGTGTGTGTGTGTGTGTTAGAGAGAGAGTGTGTGTGTGCGTTTAGGAGTACACCTTAGCACTTACTACCATCCACTGTTTTATTAGTCATTGTCAGACAGTGTTTCATAACTAAAATATCCCCCTTTCTCTACTTTTGCCAGCATCAGCCAGAGGAGGATGTCCTCAAGGAGATTTTAATTTTATACAACACCGTGGTATCGATTTTGGTATCAAGTATCGTGTACTTTTGGTGGTATCGGTACTGACTACAAGATTTTTGGTATCCTGACATCCCTAGACTAAACACACACAACCACTGCATCATTATAACTGTTCTGTAGTAATACTGAATAAGTTTTTCACCGAGTCACACCCTTCACTCACCTCTCAAACTTCCTTGTGTACCGTTTCATAGACACACTCATTTTGGAGGTCATGTCTCTTCTTATAGATTACACCTGTAAACCTACACACACACACACACACACACACACACAGAGGGAGAGAGGGAATGAACCAAATGACACAAACATTCAGTATGTTTACATGGACAACAATAATCCAATATTAACCTGATTAAGATGATACTCTGATTCAGAAAATACCATGTATAGAAAATATATCAAAAATATGTATAAAATTAGCTAGTACTTGTAATCAATGTGTATAACTCACTTCTGGATGTGTTGATGAAGTGTATTCAATATGCAACCTGCATTTAAAATTACTCCTTAAAGTATAATCAAATAATGTGTATGGGTTAAGAAGCATAGTCTATATGTATAATCAATAGTTAGAAGCATAATCTAACTCCATAGAATAATGGTTTATCAAGTAATATTCTGAGTGTAGATTGAGTTAGGAGAATTCTGTGTCTTACTAAACAGTGGGCCTAATTACTTTCTGTGGCAAATCTAAAACTATAAGATACTTCCAACAGGTCGTCTTCTAAGTGTGTAAAGTGTGAACCTGTGTTTGTTTAAACTCAGTTTCACCTCTAAATGTGTAAATTAGAGGTTTTGGGTTTTGTCTAAAGCAGACTTACTCTGTGGTAGTAAAAACAGAGCCTTGTGTTTATCTAATTGCAACTTCACTTTATGGTAGTAATTTGGACATATTTCAGAACTGGCTTTCTAAAACAGAGCCTCTTAAGATTGTAAATCAGTGACAAAAGAAAAGATAAGAATCAACAGAAAGGTACCAAGATGCGGCTATAGGATGTGTCAGGGTAAACAAACCCGTGTCTGGTAAAACTTTTAAAGAATATACAACTGGCTGCGCATGCACCACAAAGATAAGGTATCCTATGGACATGAATAATTAGTTAAAGCAGTGGAGATTGGTCAGTTCTAAAAAGAAACGTTGAATGCCACACCTAGGAATTAGGTTTACTGTTTTTGGGAAGTATATAAAGACATGTTTGTGTATGTACAAGTTGGACTCTCTGCAGACAGTCACCTTTGTTGGTTTCCAATAAAGTTTATTACTTTTGACATCTACTAATCTCTCTGTCTTAGAAGTTTTTTTGACTTAGGCTAGAAAGGTTGATTTTATCCACAACACATGTAAACAGCAATTTTTAATTTCCTTAATCTAATTAAAGTCATCCTCGAAGTAAACACAAATCGAATTAAGATGTGTGGAGTATTCCTGCTTTAGTCGCGTTGTACAGATACGATCACACACGGCAGTGCTCAACCGTTTTATGGCAAAAAGAGCACGGCTAAGAGAAATACATGTATCTCGGCTACTATATAGACAGTAAGTATGTGATTTGGGACGCAGCCCACAGCTTCAAGCAGTCGTCTATTAGCACGTACAGCATGACAAATAATTAACTGCACTTGAAGCGTTCTTAAAAATGTCAAATAAAAACACAGAAAACTGTATACGGTACCATAACGAAGACCAACTGTACTCAATATGTGAAATTCTGGAGGGACGTCGGGGCGCGGTAACGTAATGACGTGTGCTGTTAATCACTCTATGTTCTATAACATGTAACACGGGAACATGAAAGGAATATTCTAAAAGCGACTCATGTAAACACCTTAATCACATTATTATCTTACTCAGATTAAGGTCAATAATTAGATTACTGCTGTCCATGTAAACGTAGTCACTGAAAGTAAACTGTTTGTTCTGTTGAGAAACCCAAACTAAACTCCAGAGACAGTCCTGCTGCCCCGAGAGCAGAGTCTGTACCAGTGTACACTCAATAAAATAGAGACAGAGCTGCACTTCCTCACTGAATTCACTAAATATAACCACATTCCAACCGAATTCTTCACCAAAATGGACAAAATCATCCCCAAATGTATCGGCCTCTCAGACCCTGACAAACTGCCCCACCTACTGGGGGTGCACAGAGGGAGCAGCACACTAGCAGCACAGTACACATACCTGCCACCAGGTGAGGGACAGGGAGTGACCACATCACACATGCACGTGCTGGCAAAAACATACACACGCTATTATACTACATGTACAGACCTCCATTAATATTAGCACCCTGGGTAAATATGAGCAAAGAGGCTTGTGAAAATGTTTCTATTGTTTAGCCTTTAGATCTTTTGTTAAAAAAATTCACAAAAACACTCCTCTCTCTCATGGATATCAAACAATTTTTGCAAACAAACCGTCTATTACACGTGTGATGTAACCTGAGAAAGGAACGAGGTGTTGCTGAACAATACACAATGCACTCAATCCCAACATCTGAAGCATAGATGTTTAGAGAAATAAAACAAAACAACCCCTTTTAATCTCTGTTTTAACTACTAACAGTCTCCCCTGATTATTTCCTGTGTACAAAATGTTAACTCTTGTTTCTGGAGAAAAGAAACCGGGTCTGTGTATCTTCATCTAGTGTGTGTTCACTTACAGTAAAAAAAAAAAAGTCCTACAGTAAACTGTGTACGTTACAACTTCAAAAACCAACTGCACTGTTCTTCTAGTGTAGAATCATAACATTCACATATTATAGTTTAGATGTAGATACTTACTGTGTTCTTCTCCTGAGAACGGTTTAAAAATGCCGGTACGCGTTTACTTCTTATTTTTGTTTTAATGGCAGTTGGCAAGACACTAAATGTGCCTTACGCCCCCTACTGGACTGGAGTAAGGGCAGTAGCTTGGCAGGAAAAGGGGAAAAAAACTAATAATAATAATAATAATAATAATAATAATAATAATACCAAAACAGTAATACATAACTAAAAGAAAAATAAAGAGATAAATAACTATATACTAGATATTCCTACTAGAGTACTAAAGTCTCTCACTTATCCCAGTATTTTTTAGTTTATTATAGTTTATCCAACTGGCACCCTGTCCAGGGTGTACCCCGCCTTGTGCCCGATGATTCCTGGGATAGGCTCCAGGTTCCCCGTGACCCTAAAGAAGGAGTAAGGGGTAGAAGATGGATGGATAGTTTATCCACAGAGGAGGAAGTGCAGGAGGTGGAGTCAAGGAATAGGAATACGCACACAAACACACACACACACACACACACACACACTGAGACACACACACACACACACACACACACACACACACACACACACACACACACACACACACACACACACACAGAGTAATGAACATGTTTGTGCATAATCCCTATATCTACAGTACATGATGTTGTGTGTCTACATTTTATATACAGTATTGTATGAATTTAAATATGTAAGATAACTTATACACAGACAACATGTACACTTATCTCTTATTATAGTCATTTTAGACACTTACAAAAAACTGAATACACACACACACAGATGCACAGCTTAAATGTTATAAAGTTTAACATGTTAAATCTTAAAATGTTAAAGTTACTTAAGGGGGAATTTAGTTCAGGGGTGTAGGAACCTGTGTTCACTGTATAGCCCTTATTTCTTAATATCACTTTCCAGCCTGAATCAAATCAGGATGCTGGTAGAATTTACTCTGGTGTTCAGTATGTTATCCCAGGTGTAGTGAGTGTAGTTATGCAGTTGATATGAAATCACAGCTGTGTTCGGTGTTGGTTTTCTATCCCAGGAGCTTGCATGGGTGTTTATAGGTGCTTGTTATAATGCAGCTGTGGAATCTCAGCTGTTGATAACATATTCTAGGTGATTGTGAAGTTGTATCTTTGAACATTTGTGACCGTGCTACTGATCATAAAATACACTGGTATTATATTGTCTTACAGTATTACATTATATGTTTTATTTACTGCAATGCAAGTTTATTTATATGCCACATTTCATACACAATGGTAATTCAAAGTGTTTTACATAAAGAAAATACAAGGCATTAAAAAATATGAGAACAAGAAATAAAATTTAAGAAATAATAATTAGAAAACTGCATTAAAATGAGCCGTGCTCTAAAAACATATCGGTAATGTATTTGGATACTAGACGGTGTAGTGATTTATAAACTAGTAATAGTACTTTAAAATCAATTCTGAATGTAACTGAAAGCCAGTGTAAAGACCTGAGGACTGCAGTAATCTGCTCAGATGTTTTGGTTGGGGTGAGGATCCTGGCAGCAGCTTTCTGAATGAGCTCCAACTGTCGAATGGTGTTTTTGGGAAGACATTGTCCATTGCAGTAATCCACGCTGCTGGTAATGAATCCATGAACAAGTTTCTCTAAGTCTTGACTGGAAATGAAACAATAATGAAACAGTAGTTGGTTATAGCTTTCACTGATCCTGACTAGATTTTCTGTCTTTAGACCCCTGGAGTCAAGATACGTGTTCAACTCGCGACTTTCATCTTTGTTTCCAAATACAATGACTTCTGTTTTGTCGTTGTTTAACTGAAGGAGGTTTTGGCACATCCAATTGCTAAGGTGCTAGGGCTACCTAAAGCTAGGTAGATCTGAGTGTCATTGAGCAACTTGCAGTAATTGAGGAAAACATGAATTCTGTTCTGTACCAGAAAATCCCAAAGGAGAATGTTTGGTCTTCAGTCTCTCAGTTGAAACTCAAGCATAACTGGATTATGTTTCAGGACAATGATCCAAAGCACAGGAGTAAATCCTAGTCCTAGAAGTAAGTGCTGGTCTGATCTCCAGTTATCGGACGCTTTTGGTTATGGTTATTTACTATGCGATATACACAAAAACATGAGAAATCAGGATGGCGCAACTACTTTTTCACAGAACTATATTTACATGTCAATGTTATGTGCTCTAGAGATCAGTTTTTATTCCAAGGAGCTAGAACCATCCTGATCTGAGGTATTGAGGTTTCCATACACAGCTGTATAACTACCATTTGTTGTGTACATATATGATAGCTCAGCACAGAGAGATCTAACTGTTTTAACTGTCAGATGTAAATGTTTAAGAGGACAAACGCTGTGGAGGTAATGTGTCACAACCATGAAATAATCCTTTGAAGAAATATATGCTGACATCAAGTCATATTTTATGAAAGTTAAATCTATGGATCCTTTCATTCTACCTGTAATCTGGATGGTATAGGCTATGAAATAAATTCAGTATAGAATATTAACAAATCATAATCAATATGTATAATTAATATTTAGAATCAATACTTAGAAGCATGATCTAAAAAGAATAATTTAATAATCAATATGAGTTAACAAGCATAATCAATATGTATAATCAATATTTAGAAGCATAAATATAAAAATGTTAAAGTCTAATAAAAATAAAATCAAGCTATATTCTAGGTGTGTAGTGTGTTAGAAGAATACTGTGTTTTACTGCACAGCAGTTGTTTTTCTCCATCATTCTGTACCTTTCTTTACCTAACCAAATTTATACATTTGCCAAAACTATTTTCAAAATTAAGACCACTTTGAGGCCTGCAGCCCGATATCAATCTTAGATAAGGCCTCAAGCATCGAACTGGGTGAAAGTGAAATTCATTAAGGTGTAGAAGTGAATTTGGGACAGAGTAAAAAACCTTGGCCTAATAAAACCTTTCTAAAAAGCAACTTTCTGTGCATGCACCACAAATAAGATATCGTATAAACATGAATAATTAAATAAGGAGATTAGTTTGTTTTTTAAAGAGAAAAGGTAAAAACCCTGCCTAAGGTGAGCTCACTGTTTCAGAAAGGTATAAAAGGACATGTGTATGATTGTATAATTTAGACTGTCTTCAGAGGTCTCACTTTATTTGACTTTAATAAAGTTTAGTTTCTGTTGACATCCATAACCCCTGTCTCTGGAAGTTTTTTGACTTTGGTTGAAGGGATTTTTCCACATCAGCTTACCACCTTGTTTTTCCTTAAGTCAAACATCACCGCATCAAAGGGACGATAGACGGGGCCATGTACCGTCAAATCTTGGGTGAGAACCTCCTTCCCTCAGGCAGGGCATTGAAAATGGGTCGTGGATGGGTATTCCAGCATGACAATGACCCAAAACACACGGCCAAGGCAACAAAGGAGTGGCTCAAGAAGAAGCACATTAAGGTCCTGGAGTGGCCTAGCCAGTCTCCAGACCTTAATCCCATAGAAAATCTGTGGAGGGAGCTGAAGGTTCAAGTTGCCAAACGTCAGCCTCGAAACCTTAATGACATGGAGAAGATCTGCAAAGAGGAGTGGAACAAAATCCCTCCTGAGATGTGTGTAAACCTGGTGGCCAACTACAAGAAACGTCTGACCTCTGTGATTGCCAACAAGGATTTTGCCACCAAGTACTAAGTCATGTTTAGCGGAGGGGTCAAATACATATTTCCCTCATTAAAGTGCAAATCTAACATTTTTGACATGCGTTTTTCTGGATTTTCTTGTTGTTATTCTGTCTCTCACTGTTCAAATAAATCTACCATTAAAATTATAGACTGATCATTTCTTTGTCAGTGGCCAAACATACTTTCATTTAAGTGTGCATCAATGTGTGGAAAAAAACACGCACTGAAGCGTACTTCCTAAGTTGTACTAAAGCATATTTTAAATATTACTTTCAATATTATGTGGATAATAAATAAACATAAAAAATAAACGTGGATTAATGAGTGATGAGACGTTGGACTGAAGAGTGAATATGTTCTTCTAGAAAAGAGCAGCTGTGACTGGGACATGGGTTGCAGCACATTGAAATTTGTAACTGCAGACAGTCTAACGAGAAGCGAGTGAGATTAGAGACACATTTTCACCGGTGTCTTGTGGAGTGAGTACTTCATGTGTGGAGAAACGGCAAAGGCTGTGTGAGTGCACAATGCTCTGTAGATGAATGAAGATGGACGAGCCGGGCTGTTTGTGGAGCACTGTTGGAGTAACAGTGTATGAGATGGGTTGATGACCAGCTGCTGGAATCTACTGTGAGTGTCGTGGAGACCAGAGGGAATGAGACGTGTTCTTCTGTGCTTGACAGTGCTGGACTGCGTAGCAGGGTTGATGTCCAGTCACGCTGTGAGGACTACTGAGTTGATCCAGCTGTTCTATTAAATGAGTGACTCTTAACTCTTAATTAACTCTTACTGTTTTTCCTATGATGTATTTTTACTAATAAATGTACAAGTTGTGTGGATGTTAAGTGATGGAACACTGGATGCTGCTTTAAAGGTGCTTTATAAAATAAAGTTTATAATAATAATAATAATAATAATAATAATAATAATAATAATTATTATTATTATTATTATTATTATTATTATTATTATTATTATTATTATTAAGTGTGCCTACTAGTGCTGACAGTTTGACAAGAAAGCTTGTGAGATCATTCTGCAGGAAGCTTCTTCTGCTTGTCCTCAACACCATGTTCTTGAGACAGAGCAGCTGCTTTGCCGGGTAAAGCTGTCGTCTCTGCTTCAGCACAGATTCCAGCAGAAGATCTGGATTAAACTGGTATGTGTGTGTGTGTGCGTGCGTGTGTGTGTGTGTGTGTGTGTGTGTGTGTGTGTGTGTGTGTGTGCGTGTGCGTGTGCTAGAGCTGCCAGTTCTGCTGGATATTTTCCCCACAGAGGACACTGTTGAAGTGTTATCATCTGAAATAGTGTGTGTAAAATCAAAAGACGTAATTTGAGCACCACTGGGGGAGTCAAAATATTTTACAATCTGAACACACACATGGCCAAAGACCTGGATCTGTTAATCACCACAGCAAGCTCCATCATTTTAGCCTCCAGACATGTTAACGAATTGCTACTGTAGAGCAAATCCCAGTTTAGATTCAGAGAGTTCATGATTGAAGTCAACTTATTGAAATCAGTTCATCCATAATTATAAAAAACAAACCAAACACTGTGTCTTTTTTAGTGAGAGGTTTATTGTTCAGTTGGAAGTAGAGCAGGACAATCATGGGCCAAATCTAGAGTCGACAACTGATGATAAAGATGTCAGTATTTACATGGGGAATGTTCTCTGTATTCAGATTCGTGCTGCACAGCTGCTGAATGTGATGTTTATGATTTTACAAGTTATTTATTGAATTACCTGGAAAACATGGAAACCTGTATGATGTATGACGTGAACAGAGAGTGTGAGGACGGCTGACCTGAGTGTGCAGAGCAGTATCAGCAAACATGGTCATAAAGAGAGACCATGAGGTGATGTAAACCCCCCACACACACACACACACACACACACACACATGAGGTGGACTTGCGAGCATGAAGCAGAGGCGTATCTTCCTATACTGCCTGTGCCCAAGCCAAGCTACACTACCTCATTTGCAATCATCAGACTCCTGATCAGGCAACCTGATCCCAATACACACACACACACACACACACACACCTTTAGGACTGCGAACCCTCTGACTCTGACAGCAGATGTTCGGCAGACAATTTTTGGTCTGTTAATTTTTATTGTTTTTTTTTCCTATTGGAGGTGCTGTTTGTCAGCTTTTAACTAGCTAGTTTTCCACACGGTGGATTCAGCGGACATTTTTCATGCAGTTTCAGCGAAACCCACTCAAAGTGAGCATCGTCTTGAAGGGAGTTTGGTGATGGATGAACTGGCCGACCGGCCTCAGGCCTTCTGTGTTCTTTTCAGATTGATTTACACCCTGTACTTGAAGTGTCCTAAGTGTATGAAAAACAGTTTCCACTTTATTCAGCAGGTAATGCTCAACCTGAGAGGTAAGCTACCACCCAAAATTCAATCTTTGAAAAGTCACCTAACAGTAAAACGGGCCTCCGGATTGTTCTACTACTGTTCCAATAGCAAGTGGTTCATTTGTAATGTTGAAGTGCATCTTTTATCATATTGGCACTGATTTTGTGGTTTGATTAAATTCTTATTTGCAATGTTCCCATGTTATAGAAATCTGAAATTAATTTTATTTATATATACAGTGGTACAATACTGATGTCTAGTGAACATTTCATGTGAATGCCTCATTGGAAATATAATTACTGAAACAAATGTTGATGCATCCAATACTTATTTCCCTCATTGTGTGTGTATATTACATTATAATATACTGTATATAAAAATTTCAGCTACAATGCCAAAAAGAGAAACTTTAATGTTGCACTTTTAGAATAACATGATTACAGACACGTTTCCTCACACCGATAGTTAACTAGATCTTTCATTTTCAAATGAAAATATTTCAGTTGAAATAATAAAAAAAAAAAATACTTTTGATATTTGCTTGCTTTTTTATATAATTTAATGAATTTAAAGTTTACTTAATTTAACTTAAGAAAGTAAGTATAGTAATTGGACAGTGCAATTGATATTACATATGATTTTGAGTTAAATCAACTTGGAATTTAGTGCGTTGAACTTAATATTCTAAGTGTAATAACTGCAAAGTAATTGATGGTACAAAGGATTTTAAGTTAGATTAACTTAACATTTAGTGTATTAAACTTAAAATAATTGTTGGAAGGGCTGGAATGTTTAAGTTAAGTTCACTTAAGTTATCAAGTACACATTACAATTTTTTTTAAGGCAACCACTTTCCTAAAATTTTTAAGTACGATCAACGTATCCAGGTTTACAGAGTGTGTTAACAGAATAAATGCTGCTGAATTAAATCGCCGCCTGTAGTTGCTATTTGATGTGAATGCTTAGTGTAATACTTTATTTAACTAGCTTCACATAGCACTTTAGCAGCATCAGGTTTCTAAAGAAATCTAGCCTGTAGTTATCGATCTGAGTGACAGGTTGAGATTAAAGCCACTGAAATCAAGGACAGGGTGGACAGGAGCCTGGGCCAAGCACAGCTCATTAGTTCTGGTTATTATTATTTTTACTATTAATCTGTAAAGCCGAGCAAAACACTCTAAACATTGATCCGATATTGCCACATTGTCATCTAATGGATTTGTTACATTACTGACCGGTTGTAATTTAATGGCCTGTATCTCATCTCTAATATTTTCAATTTTATAAATGAAAAATTTCATGAAATCGTCACTGCTATGAAATGATTGAGTGTTTTTCTCTGAAGTGGTTTTATTCCTAGTTAGTTTTGCTACCGTGTTGAAGAGGAATCTGGAATTGTTTTGGTTGTCTCCTATTAAGGTGGAGAAATAGATCTTTTTAGCATCGGCAAGAGATTTCCTATTTCCATTTTGATTCCTTTCCAGGTTATCAAAATGAATATTAAAATCTCAGACGATTAATGCTTTATTTACAGACACAACTAGGTTTGATACAAAGTCCGCAGATTCACTAAGAAATTCAGTATATGGCCCTGGGGGTCTGTAAATAATAATTAGAGGAATTGACTTATTTTTTTTGGCTACGTAATTTACACTGGTATAAAGAATCTCAAAGGAATTAAACTTATGACTATATTTTTGTGTGACGACTAGATTTTCACTATGGATAAGACCAACACCTCCTCCTCTACCAGTTGAACGAGGCTGATGTACATAACTGTATCCAGGAGGACTGGCTTCATTTAATGCTACGTACTCATTTGGTTTAACCCAAGTTTCCGTTAAACACATTAAATTACATTCCTGGTCAGTAATGATGTCGTTGACAATAATAGCCTTAGACGCAAGAGATCTAATGTTTAATAGTCCTAGCTTCAGATCAAAAATGCTGGCTGTGCATTCAATATGATTTAATTTTATGTTAATTAGGTTACAAAGACAGACTTTCTGAGATTTCCTATATATTTGTATAGCTCGGGGAACAGACACAGTCTCTATAGTATGTATTACTGTTGATGGACTACTAATTGAACATTGATTATACTGAATGTTATTGTCAGAAGATGTACTTACGGTAGACAGTCACTTGGAGTGAAGCGCCTTGGAGATGTTGTCGGACAGCAGATCCGCTCCAACGCTGCTGGGGTGCAGGCCATCAGGACGAAACAACCTAGGACGCTCCCAGAACAGATTCCAGTTATTAACAAACACTAGATTCTGCTCATTACACCAAGAGACTAACCATTCATTTAAAGCGAGAAGTCTACTGAACTTTTCTGCTCCACGTCTGAATGTGGGAAGAGGTCCAGAAACGATGATCTTCGCTGTGGGTGATCTGCCTCGCACAGTCTCGATCAGGCTGGAGAAGTCCCCCTTCAGAACCTCCGTCTGCTGTCGCCTGGTGTCGTTCGTCCTGGCATGCAGCACAACCGCTCCAATGCGCTCGTCCTTCTTCAGGATCCTGGATACCTGCACAGCGACATCAAGAACATGAGCACCAGAAAAACAGTGTGTGTGAACCTTACCTTTGGATGAGGCTACATGGACGTTCCGCACGATGGAGTCTCCGACGATCACGGCGTTGGGTCTGGTCTGGCGGAGAGGGGCGAAGCGGTTCCGGGTTGGAATCTGGAACACCGGTGGTGGAGAAACCCTTGCCCGGGGTGCAGCCTTCCGCCGATGGTTCACCCAAGGCCCGAGGTGTGTTGGCGCCGGTGTGACGGAGACCGCCGCTGGAAAAGTCCTGGCTGCACGATCCCTGCACAGAGAAACACACGGCGTAGACGGGCTGGGAGTGGAAATACCACACTGTGTGATTACCTTTGGTGTGTGAACAGAGGCACAAGATGATTCCAGCGCAGTTCGTCGCTCCTGCAGCTGGGCCTGCTGGTCGAGTAGGCCGCGGATCCTCCTCTCCACATCCTCCAGTTCCAGCAACACCATGTGAAGCTCGAGCGAGTCATCTGCACTCAGAACAGGATAGACGGTGGACATATTTGTTTTTTTTTTTAAACAGAACAGTGATAAATTCAAAATATGAAATGCAAATGTAAGATAGGCTAGTGGTAGGTGATGCTAGCGCTTACTGCTAATCGCGATGCTAGCAGGCTAAAGCTAATCGCAAGCTAGTCGTGGATGTTTGTACAAACAAACCAAAATTTAGCGACACCGCAATATTACGATTAGTTTTATCTAAACTAATGTGTTTATATTTGTAAAATGCAAGTAAATAATTTTTTCAAGTATAGAAATAGAAGAAAGTAATATAATAGCGTCAGCTCGTAGGGCAGCGTCAAGCCGGAAGCAGCGTCAAGCCAGAGATCCTCCTGTTGTGCTAATGGAGTTTCAACATCTGAAAATCTGGTTCACAAGTGGTTCTGGTCCTTACGGTATCTGCCCTCTCACAGATACCAGTATGCATTATGTAACTGCAAAGAGTGACAAGACATCAGTGCTAGATGTGAAATACATCAGTCCAGTGAAAGGTAGGTTTGGCAGTGTGTATGGATTATGATTGATCCCAGGCTGACTGATTTTTCATTTGCTGAAGGATCTCTTGACTTGCACACACACTTCTGATTCACAAAACAATGAGTATTATAATCATGCACTACTGTAGATTAAGGATACCTAATTAAATAGTTTAACAAGATGTCATTGTTTATTTTTTGACAGGCCGTGGTGTCTTTACTCTAGCTTCATTTACCAAAGGTGATTTTGTGGCTGAGTTCAGGGGAGGAATGATTGATTTCACTGAGTCTCGAAGAATAAGAAGAATCGACCACAATGCATGTGCTGCATTTATGTTTGACTTCCGATTAAAAGGAAAAACAGGGTGGTAAGATGATGTCATGTAAAAATCCCTTTAGCCAAAGTCAAAAAACTTCCAGAGAGAGGGGTTATGGATGTCAACAAAAATGAAATTTATTAAAGTCAAATAAAGTGAGACCTCTGCAGACATTCTAAGTTATACAATCATACTCATGTCCTTTTATACCGTTCTGAAACAGTGAGCTCACCTTAGACCTTCTCTTTAAAATACAAACAAATCTCCTTAGCCATAATTGATTATTAATTTTTATGATATCTTACATTTGTGGTGCATGCACAGAAAGTTGCTTTTTAGAAAGGTTTTATTAGGCCAAGGTTTTTTACTCTTTCCCAAATTCACTTCTATACCTTAATGGTTCACCCAGTTCGATGCTTGAGGCCTTATCTCAGCTTGATATCGGGCTGCAGGCCTCAAAGTGGTCTTAATTGCGAAAATAGTTTTGGCAAATGTATAAACTTGGTTAGGTAAAGAAAGGTACAGAATGATGGAGAAAAACAACTGCTGTGCAGTAAAACACAGTATTCTTCTAACTCACTACACACTTAGAATATAGCTTGATTTAGATTTTTATTAGACTTTTACGTTTTTATATTTATGCTTCTAAATATTAATTATACATATTGTTTATGCTTTGTTAATATATTTTATACTGAATTTATTTCATTGTTACGCGCCAGGAGGCGCAGGAAGTAGGCAGGATGCAATCGCAGTGAAGAACGGTGAACTTTATTCCCAGTGAAGTGCGAACAGAACAAACATAGGAGTAGGCAAAACCACATCTAAGGTAAGATAGCTAACTTTGCTATGTCTCTTAATGTCTATTGAACCGCGCCGTGTGGAGCACGGTACATGGTATATATAGAGATCCCTGTTATTAGTCCCACAAGCCTGCAGCTGTGCGCAATTCCCCCACGCACACACACATGACCCTATGACCTATGACATGACTAGACGAAGACATGACGACAGCATTCGATGCGCACTGCATGGGGGAACCGTGACAGAAAACCCCCCCCGCCCCTCAAAGGCCCCAAGGCCGAATGTTCCCATGCAGTGCCAAGAAGAGTCTGCATCGTGTTCTTGGTGGAGCAGGGGGGCGGAGCGACGTCCTTGGCTGAACATGGGAGCAGAGCGACGTCCTCAGGAGAGCAGGAAGTCTGAGCGACGTCCTCAGGAGAGCAAGAAGGCTGAGGGACGTCCTCAGGAGATGAGGAAGGCTGAGCGGTGTCCTCAGCTAAACAGGGCTGCTGAGGGGTGTCCTCAGCTGAACAGGGCTGCTGAGCGGCGTCCTCAGCTGAACAGGGTTGCTGAGCGGCGTCCTCAGCTAAACAGGGCTGCTGAGCAGCGTCCTCAACTGAACAGGGCTGCCGGGGGAGGCCTGTTCCCCCCAAAAAAAATCTCTGGGATAGCCTTCACCTGGACTTGAGACTTGGCTGGGACCTGAGTCTGGGCCATGGCCGGGTCGTGGGCCCGATGCATGACCAGAGACATGGCAGGGACAGGGCTCAGAGACATGGCAGGGACAGGGCTCAGAGACATGGCAGGGACAGGGCTCAGAGACATGGCAGGGACAGGGCTCAGAGACATGGCAGGGACAGGGCTCAGAGACATGGCAGGGACAGGAGGCAAAGGTTGGGCGTGAGACATAGCTTGGGTTTGGACTTGGGACCTGGCTTGGACTTGGGACATGGCGTGAACAAGAGACATGGGTTGCGACATGGCGTGGACTAGAGACATGGCTTGCGAAATGGCGTGGACTAGAGACATGGCTTGCGACATGGTGTGGACTAAAGACATGGCTTGCGACATGGCATGGACTAGAGGCATGGCTTGGGACATGACGTGGACTAGAGGCATGGCTTTGGACATGGCGTGGACTAGAGACATGGCTTGCGACATGGCGTGGACTAGAGACATGGCTTGGGCTAGAGACATGGCTTGCGACATGGCGTGGACTAGAGGCATGGCTTGGGACATGATGTGGACTAGAGGCATGGCCTGAGCGAGGGACATGGCGCTGATGTCGGGGACATGAGACTGGGTTTTGAGGTTGGGGACGTGAAACTGGGTTTTGAGGTCAGGGACGTGAGCCGGGGTTGTGACAGGGACCTGGGACGTGACAGGGACGTGGACCTGGGACGTGACAGGGACGTGGGCTTGAGACTGGGTCTGGACTTGGACGTCATAAGCTTGAGACTGGGTCTGGACTTGGACGTCATAAGCTTGAGACTGGGTCTGGACTTGGACATCATGAGCTTGAGACTGGGTCTGGACGTGGACGACATGAGCTTGAGACTGGGTCTGGACTTGGACCTCTTGGGCATGAGGCTGGGTCTGAACTTGGACCTCGTGGGTGTGAGGCTGGGTCTGGACTTGGACCTCATGGGCTTGAGGCTTCGATTTACCCGAGCTTTCTAGTTCCAGCGTTTTGGCAGTTAACTTCTTCAGTCGGTTCAGTGCCTCATCTCGAACCGTTCTGGTTTGGGTGAGTTGAGCCTCCCACTCAGACAGAGTGCTGCATAAACCATCCAGTTCCTGCTGTATTTGATTCACCTTTTTCTCTAGTAGCGCCCGCAATGTCATCAAGACTCGTTTCCAGAGTACCTCTTCTTCCAGCAAAACCAGGGTGTCCCATAATAGTGCCTCCACCAACAAGCATTCTTGACTAATTTTGACCTGAGACGTAGCTTGGACTGGAGGCATGGCTTGGACTGGAGATGTGGCGTGGACAGGAAACGTGGTGTGGCTGTGACTGGAACTTTGACTGTAGCTTTCTCTGCCATTCTCCCCTCTCTGTTTCGCCCGTTCATAGTACACGTGGAGAAGAGGCTCTGCATGAGTCCTACAATTACCTTCCCGCAGCACTTCATCCAGGTCATACTTTTGCCCTGGTTCTCCGAATTCCTCAAAAAACTGCTCAAAAAACAGCCGAATATCCTCCAGCACTCCGGGTCTCTCAGCCACTATCTGTCGTGCCCATGTTCGAGCAAAACTCAAAAAGCGAGACATAATGAACAGGATAAATTGTCTTTCTGTTTGTTTCGGGTCACACAGGCTGGCAAAATATTGCTGACATTCCATCGAGAAATAATCCGGGTAACCCAGACCATCATACTGCGCAGGCATGTGCTCGAAAGTCCTCTGTGCGAAGCGCATGGAATCAAAGGCGGGGATACTTAGCATGCAGTTTCGCGTTCTGCGTCTCCCCCGTTCTCTGCATCCATGTTGAAGGCGGTTCAATCTGTTACGCGCCAGGAGGCGCAGGAAGTAGGCAGGATGCAATCGCACTGAAGAACGGTGAACTTTATTCCTAGTGAAGTGCAAACAGAACAAACATTGGAGTAGGCAAAACCACAACTAAGCTAAGCTAGCTAACTTTGCTAAATGTGCTAACGCTATTAATGTCTCTTAATGTCTATTGAACCACGCCGTGTGGAGCACGACACACGGTATATATAGAGATCTCCGTTATTAGTCCGACAAACTTGCAGATGTGCTCAATTCCCACACTCACACACACATGACCCTATGACCTATGACACGACGGGACAAAGACATGACATCGGTATTCTAGCTCCTTGGAATAAAAACTGATCTCTAGAGCACGTTGCAAGGTACATGTATATTCTTCTATTTTTGTGAATATGTCACGATGTGGTGACGGAGACAAACGAGCAGATGTAGAGAGGATGGCTGTGAGTAGCTGTGATAGGAAGTAGCAGGTAAGCTAACAAACTGAAGCATTGGTACAAGGGATAACAGCATTAAGCAATGTGTCTAGTACTCGAAGTCTAGTACTCGAAGTAACGAAAAATGCTACGGCCACTGAACGTATACTTTGCGTTGGGTGAAGCTTCTGAGCTCTTTAAATAACCTAAGGATTTACAGGTGTTCCTAATCAGAACTCCGGCAAACTTGAATGCGGGCGAGCCTGGGATGTGTAGTCCTTGTCCGCCTCACCTCTGGGTGGGACTACACGTAGCGTGTTGCCGTAAATTGCCCCTCCCCAAAGGGCTCACACCGGGAGCCGAAGTTCTCCGAGGCCTCCCCCCGGGGGCAGGCTTGTTCGGATGGGCTGCGTGGAAGTCTTTTGGAGTCTATTGGAGACCGCTCCTTCTGCGTCTGGAGTCGAGGATCTCCCGAACGCGATAAGCTTGGCAGCCCTCCACTTCCAATGGTTCTGGTGGTGCGACCTCGGGCACAGTTGTGGCTATGGGCCCCGGGATTACAGGTTTCAGCAGGGAGACATGGAAGGAAGGGGAGATCCGACTGTGCCTGGGGAGGTCCAGATGATACGTTACCTCGTTAATCTGCCGTAATATACGGAAGGGTCCGATATATTTTGGTTGTAACTTCGTGCCCTTGGGATTCTTCAAGTCTCTCGTTGAGAGTCACACCCTGTCCCCCGGCCGATACTCAGGATGAGCCCTCCGGCGCTGATCGGCCTTCCTCTTGGAAAACTGAGACGCTTGAACCAGTCGCTGATGGGCCTGCTCCCAGACCTGCTCACTTCGGCGGAACCATTCATCTACTGTGGGGGAGTCAGTAAAAATAGCATCCCAAGGGAACAATGGAGGCTGATACCCCAGCACACACTGGAATGGGGTAAGCTGGGTGGCGGAATGCCGTAGCGAGTTTTGGGCATATTCCGCCCACGGCAAGTACTGGCTCCAATCTCCTGGGTTACTTGAGCAGTAGGTCCGGAGAAACCGTATCACCTCCTGGTTCGCTCGTTCGGCCTGTCCGTTGGCCTGGGGGTGATAGCCTGAGGTAAGACTAACAGCGACCCTCATCTTTCGCATAAAGCTGGCCCACACCCAGGATGTAAACTGGGACCCCCTATCCGATACGATCTCCTCCGGGATGCCGAACTAGCGGAAAACATGTTGGAACAGAAGCTCTGCAGTGGTGAAAGCTGATGGAATGGCTGGCAGTGGGATTAAACACAGCGACTTAGAGAATCGGTCCACTATCACCAAAATTGCTGTATTCCCCTGGGACTTGGGAAGGTCCATGACAAAGTCAAGGGCCAAGTGGGACCACGGACGTTCTAGTATGGGGAGATGACGCAATTTTCCCACTGGGAGGGCCCGGGGATTCTTGGACTGGGTGCACGAAGAACAAGAGGACACCGCGCGCCGAACTTCCCTGGACATATTAGGCCACCAGTTGTCGGCCAGTAATTGAGTGCACAATGGGCTCCGGGGTGACCCGTGGCCAGAGTAGTGTGGACCCAGGTAATGAGGTCAATTCGGTACTGCCTGGACACGTATTGCATGCCAGTCAGACACGCCGCAGGGATTCTGGCCCAGGGAGTACGGGCCAACTGTTGGTCTAAGGGCCACTCCAGGGAGCCCACTATACAGGAAGGTGGCAGAACATAACTCACCAGCTCTGTCCGTAACTCAGGGGCATATCTGCGAGACAGAGCATCTGCCTTCGTGTTCTTGGAACCTGGGCGATAGGATAGCGTGAAGTCAAAAACACGAAAGAACAAGGACCAGTGTGCGTGGCGGGACGTGAGGCACTTGGATGTTCTCAGGTACTCCACGTTCTTGTGGTCGGTGAAAATGACGAAGGGTGTAGTAACGCTCCCTCCAACCAGTGTCGCCATACCTCCAGGGCCAGCAATGGCCAGTAGCTCACGGTCACCCATGTCATAATTCCGTTCTGCCGGTGTAAGCTTACGGGAAAAATAGGCCACAGGGTGCAGCTTAGGATTCTCACCCAGTCTCTGCAACAAGATGGCCCCCACTCCAACTTCGGATGCGTTGACCTCCGCGGCCAAAGGCTTAGAGGGGTCTGGGTGTCGGAGGATGGGGACTGTGGTAAATGCCCGTTTTAGCTTCTCCAGGGCCCCTTGGGCATTGGGAGACCATTGCAGTTGCCTGGGTTTCCCCCCTTCGGCCGAGGTCAGGGGTTGTGCTACCTTACTAAAGTCGCGGATGAACCATCAGTAGAAATTTGTGAAACCTCTGCAACTCCTTGACGGTCCATGGCGTGGGCCCATTCCACCACTTGCGCGGATCTTGCGTTGATCCATGGCGACTCCCTTAGGGCTGATGATATAACCCAGGAAGGAGATGGTGTGCTGATGGAATTCGCACTTCTGTGCCTTAACGTACAGGTGGAACTTGAGGAGACGCTGTAACACGCTCCGGACATGTTGAACATGTTCGTACAGTGAGGTTGAATATATCAGGATGTCGTCAATGTACGCAATGACGTATCTCCCCAGCATGTCTCTCAGAACGTCGTTGATCATGTATTGGAATACCGATGGGGCGTTGGCAACCCTACGGCATGACCAGGTATTCGTAGTGTCCAGACGTGGTGCTAAAGGCCGTCTTCCACTCATCTCCATCTCGGATACGGATAGGATTGTACATTCTGCACAGGTCAAGTTTAGTGAATAGGGTGGCTGAAAGTAATTGCTCTAGGGCTGATGGGACAAGAGGCAGGGGATACCGGTACTTGACTGTAATCTGATTGAGCGCCCGGTAATCAATAGATGGGCAGAGCCCCCCCCCTTTTTTCTCCACAAAGTAGAATCCAGCCGACACCGGGGATGTGGACAGTCGTATATAGCCCTGTTGAAGTGCCTCCTGAATATATTCCTCCATCGCTTGTTGTTCCGCCTGAGATAGCGGGTATACGCGAACTCACGGTAGATTTGCCCCAGGAAGTAAGTCAATCGCACAGTCGTAAGGTCAGTGAGGTGGGAGGCAACTGGCCCTTGCCTTGCTGAACACCTCCTGGAGGTCGCGATAGTCAGGGGGAATTTGTCTCGAGATGGACACTAAGGGGCTCTCTACCGTCGTGGTGGCCAGGGGTACCGCAGGCCCCTTTAAGCAGTTATGTTGGCAGTACAGGGAGCAGTGGGTGATTTGCTTGTCCATCCACGAAATTGTTGGGTTGTGTCGTACTAGCCAGGGAAGACCGAGAATTATGGGGTGCCTGTTCAATACCGTGAGGTAGAGCACCATGGTTTCGTGGTGTAGGGCGCTGGTTTGTAGATTAACGGGTTGCATGCACCAAGGTATCACGCCCTCCCCTATGGGTGACCCGTCAATTGCTTGGAGCTCGCAAGGATGGAGGAGGGGACGTATGGGAAGGTTGAGCTCCTGCGCCGTCCTCTCATCTATGAAGTTTTCCGCCGCTCCGGAGTCGATGAGAGCTGCAAGCACAAAAGAACGACCTGAGTGCTTTAATATTACTGATAGAGAGAACACATGAGGGGGAGATAAATGGCTAGGACTCACCCGATAATGACTCGATGAAGCCTCACTGTGCCTCCCATCACGCCTCCAGCGTGGACACGGGCGATTCCCATGGGTGTCCTGACCTTCCTCCTCGCGTGTCCAGGCCCTGCCCAGCTCCATGGGTTCACTCCCTGCATCTCCTCCATCTAACAGAGATACCTGTCGCACAGGCCGGTTGGTTAGACGGAGACGATCCAATCTAATAGTTAGGTCCACTAGGTCGTCAAAAGACCCTTGTTCCCCCCAACAGGCCAGCTCCTGCAGTATGTCTGGATTGAGATCACGGCGAAAGGCAGTCTTGAGGGCTGGTTCATTCCAGCCACTGCGGGCAGCGCGATGGTGCGCAAAACTCTAGCACGTATTCCTGTGCGCTCACGAGAGCCCTGTTGGAGCCACAATAGCTCCTCTCTCGTCTCCCAACCATCTGGAGACTGGTCAAAGGCACACTGGAAACAAGCGATAAGGTCCTGCAGGGACAGTCTAACATCACCTCCTCGTTCCCACTCAGGGACGTGAGCCGGGGTTGTGACAGGGACCTGGGACGTGACAGGGACGTGGACCTGGGACGTGACAGGGACGTGGGCTTGAGACTGGGTCTGGACTTGGACGTCATAAGCTTGAGACTGGGTCTGGACTTGGACGTCATAAGCTTGAGACTGGGTCTGGACTTGGACATCATGAGCTTGAGACTGGGTCTGGACGTGGACGACATGAGCTTGAGACTGGGTCTGGACTTGGACCTCTTGGGCATGAGGCTGGGTCTGAACTTGGACCTCGTGGGTGTGAGGCTGGGTCTGGACTTGGACCTCATGGGCTTGAGGCTTCGATTTACCCGAGCTTTCTAGTTCCAGCGTTTTGGCAGTTAACTTCTTCAGTCGGTTCAGTGCCTCATCTCGAACCGTTCTGGTTTGGGTGAGTTGAGCCTCCCACTCAGACAGAGTGCTGCATAAACCATCCAGTTCCTGCTGTATTTGATTCACCTTTTTCTCTAGTAGCGCCCGCAATGTCATCAAGACTCGTTTCCAGAGTACCTCTTCTTCCAGCAAAACCAGGGTGTCCCATAATAGTGCCTCCACCAACAAGCATTCTTGACTAATTTTGACCTGAGACGTAGCTTGGACTGGAGGCATGGCTTGGACTGGAGATGTGGCGTGGAACGGAAACGTGGTGTGGCTGTGACTGGAACTTTGACTGTAGCTTTCTCTGCCATTCTCCCCTCTCTGTTTCGCCCGTTCATAGTACACGTGGAGAAGAGGCTCTGCATGAGTCCTACAATTACCTTCCCGCAGCACTTCATCCAGGTCATACTTTTTCCCTGGTTCTCCGAATTCCTCAAAAAACTGCTCAAAAAACAGCCGAATATCCTCCAGCACTCCGGGTCTCTCAGCCACTATCTGTGCGTCGCCCATGTTGCGAAACCAAAACTCAAAGACATAATGAACAGGATAAATTGTCTTTCTGTTTGTTTCGGGTCACACAGGCTGGCAAAATATTGCTGACATTCCATCCAGAAATAATCCGGGTAACCCAGACCATCATACTGCGCAGGCATGTGCCCGAAAGTCCTCTGTGCGGCGCATGGAATCAAAGGCGGGGATACTTAGCATGCAGTTTCGCGTTCTGCGTCTCCCCCGTTCTCTGCATCCATGTTGAAGGCGGTTCAATCTGTTACGCGCCAGGAGGCGCAGGAAGTAGGCAGGATGCAATCGCACTGAAGAACGGTGAACTTTATTCCTAGTGAAGTGCAAACAGAACAAACATTGGAGTAGGCAAAACCACAACTAAGCTAAGCTAGCTAACTTTGCTAAATGTGCTAACGCTATTAATGTCTCTTAATGTCTATTGAACCACGCCGTGTGGAGCACGACACACGGTATATATAGAGATCTCCGTTATTAGTCCGACAAACTTGCAGATGTGCTCAATTCCCACACTCACACACACATGACCCTATGACCTATGACACGACGGGACAAAGACATGACATCGGTATTCTAGCTCCTTGGAATAAAAACTGATCTCTAGAGCACGTTGCAAGGTACATGTATATTCTTCTATTTTTGTGAATATGTCACGATGTGGTGACGGAGACAAACGCAGGCAGATGTAGAGAGGATGGCTGTGAGTAGCTGTGATAGGAAGTAGCAGGTAAGCTAACAAACTGAAGCGTTGGTACAAGGGATAACAGCATTAAGCAATGTGTCTAGTACTCGAAGTCTAGTACTCGAAGTAACGAAAAATGCTACGGCCACTGAACGTATACTTTGCGTTGGGTGAAGCTTCTGAGCTCTTTAAATAACCTAAGGATTTACAGGTGTTCCTAATCAGAACTCCGGCAAACTTGAATGCGGGCGAGCCTGGGATGTGTAGTCCTTGTCCGCCTCACCTCTGGGTGGGACTACACGTAGCGTGTTGCCGTAAATTGCCCCTCCCCAAAGGGCTCACACCGGGAGCCGAAGTTCTCCGAGGCCTCCCCCCGGGGGCAGGCTTGTTCGGATGGGCTGCGTGGAAGTCTTTTGGAGTCTATTGGAGACCGCTCCTTCTGCGTCTGGAGTCGAGGATCTCCCGAACGCGATAAGCTTGGCAGCCCTCCACTTCCAATGGTTCTGGTGGTGCGACCTCGGGCACAGTTGTGGCTATGGGCCCCGGGATTACAGGTTTCAGCAGGGAGACATGGAAGGAAGGGGAGATCCGACTGTGCCTGGGGAGGTCCAGATGATACGTTACCTCGTTAATCTGCCGTAATATACGGAAGGGTCCGATATATTTTGGTTGTAACTTCGTGCCCTTGGGATTCTTCAAGTCTCTCGTTGAGAGTCACACCCTGTCCCCCGGCCGATACTCAGGATGAGCCCTCCGGCGCTGATCGGCCTTCCTCTTGGAAAACTGAGACGCTTGAACCAGTCGCTGATGGGCCTGCTCCCAGACCTGCTCACTCGGGCGCGGAAACCATTCATCTACTGTGGGGGAGTCAGTAAAAATAGCATCCCAAAGGGAACAATGGAGGCTGATACCCCAGCACACACTGGAATGGGGTAAGCTGGGTGGCGGAATGCCGTAGCGAGTTTTGGGCATATTCCGCCCACGGCAAGTACTGGCTCCAATCTCCTGGGTTACTTGAGCAGTAGGTCCGGAGAAACCGTATCACCTCCTGGTTCGCTCGTTCGGCCTGTCCGTTGGCCTGGGGGTGATAGCCTGAGGTAAGACTAACAGCGACCCTCATCTTTCGCATAAAGCTGGCCCACACCCAGGATGTAAACTGGGACCCCCTATCCGATACGATCTCCTCCGGGATGCCGAACTAGCGGAAAACATGTTGGAACAGAAGCTCTGCAGTGGTGAAAGCTGATGGAATGGCTGGCAGTGGGATTAAACACAGCGACTTAGAGAATCGGTCCACTATCACCAAAATTGCTGTATTCCCCTGGGACTTGGGAAGGTCCATGACAAAGTCAAGGGCCAAGTGGGACCACGGACGTTCTAGTATGGGGAGAGATAGCAATTTTCCCACTGGGAGAGCCCGGGGATTCTTGGACTGGGTGCACGAAGAACAAGAGGACACCGTGCGCCGAACTTCCCTGGACATATTAGGCCACCAGTACTTGTCGGCCAGTAATTGGAGTGCACAATGGGCTCCGGGGTGACCCGTGGCCAGAGTAGTGTGGACCCAGGTAATGAGGTCAATTCGGTACTGCCTGGACACGTATTGCATGCCAGTCAGACACGCCGCAGGGATTCTGGCCCAGGGAGTACGGGCCAACTGTTGGTCTAAGGGCCACTCCAGGGAGCCCACTATACAGGAAGGTGGCAGAACATAACTCACCAGCTCTGTCCGTAACTCAGGGGCATATCTGCGAGACAGAGCATCTGCCTTCGTGTTCTTGGAACCTGGGCGATAGGATAGCGTGAAGTCAAAACACGAAAAGAACAAGGACCAGTGTGCGTGGCGGGACGTGAGGCACTTGGATGTTCTCAGGTACTCCACGTTCTTGTGGTCGGTGAAAATGACGAAGGGGTGTAACGCTCCCTCCAACCAGTGTCGCCATACCTCCAGGGCCAGCTTAATGGCCAGTAGCTCACGGTCACCCATGTCATAATTCCGTTCTGCCGGTGTAAGCTTACGGGAAAAATAGGCCACAGGGTGCAGCTTAGGATTCTCACCCAGTCTCTGCAACAAGATGGCCCCCACTCCAACTTCGGATGCGTTGACCTCCACGACGAAAGGCTTAGAGGGGTCTGGGTGTCGGAGGATGGGGACT
Organism: Ameiurus melas; assembly: GCA_012411365.1. Taxonomy (NCBI): domain Eukaryota; kingdom Metazoa; phylum Chordata; class Actinopteri; order Siluriformes; family Ictaluridae; genus Ameiurus; species Ameiurus melas. The sequence goes on along the minus strand of CM022757.1, from coordinate 7,340,812 downwards.
GTGGTAAATGCCCGTTTTAGCTTCTCCAGGGCCCCTTGGGCATTGGGAGACCATTGCAGTTGCCTGGGTTTCCCCCTTACGAGCGAGGTCAGGGGTTGTGCTACCTTACTAAAGTCGCGGATGAACCATCAGTAGAAATTTGTGAAACCTCTGCAACTCCTTGACGGTCCATGGCGTGGGCCATTCCACCACTGCTCGGATCTTGCGTTGATCCATGGCGACTCCCTTAGGGCTGATGATATAACCCAGGAAGGAGATGGTGTGCTGATGGAATTCGCACTTCTGTGCCTTAACGTACAGGTGGAACTTGAGGAGACGCTGTAACACGCTCCGGACATGTTGAACATGTTCGTACAGTGAGGTTGAATATATCAGGATGTCGTCAATGTACGCAATGACGTATCTCCCCAGCATGTCTCTCAGAACGTCGTTGATCATGTATTGGAATACCGATGGGGCGTTGGCAAGCCCATACGGCATGACCAGGTATTCGTAGTGTCCAGACGTGGTGCTAAAGGCCGTCTTCCACTCATCTCCATCTCGGATACGGATAGGATTGTACATTCTGCACAGGTCAAGTTTAGTGAATAGGGTGGCTGAAAGTAATTGCTCTAGGGCTGATGGGACAAGAGGCAGGGGATACCGGTACTTGACTGTAATCTGATTGAGCGCCCGGTAATCAATAGATGGGCAGAGCCCCCCCCCTTTTTTCTCCACAAAGTAGAATCCAGCCGACACCGGGGATGTGGACAGTCGTATATAGCCCTGTTGAAGTGCCTCCTGAATATATTCCTCCATCGCTTGTTGTTCCGCCTGAGATAGCGGGTATACGCGAACTCACGGTAGATTTGCCCCAGGAAGTAAGTCAATCGCACAGTCGTAAGGTCAGTGAGGTGGGAGGCAACTGGCCCTTGCCTTGCTGAACACCTCCTGGAGGTCGCGATAGTCAGGGGGAATTTGTCTCGAGATGGACACTAAGGGGCTCTCTACCGTCGTGGTGGCCAGGGGTACCGCAGGCCCCTTTAAGCAGTTATGTTGGCAGTACAGGGAGCAGTGGGTGATTTGCTTGTCCATCCACGAAATTGTTGGGTTGTGTCGTACTAGCCAGGGAAGACCGAGAATTATGGGGTGCCTGTTCAATACCGTGAGGTAGAGCACCATGGTTTCGTGGTGTAGGGCGCTGGTTTGTAGATTAACGGGTTGCATGCACCAAGGTATCACGCCCTCCCCTATGGGTGACCCGTCAATTGCTTGGAGCTCGCAAGGATGGAGGAGGGGACGTATGGGAAGGTTGAGCTCCTGCGCCGTCCTCTCATCTATGAAGTTTTCCGCCGCTCCGGAGTCGATGAGAGCTGCAAGCACAAAAGAACGACCTGAGTGCTTTAATATTACTGATAGAGAGAACACATGAGGGGGAGATAAATGGCTAGGACTCACCCGATAATGACTCGATGAAGCCTCACTGTGCCTCCCATCACGCCTCCAGCGTGGACACGGGCGATTCCCATGGGTGTCCTGACCTTCCTCCTCGCGTGTCCAGGCCCTGCCCAGCTCCATGGGTTCACTCCCTGCATCTCCTCCATCTAACAGAGATACCTGTCGCACAGGCCGGTTGGTTAGACGGAGACGATCCAATCTAATAGTTAGGTCCACTAGGTCGTCAAAAGACCCTTGTTCCCCCCAACAGGCCAGCTCCTGCAGTATGTCTGGATTGAGATCACGGCGGAAGGCAGTCTTGAGGGCTGGTTCATTCCAGCCACTGCGGGCAGCGATGGTGCGAAACTCTAGCACGTATTCCTGTGCGCTACGAGAGCCCTGTTGGAGCCACAATAGCTCCTCTCTCGTCTCCCAACCATCTGGAGACTGGTCAAAGGCACACTGGAAACAAGCGATAAGGTCCTGCAGGGACAGTCTAACATCACCTCCTCGTTCCCACTCCGCCGTGGCCCATGCCAGAGGAGTGCCTGTGAGCAGTTCCATGAAATGGGTCAACTTCCGGAACTCTGGCATCTCCGGGTGACTCTCAAAAAACAGCTTCACTTGCAAGAGGAAGCCCTTACACCGTTCTGGCTCACCAGCATATCTCTCCGGTGTGGGTAGCGATGGGCTATGAGCTGCTGGTGACGTAGGAGCTGGGGGCGTGGCACTCGCTAATGCGGAAGTGCTAAGTCGCGCGACCTGCTGCTGTAGAGCGGAGATCTCTTCCCGGTATACTGCTATCGCGTGGTCACGTTCCGCGATGCCGCAAACTAACCCCTCTCTGTCCGCTGTCTCCATAACTCGGCGAACTATTCTGAGCTCCTTAAATAACCTAAGGAGTTACAGGTGTTCCTAATCAGAACTCCAGTGAACTCAAATGCGGGCGAGCCTGGGAAGAGTAGTCCTTATCCGCCTCACCTCTGGGTGGGACTACACGTAGCGTGTTGCCACGCTGGTCTCGCCACGTCATAACATAATATCGCATACTAAATAGTTTTAGATCTTCAAACGAAATGCAGCATAAATCAAAGGCAACCTGAGTAAATACACAAAACAGTTTTTATTTAAAAAATTATCCAACACCTATAATGTGAAAAACTAATTAAATATAAAGGCTGAATGTGCCACCTTTTGCAGCAATAACTGCAACCAAATGCTTCCGATAACTGGAGATCAGACCAGCACTTACTTCTAGGACTAGGGTTTACTCCTGTGCTTTGGATCATTGTCCTGAAACATAATCCAGTTACGCTTGAGTTTCAACTTACAGACTGAAGACCGGACATTCTCCTTTGTGATTTTCTGGTACAGAACAGTTTTTTTCATGTTTTCCTCAATTACTGCAAGTTGCCCAATGACACTCAGATCTACCTAGCCCTAGGTAGCCCTAGGTAGCCCTAGCACCTTAGCAAGTGGATGTGCCAAAACGTCCTTCAGTTAAACAACGACAAAACAGAAGTCATTGTATTTGGAAACAAAGATGAAAGTCGCGAGTTGAACACGTACCTTGACTCCAGGGGTCTAAAGACAGAAAATCAAGTCAGGAATCAATGAAAGCTATAACCAACTACTGTTGACTATCACCTCGAAATATAGTGAGAAGTAGGTGTTTCATTTCCAGTCAAGACTTAGAGAAACTTGTTCATGGATTCATTACCAGCAGCGTGGATTACTGCAATGGACAATGTCTTCCCAAAAAGACCATTAGACAGTTGGAGCTCATTCAGAATGCTGCTGCCAGGATTCTCACCCCACCCAAAACATCTGAGCAGATTACTGCAGTCTTCAGGTCTTTACACTGGCTTTCAGTTATATTCAGAATTGATTTTAAAGTACTATTACTAGTTTATAAATCACTACACTTTCTAGGATCTAAATACGTTACAGATATGTTTTTAGAGCATGGCTCATTTTAATGCAGTTTTCTAATTATTATTTCTTAAATTTATTTCTTGTTCTTATATTTTTTAATGCCTTGTATTTTCTTTACGTAAAACACTTTGAATTACCATTGTGTATGAAAAGTCCTATATAAATAAACGTGCGTTGCTGTTAAATAAAACATATAATGTAGACTGTAAGACAATGTAATACCAGTGTATTTTATGATCAGTAGCACGGTCACAAACGTTCAAAGATACAACTTCACAATCACCTAGAATATGTTATCAACAGCTGAGATTCCACAGCTGCATTATAACAAGCACCTATAAACACTCATGCAAGCTCCTGGGATAGAAAACCAACACCGAACAGAGCTGTGATTTCATATTCACTGCCTAACTACACTCACTACACGTGGGATAACATACTGAACACCAGAGTAAACCTGCATCCTGCATTCTACCAGCATCCTGATTTGATTCAGGCTGGAAAGTGATATTATGAAATAAGGGCTATACAGTGAACACAGGTTCCTACACCCCTGAACTAAATTCCCCCTTAAGTAACTTTAACATTTTAAGATTTAACATGTTAAACTTTATAACATTTAACCTGTGCATCTGTGCGTGTGTATTCAGTTTTTTGTCCATCCATCCATCCATCTTCAACCGCTTATCCGTAATCGGGTCGCGAGGGTAGCAACTCCAGCAAGAGACCCCAAACTTCCCTTTCCTGAGCCACATTAACCAGCTCTGACTGGGGGATCTCGAGGCGTTCCCAGGCCAGTGTGGAAATATAATCTCTCCACCTAGTCCTGGGTCTTCCCCGAGGTCTCCTCCCAGCTGGATGTGCCTGGAACACCTCCCTAGGGAGGCGCCCAGGGGGCATCCTTACCAGGTGCCCAAACCACCTCAACTGGCTCCTTTCAACGGAAAGGAGCAGTGGCTCTACTCTGAGTTACTCTTGGATAGCCAAGCTTCTCACCCTATCTCTAAGGGAGAGGCCAGCCACCTCCTGAGAAAACCCATTTCAGCCGCTTGTACCCGCGATCTAGTTCTTTCAGTTACTACCCAACCTTCATGACCATAGGTGAGTGTAGGAACGAAAATTGCCCGGTAGATCGAGAGTTTTGTCTTTCGACTCAACTCTCTTTTCGTCACAACGGTGCGATGAAGCGATTGCAACACCGCTCCCGCTGCTCCGATTCTCCGGCCAATCTCCCGCTCCAATGTCCCCTCACTCATGAACAAGACCCCGGGGTACTTGAACTCCTTCACTTGGGTTATGTTCTCATTCCCTACCCGGAGTAGGCACTCCATCAGTTTCCTGCTGAGAACCATGGCCTCAGATTTGGAGGTGCTAATCCTCATCCCAGCCGCTTCGCACTCGGCTGCAAACCAATCCAGCAAGTGCTGGAGGTCACGGACCGATTATGCCATTAGGACCACATCATCTGCAAAAAGCAGCGATGAGATCCTCAGTTCACCAAAACGCAACCCCTCCCCACCACAACTACGCCTTGATATCCTGTCCATGAATATCACAAACAGGATTGGTGACAAAGCGCAGCCCTGGCGGAGACCAGCCCCCACCTGGAACAAGTCTGACTTCTTGCCGAGCATACGGACACAACTCTCACTTTGGGTGTACAGTGATTGGATAGCCCTAAGAAGGGAACCCTTCACCCCATACTCCCTCAGCACCTCCCACAGTAGACCCCTGGTTACACGGTCATACGCCTTCTCCAGATCCACAAAATACATGTAGACCGGATGGGCATACTCCCAGGCCCCCTCCAAGATCCTTGCAAGAGTAAAGAGCTGGTCTGTTGTTCCACGACCTGGACAGAATCCGCATTGTTCCTCCGAGGTTCGACGATCGGCCGAATACTCCATTCCAGCACCTTGGAGTAGACTTTACCAGGGAGGCTGAGAAGTGTGATACCCCTATAATTGGCGCACACTCTCTGGTCCCCTTTTTTAAACAAGGGAACCACCACCCCGGTCTGCCACTCCTTGGGCACTGTCCCCGACTTCCACGCAATTTTAAAGAGGCGTGTCATCCAAGACATCCCCTCCACACCCAGAGCTTTCAGCATTTCTGGATGGATCTCATCAATCCCCGGGGCTTTGCCACTGTGTAGTTGATTGACCACCCCAGCAACCTCCACCACGGAAATTGGCGATGATCCCCCATCAGCCTCCACCTCTGCCTCTACCATAGAGGGTGTGTTAGTCGGATTCAGGAGTTCTTCAAAGTGTTCCTTCCACCGTGCAATTACTTCCTCAGTTAAGGTCAACAGTGTCCCCTCCTTACTATACACAGCTTGGATGGTTCCCCGTTTCCCCTTCCTGAGGTGGCGGATGTTTTTCCAGAAACACCTTGGTGCCGACCGAAAGTCCTTCTCCATGTCCTCTCCGAACTTCTCCCACACCCACTGCTTTGCTTCTTCCACCGCAGAAGCTGCAGCCTTTCTGGCCTGTCAATACCTTGCAACTGCCTCCGGAGTCCCCCGGGATAACACATCCAGGAAGGCCTCCTTCTTCATTCGGACGGCTTCCCTGACCATCGGTGTCCACCATGGTGTTCGAGGGTTACCGCCCCTTGAGGCACCTAAGACTTTTAGACCACAGCTCTCCGACGCAGCTCCAGCAATGGAAGCTTTGAACATTGCCCACTCGGGTTCAATGCCCCCAACCAAAAGTTCCGCCGGAGGTGTGAGTTGAAGATCTCATGGAGAGGGGCCTCCTCCAGATGTTCCCAGTTCACCCGCACTACCCGTTTGGGCTTTCCAGGTCTGTCCAGAGTCTTCCCCCACCCCTTGATACAACTCACCACCAGATGGTGATCAGTTGACAGCTCCGCCCCTCTCTTCACCCGAATGTCCAGAAAATCGATCATAGACCTTCGGCCTAGGGTGCTCTGGTATCAAGTACACTTATGAGCCTCCTTATGTTCAAACATGGTATTCGTTATAGACAGTCCATGACTAGCACAGAAGTCCAATAACAAATGCCCGCTCGCGTTTAGATCAGGGAGGCCATTCCTCCCAATCACACCTCTCCAGGTATCTCCATCATTGCCCACGTGCGCGTTGAAGTCCCCCAGCAGAACTATGGAGTCCCCTACTGGTGCCCCATACAGGACTCTATTCAGGGTCGCCAAGAAGGCCGAGTACTCTGAACTGGTGTTCGGTGCATATGCACATACAACAGTCAGAGTTTTCCCCCCCACCACCCTTAGGCGTAAGGAGGCGACCCTCTCGTCCACTGGTGTAAACTCCAACGTAACGGCGCTCAGCCAGGGACTTGTGAGTATCCCCACACCCGCCCGGCGTCTCGCACCATGGTCAACTCCAGAGTAGAATAGAGTCCATCCCCTATCCAGGAGTACAGTTCCAGACCTGAGACTGTGCGTAGATGTAAGCCCCACCAGATCTAGCCGGTAGCGCTCCACCTCTCGCACAAGTTCCAGTTCCTTCCCCCACAGAGAGGTGACGTTCCATGTCCCCAGAGCCAGCCTCTGCCGCCCAAGTCTGGTCCATCGAGGCCTCTGACCTTCACTGCCACCCATGTAACAGCGCACCCGACCCCCACGGTTCACCCCACGAGTGGTGGGCCCATAGGATGGAGAGGGGGGTGCCACGTTGCTTATTCGGGCTTTGCCTGGCTGGGCTCCGTGGCAAACCCAGCCACCAGGCGCTCGCAGTCGGGCTCTTCCTCTGGGCCCGGCTCCAGACGGGGGCCCCGGGCTTCCAACGGGCAGGGTAACTCCTCCTCTCTTTATTTTCTTCATGAGGGGTTTTTGTACCATTCTTAGTCTGGCCCCTCCCCTGAGACCCCTTTGCCTTGAGAGACCCTACCAGGAGCACAAGGCTCCAGACAACAAAGCCCTAAGGTTCATAGGGACACACAAACCTCTTCACCACGATAAGGTGATGGTTCCCAGAGAGGTTTTTTGTAAGTGTCTAAAATGACTATGTAACCCAGTGACAATACAGGGTTCAAATAACTTGTGTTAAAATAGCGTAGTGTCCCTTTAAGAAAATCAGCAATCAGCTAATCGTAGGGTTGGCGGTTCGATTCCCGGCCCGGGTGACTCCACAAGTCCGAAGTGTCCTTGGGCAAGACACTGAACCCCAAGTTGCTTCCGATGGCAAGCTAGCGCCTTGCATGGCAGCTCTGCTACCATTGGTGTGTGAGTGTGTGTGTGAATGGGTGAATGAGACACAGTGTAAAGCGCTTTGGATAAAAGCGCTATATAAGTGCACATTTACCATTTTAGGTCACGATGCCATTTTGTGATCCTGTGGAGACCGCGTGCGTGTGTGAAAAAATAGGAGACACACATGATTTTGGCGACCGGAGGAAATTTATAGAATTAAAGTGTACAAAGTGATAAAAGTGTGCGAATTAGCAAGGTAAAGAACCACTACAGAAGACAGGATAAGGAGGAGCAACTGGGATGTTTGGAGAAATCCCCATTTGCATCTCTTTTGTCTCGGTCAGGTCCCAAGAACTACCTCAAATCTTATGGACAGAGTGAAAACTACTTGATGTCTGGTGGACAGAGAGAGAACTACTTGGAAGATCCCTTTCTATTGATGGCGAGCCTCCCAGTTTGATCTTGAAGAGACGTTGATCAACTCCGCGAGTATACCTCCCTGGTGGTAGGACAGTATCGGCCGCCTGAGCTGGTACACATTTTCAACCAAAAGTGCCAACCTTCCTCTTAAACAGGGAAACTGTCACAGAACAGGTGACACATGTTGACAGTAGATTGATTAATCCAGAACGTGATCACAAATTTAGACTTTACCAACCCCAAAAGGGAAGGAGATCAAAACACTCAATTACTTTAAAGGGCCCATTTTTTATTTTCCTTTGTCTGTACATAATTGTTTCAAATGTTGTTTGAAAAGAACTAAGTAAAGTTTATATTGTTACAACTTATCTGGCATCATCCTTCCTTGTATGGGTTCAGTTTAAACCACACTGCTCCTTACGAACATAGCAGTGTTAGCTCATATTTAGAGGATAGCACGGTTACAACTATAATAAGAGATAAGTGTACGTGTGTGTGTATAAGTTATCTTACATATTTAAATTCACACAATACTGTATATAAAATGTAGACACACAACACCATGTACTGTAGATATAGGGCTTATGCACAAACATGTTCATTACTCTATGTGTATGTGTGCGTGTGCGCCTGTGTCTCAGTGTGTGTGTGTGCGCGCGCACGTGCGTATACCTTGACTCCGCCTCCTGCACTTCCTCCTCTGTGGATAAACTATAATAAACTAAAAAATACTGGGATAAGTGGGAGACTTTAGTAGTCTAGTAGGAATATCTAGTATATAGTTATGTATCTCTTTATTTTCTTTTAGTTATGTATTACTGTTTTGGTATTATTATTATTAGGTTTTTTTTTCTTTTTCCTTTTCCTGCCAAGTTACTGTCCTTACTCAAGTCCAGTAGGGGGCGTAATGCACCTTTAGTGGCTTGCCAACCGCCTTTAAAACAAAAAGAAGAAGAAGAAGAGGTAAACGCATACCGGCATTTTTAAACCGTTCTCAGGAGAAGAACACAGTAAGTATCTACATCTAAACTATAATATGTGAATGTTATGATTCTACACTAGAAGAACAGTGCAGTTGGTTTTTTACTGAAGTTGTAACGTACACAGTTTACTGTAGGATTTGATTTTACTGTAAGTGAACACACACTAGATGAAGATACACAGACCCGGTTTCTTTTCTCCAGAAACAAGAGTTAACATTTTGTACACAGGAAATAATCAGGGGAGACTGTTAGTAGTTAAAACAGAGATTAAAAGGGGTTGTTTTGTTTTATTTCTAAACATCTTTGCTCCAGATGTTGGGCTTGAGTGCATTGTGTATTGTTCAGCAACACCTCGTTCCTTTCTCAGGTTACATCACACGTGTAACAGACGGTTTGTTTGCAACAATTGTTTGATATCCATGAGAGAAGAGTGTTTTTGTGATTTTTTTTTTTTTTTTTTTTTTTTTTTTTTTACAAAATATCAAAAGGCTAAACATTAGAAACATTTTCACAAGCCTCTTTGCTCATATTTACCCAGGGTGCTAATATTAATGGAGGTCTGTACATGTAGTATAATTGTGTGTGTGTGTGTGTGTGTGTTTGTGCCAGCACGTGCATGTGTGATGTGGTCACTCCCTGTCCCTCACCTGGTGGCACCTCTGTGCACCCCCAGTAGGTGGGGCAGTTTGTCAGGGTCTGAGAGGCCGATACATTTGGGGATGATTTTGTCCATTTTGGTGAAGAATTCGGTTGGAATGTGGTTATATTTAGTGAATTCAGTGAGGAAGTGCAGCTCTGTCTCTATTTTATTGAGTGTACACTGGTACAGACTCTGCTCTCGGGGCAGCAGGACTGTCTCTGGAGTTTAGTTTGGGTTTCTCAACAGAACAAACAGTTTACTTTCAGTGACTACGTTTACATGGACAGCAGTAATCTAATTATTGACCTTAATCTGAGTAAGATAATAATGTGATTAAGGTGTTTACATGAGTCGCTTTTAGAATATTCCTTTCATGTTCCCGTGTTACATGTTATAGAACATAGAGTGATTAACAGCACACGTCATTACGTTACCGCGCCCCGACGTCCCTCCAGAATTTCACATATTGAGTACAGTTGGTCTTCGTTATGGTACCGTATACAGTTTTCTGTGTTTTTATTTGACATTTTTAAGAACGCTTCAAGTGCAGTTAATTATTTGTCGTGCTGTACGTGCTAATAGACGACTGCTTGAAGCTGTGGGCTGCGTCCCAAATCACATACTTACTGTCTATATAGTAGCCGAGATACATGTATTTCTCTTATTACAGGACTATAGTAGGTCAGTACGCGGTTTGGGACGCAGCCGTGCTCTTTTTGCCATAAAACGGTTGAGCACTGCCTTGGCATCTGTACAACGCGACTAAAGCAGGAATACTCCACACATCTTAATTCGATTTGTGTTTACTTCGAGGATGACTTTTATTAGATTAAGGAAATTAAAAAATGCTGTTTACATGGTAGTTTCTGAATCAGAGTATCGTCTTAATCGGGTTAATATTGGATTATTGTTGTCCATGTAAACATACCGAGAGTTTTTTGATTCATTCACTCTCTCTCTCTCTCTCTCTCTCTCTCTCTCTCTGTGTCTGTGTGTGTGTGTGTGTGTGTGTGTAGGTTTACAGGTGTAATCTATAAGAAGAGACATGACCTCCAAAATGAGTGTGTCTATGAAACGGTACACAAGGAAGTTTGAGAGGTGAGTGAAGGGTGTGACTCAGTGAAAAACATAAATGTTCTCACATTCAGCAACACTAAACAGATCAGACTCTGATGTGTATCTGTGAAAAGTGACCTGGTGAGTAGTTTAATTCAGCAGCTTTGTCTAAAGATGTTCAAAACCAGATGATGATGATTAGTGACATTAAGCTACGTTTAACCCAACGACCCTGTAGGACAAAGTATGACGGGTAAGGAATCGTATCAGTGTTAATAAGGAATTTCATCAGATTTTAACTACAGGTTCTTCATTATTATTTAACTGCATTATTCAGTATTGCTACAGAACAGTAATAATGATGCAGTGGTTGTGTGTGTTTAGTCTAGGGATGTCAGGATACCAAAAATCTAGTAGTCAGTACCGATACCACCAAAAGTACACGATACTTGATACCAAAATCGATACCACGGTGTTGTATAAAATTAAAATCTCCTTGAGGACATCCTCCTCTGGCTGATGCTGGCAAAAGGAGAGAAAGGGGGATATTTTAGTTATGAAACACTGTCTGACAATGACTAATAAAACAGTGGATGGTAGTAAGTGCTAAGGTGTACTCCTAAACGCACACACACACTCTCTCTCTAACACACACACACACACACACACCCCTTATACTCTTAATGCAAGCATTAGTTTAAATTCACTTATATGGTGGCAGGCCAAAAAGATTGATTAAAAGCATGAACATGTAAATAATTATTAGTGACATTTTATTATGGTGACAGTAATTATTAGTGACATAGCTACATTTATCTGACAGGACACAGGCTGAATGGCGATGTATGGTGGAACATTCGGAGGTAGTTTATAACATCGCAAGGCGTTAGTGTCATTAACAAATAAATGGCTATCGCTAACATTACATGGAGCATAACGTTAGCTGGTTTAAGGTCTACACAGAATGTACTACTGAGCTAAAGTGAGGACATGGGTGCCATTACTATTTCTTTAACTTCATATACATAATCCAGCTTTAATGAGCATGCGAGTTTTACCTTGGACATTTTAATCAGCACTGTTTCCTTCTATACCATAGATCAGTAAAGAGTAAGAGATCAGACCCACCTGAAGCCAGCGGTGTGTCAGTGAAGAGTGAGACAATGGAGATTCCAATAAGCTTTACAGACACACAATGTGCTACTGAACTGCGGTGAGGACATGGGTGCCATTACTATTTCTTTAACTTCATATACATAATCCAGCTTTAATGAGCATGCGAATTTTACCTTGGATATTTTAATCAGCACTGTTTCCTTCTATACCATAGATCAGTAAATAGTAAGAGATCAGACTCGCCTGAAGCCAGCTGTGTGTCAGTGAAGAGAGAGACAATGGAGATTCCAATAAGCTTTATACACACATGCTGTGCAACTGAACTGGGGTGAGGACATGGGTGCCATTACTATTTCTTTAACTTCATATACATAATCCAGCTTTAATGAGCATGCGAGTTTTACCTTGGATATTTTAATCAGCACTGTTTCCTTCTATACCATAGATCAGTAAATAGTAATAGATCAGACTCGCCTGAAGCCAGCTGTGTGTCAGTGAAGAGAGAGACAATGGAGATTCCAATAAGCTTTACAGATACATACTGTGCTACTGAACTGGGGTGAGGACATGGGTGCCATTACTATTTCTTTAACTTCATATACATAATCCAGCTTTAATGAGCATGCGAGTTTTACCTTGGATATTTTAATCAGCACTGTTTCCTTCTATACCATAGATCAGTAAATAGTAATAGATCAGACTCGCCTGAAGCCAGCTGTGTGTCAGTGAAGAGAGAGACAATGGAGATTCCAATAAGCTTTACAGATACATACTGTGCTACTGAACTGGGGTGAGGACATGGGTGCCATTACTATTTCTTTAACTTCATATACATAATCCAGCTTTAATGAGCATGCGAGTTTTACCTTGGACATTTTAATCAGCACTGTTTCCTTCTATACCATAGATCAGTAAATAGTAAGAGATCAGACTTGCCTGAAGCCAGCTGTGTGTCAGTGAGGAGTGAGACAATGGAGATTCCAATAAGCTTTACAGACACAGACTGTGCTACTGAACTGGGGTGAGGACATGGGTGCCATTACTATTTCTTTAACTTCATATACTTAATCCATTTTTAATGAGCATGCAATTTTACCTTGGGCATTTTAATCAGCACTGTTTCCTTCTATACCATAGATCAGTAAAGAGTAAGAGATCAGACTTGCCTGAAGCCAGCTGTGTGTCAGTGAAAAGTGAGACAATGGAGATTCCAATAAGCTTTACAGACACAGACTGTGCTACTGAACTGGGGTGAGGACATGGGTGCCATTACTATTTCTTTAACTTCATATACATAATCTATCTTTAATGAGCATGCGAGTTTTACCTTGAACATTTTAATCAGCACTGTTTCCTTGTATACCATAGATCAGTAAATAGTAAGAGATCAGACTTGCCTGAAGCCAGCTGTGTGTCAGTGAAAAGTGAGACAATGGAGATTCCAATAAGCTTTACAGACACAGACTGTACTACTGAACTGGGGTGAGGACATGGGTGCCATTACAATTTCTTTAAGTTCATATACATAGTCCAGTTTTAATGAGCATGCGAGTTTTACCTTGGACATTTTAATCAGCACTGTTTCCTTCTGTACCATAGATCAGTAAAGAGAAAGAGATCAGACTCACCTGAAGCCAGCTGTGTGTCAGTGAAAAGTGAGACAATGGAGATTCCAATAAGCTTTACAGACACAGACTGTACTACTGAACTGGGGTGAGGACATGGGTGCCATTACTATTTCTTTAACTTCATATACATAATCCAGTTTTAATGAGCATGCAATTTTACCTTGGACATTTTAATCAGCACTGTTTCCTTCTATACCATAGATCAGTAAAGAGAAAGAGATCAGACTCACCTGAAGCCAGTTGTGTGTTAGTGTCTCCATTTGAGACAATGGAAATTCCAATAAGCTTTATAGACACAGACTGTGCTACTGAACTGGGGTGAGGACATGGGTGCCATTACTATTTCTTTAACTTCATATACTTAATCCAGTTTTAATGAGCATGCAATTTTACCTTGGACATTTTAATCAGCACTGTTTCCTTCTGTACCATAGATCAGTAAAGAGTAAGAGATCAGACTCACCTGAAGCCAGCTGTGTGTCAGTGAAAAGTGAGACAATGGAGATTCCAATAAGCTTTACGGACACAGACTGTGCTACTGAACTGGGGTTAGTACAGTTTAATATATGAGTGCAGTGTTTTATCTCTCACACTCCCATAATCAAACATCTCTCAAATATCTGTGTATTCACTGGTTTATGTTTGTAGTTATGAATATGATTTATAGTCCTGTTCAACTTTTAACACCGGTTTTGTTTGTTCATAGACCGCAGAAGAATAAATCAGAATTCACTGAGAAGAGTCATCTGGAATCCATATTTAAGGTGTGTGTACTAATCCCAGCATTGTAATGAATATCTCTATCTGTGTGCTGCAGAGATGTGAGTAATCATTACACCTATTCCACTCTCACTGCAATGTGACAGAACAAAATACTGAGCAACACTAAGAGAGAACACGAGTGTATTGTGTTTTCCTCATTGGTTTCAAACACACAGAAATGTTCAATCACTCACCTTCATTTATTTACTCGTCTACGTCCTCAGCTGAAACCAGTTTGTCTGGATGCCACCATTTGAATCGTCGTGGAATACAGTATTCTAATCCAAAAGCTGTATTTGGTGCAGAACTTTTATTTATTACATCTGTGTGCAGAATCTTTATGATTAATCAGACAAAATGTAGTTTTATATTCGGTAATGAACACACTCATTTGACATAGAGTTTTTGTATTTTCTTTCTTCCTGTTTCTAATAAGGAGCTGGAGCACAAAGTCATCAGTCTGGTAAAGAATGAGCTGAAGAGACTTACGAAGCTCATGAGTCCAGATTACCCAGCATGCTCTGAGAGGGAGGTGGAGGATGAGGAGGATCAGAGCAGTGTCAGAGAGGGAGTGCTGAAGATCACACTGCACTTCCTGAAGAACATGAACCACACAGATCTCGCTAACACCCTGCAGAACAGTAAGAGCTCATGGGGTTATAACATCACTTTAACTTTAGAGGAAGGAAACTGCTCTAAATTTATTAAACACATCTCATCATAATGATGTGCTTTTATCAGCACAATATAATAACAGATCAGTACTGACATTACATATTTACATATGATATACAGCTATGAAATTATCAGTAGTCAATAGAGATGATCATAGTTTTATTCTTCCTTTTTATCAGAACTCATCTCTGTGCACCAAGAAGAACTCAAATCCAGACTGAGAGAGAAATGTAAAAGAGTTAATGAAGGAATCTCACAGCCTGGAAGTTCAGCTCTTCTGAATGAGATCTGCACAGATCTCTACATCACAGAGGGTTTGAGTGGAGACTTCAATAATGAACATGAGGTGAAACAGATTGAGACAGCGTCCAGGAGACCAGCAACACAGGAGACACCCATCAAATGTAATGATCTCTTTAAAGACAAGTCCATCAGAAGAGTTCTGACTAAAGGAGTTGCTGGAATTGGAAAAACTGTCTCTGTGCAGAAGTTCATTCTGGACTGGACTGAAGGAAAAGCAAATCAGGACATCACCTTCATGTTTCCACTTCCCTTTAGAGAGCTGAATCTGATGAAGCAGAAAAATCTCAGTCTGATGGATCTTCTTCATCACTTTTTCCCAGAAATAAAAGAATTACAATTAATAGACCGTGAGATCAACAAAGTCCTGTTCATCTTTGATGGTCTGGATGAGTGTCAACTTCCTCTAAATTTCCAGAACAATGCGAGATTGTGTGAGGTGACTGAGTCAGTCTCAGTGGATGTGCTGATGACAAACCTCATCAAGGGGAATCTGCTTCCTTCTGCTCTCCTCTGGATAACCTCTCGACCAGGAGCAGCCAATCAGATCCCTCCTGAGTGTGTAGACCAGGTAACAGAGGTACGAGGGTTCAGTGATCCTCAGAAAAAGGAGTACTTCAGGAAGAGGATCAGTGATCAGAGCCTGGCCAATAAAATCATATCACACATGAAGTCTTCAAGAAGCCTCCACGTCATGTGCCACATCCCAGTCTTTTGCTGGATCTCAGCCACTGTTCTACAGAAAATGTTGTGTGAAGCAGAGAGTGGAGAGATCCCCAAGACTCTGACTCAAATGTTCACACACTTCCTGATCTTTCAGATCAAACACAAGGACCAGAAATACCATCAGAACAGTGAGCCTGATCCTCAGCAGATCAGAGAGAGTATCTTGGCACTGGGAAAACTGGCTTTCCAACAGCTGGAGAAAGGAAACCTGATCTTCTACGAGGAGGACCTGAGAGAGTGTGGCATTGATGTCAGAGATGTGTCAGTGTACTCAGGAGTATGTACCCAAATCTTCAGAGAGGAGTTTGGGCTTCACCTGGGGAAAGTGTTCAGCTTCTTACATCTGAGTGTTCAGGAGTTTCTGGCTGCTTTATACGCATTTCTCTCATTCATCGACAAAGAGATTGCAAAACAACAAATTTTGGCTGATCTTTTCAATAAGTCAAACATGTCTGATTTCCTGAGGAGTGCAGTGGACCAGGCCTTACAGAGCGAGAATGGACACCTAGACCTGTTCCTCCGCTTCCTTCTGGGTCTCTCACTGGAGTCCAATCAGACTCTCTTACGAGACCTACTGCCCCAGATAGGAAGCAGCTCTCACAGTAAACAGGAAACAGTCGAGTACATCAAGGAGAAGATCGGGGAGAATCCATCTCCAGAGAAATCCATCAATCTGTTCCACTGTCTGAATGAACTGAATGATCATTCTCTAATGCAGGAAGTCCAACATTACCTGAACAGAGGAGGTGACTGTCGTCTCAGTGGAGTCAGTCTCTCTCCTGCTCAGTGGTCAGCTCTGGTGTTTGTGTTGATGAACTCCGAAGATGGTCTGGATGAGTTTGATTTGAGGAAATATCACCCATCAGAGGAAGGTCTTCTGAAGCTGCTCCCAGTGGTGAAAGCCTCCAGAAAAGCTGAGTAAGTAATTGTTAAATTATTTAATTAATTGATTATTAACTACATGAATGTATGTTTTGTTGTTTTAAATGAGCACCAGTAACACTGCACTGATTAGGGTAATGTTTATCATTAATTACGGGCTGTGGCTCAGGTGGTAGAGCGGGTTGTCCACTAATCGTAGGGTTGGCGGTTCGATTCCCGGCCCGGAGGTCTCCATGTGCCGAAGTGCCCTTGGGCAAGACACTGAACCCCAAGTTGCTCCCGATGGCAACTTAGCGCCTTGCATGGCAGCTCTGCTACCATTGGTGTGTGAGTGTGTGAATGAGACACAGTGCGCCATTTACTCTAACTCCAGAGGTCCTCAACCTTTTGTAACTAAATTCTCTAAGTGAATTGTAATTGCATATCATTACAGAAATTATCACTGTGCTGATTTCACACAATCCATTCTTAATGGAAGAAGAAAATTCATTCAAACCCTTCCCCTTTTTACATTGACATGTTTTTACATTACTTTGTGCTGCTCTGTGTGACATTACAACCTGCTGCTGTTTACACAGTGCACTGATTTTATACTTTCATTTTGTGAATGAACCGTAATCATGAATATCCGACTTTAATCTGAGATTTGTGGTGTCAGAGGCATAACATTTAATTTGAGTGTGTGAGGGGGAGAGGGGTCAGTGTTCTGATATATCATCATTTCTCTTCCAGGCTGTATCAGTGTGATCTCACAGAGGAAGGCTGTAGAGTTCTGTCCTCCGTTCTCAGATCAAAATCTCGCCGAGACAGAGAATATAGCGGCGCGAGATATATATATAGTACAGATATGTGTGGGGGTGGGGGGGGGGGGGCGGATACACACTATACATAGAGATACAGATATATAGATATATATATATACATTTATATTTATATTATATATATATATATATATATATATATATATATATATAAATAAAAATGTATATGTATATATATGTGTTTGTGTATATGTATATATATATATATATATATATATATATATATATATATATATATATATATATATATAATGTGTATATATTAAAATAAAATGGGATGGTTAATAATCAGGTTAAATTACAAAATATGAATGCAAATGCATTCTGGGTACAGGAGATCTATTGGAGCATATGGAGCACCTCCAGGTGCATTTTGGGTTGTCTTTAGATTTATTTATACAACAGCTTAGTAAAATACTCAAATAACTTATTCATTTATGAAACCAGCAGTCAGGTCCACATGTGCAATGCCTCGTCAGGAGAACTCCCATTTCCCTGATTCCTAGCCAGACACCATGTCACATGACATACGAACACCCATCCCTTTACCAGTCACTGGACTTCATCATGCAGATCTGTTCACACTGACGCACACTCCGTGTGTGTATATGTATGTATGTGTGTGTGTATAATATATATATATATATATATATATATATATATATATATATATATATATATATATATATATTTATTTATTTATTTATTTATTTATATATATTTGTGTGTTCTATTTGATTGATTGTTGCTTGTTTAGACCTCTGTTTTGTGTATTGTTTACCCTTTTACACTATCTAGAACAGAGGTTCTCAGCCTTTTGTAACTAAAGTCCCCCCATCACGTGGCATGCATGTATATACAGTATCTCACAAAAGTGAGCACACCCCTCACATTTTTATAAATATTTGATGATATCTTTTCATGTGACAACACTGAATAAATGACACTTTGCTACAGTGTACAGTAGTGAGTGTACAGCTTGTGTAACAGTGTAAATTTGCTGTCCCCTCAAAATAACTCAACACACAGACATTAATGTCTAAACCGCTGGCAACAAACGTGAGTACACCCTTAAGTGAAAATGTCCAAATTGGGCCCAATGTGTCAATATTTTGTGTGGCCACCATTATTATCCAGCACTGCCTTAACCCTCTTGCGCATGGAGTTCACCAGAGCTTCACAGGTTGCCACTGGAGTCCTGTTCCACTCCTCCATGACGACATCACTGAGCTGGTGGATGTTAGAGACCTTGTGCTCCTCCACCTTCCTTTTGAGGATGCCCCACAGATTTTCGATAGGGTTTAGTCCATCACCTTCACCCTCAGCTTCTTTAGCAAGGCAGTGGTCATCTTGGAGGTGTGTTTGGGAACACTGCCCTGCAGCCCAGTCGCCGAAGGGAGGGGATCATGCTCTGCTTCAGTATGTCACAGTACATGTTGGCATTCATGGTTCCCTCAATGAACTGTAGCTCCCCAGTGCCGGCAGCACTCATGCAGCCCCAGACCATGACACTCGCACCACCATGCTTGACTGTAGGCAAGACACGCTTGTCTTTGTACTCCTCATCTAGTTGCCGCCAAACACACTTGACACCATCTGACACAAATAAGTTTATCTTGGTTCCAGTAATCCATGTCCTTAGTCTGCTTGTCTTCAGCAAACTGTTTGCAGGCTTTCTTGTGCATCATCATTAGAAGAGGCTTCTTTCTGGGATTACAGCCATGCAGACCAATTTGATGCAGTGTGCAGCGTATGGTCTGAGCACTGGCCGGCTGACCCCCCACCCCTTCAACCTCTGCAGCAATGCTGGCAGCACTCATGTGTCTATTTCCCAAAAACAACCTCTGGATATGACGCTGAGCACGCGCACTCAACTTCTTTGGTCGACCATGGCGAGGCCTGTTCTGAGTGGAACCTGTCCTGTTAAACCGCTGTATGGTCTTGGCCACCGTGCTGCAGCTCAGTGTCAGGGTCTTGGCAATCTTCTTATAGCCTAGTCCATCTTTATGTAGAGCAACAGTTTATTTTTTCAGATCCTCAGAGAGTTCTTTGCCTTGAGGTGCCATGTTGAAGTTCAAGTGACTGGTATATGGAGTGTGAGAGAGATAACACCAAATTTAACACACCTGCTCCCCATTCACACCTGATACCTTGTAACACTAACAAGTCACATGACCCTGGGGAGGGAAAATGGCTAATTGGGCCCAATTTGGACATTTTCACTTAGGGGTGTTGTAGGGATTTAGCAAATTCAATCCCTCTTCCCTCTGTCAGCCATTTCAGTCTTTGCTTCATTTACTCAGAAGAAAAACTAGCGCATGTGGATTATCACGAAGCGTATACAGCGCTGGAGAGTCTAATTGAACACACTGGCAACCAGAGCAGTTCAAAGCGACGTCTGGTTTATTGCAGATTCACAGAGGTTTATATAGGCAAAATAACCATGCATAGGAGCACTGATGTTGAAATAATATGGCAGTTGAATTGACTGGCTACGTACGTGAAAAACATCTTAGGCAATACAAGAATATACAGCTTTCTGAAAATATATGGTCTGGTTCGCTTAACAGAGAACAGGAAGTTCCTATGGTGACATTTTAACTGGCACGTACACAATAGACAGGTTCAGAAAAGTTCATGAGACAGAAATCAAACTATAACCTAAACACAATAATACATATCTGAGGTAATGGGGAATAGAAAGTTTCCCAACAGGTCTACTCACTTTTGTTGAGTTATTTTGAGGGGACAGCACATTTACTGTTACAAAAGCTGTACACTCACTACTTTACATTGTAGCAAAGTGTCATTTCTTCAGTGTTGTCACATGAAAAGATATCATCAAATATTTACAAAAATATGAGGGGTGTACTCACTTTTGAGATACTGTATATAGTGAATACATGACTAGATGAATACAGTCTGCTTTTAGAAAATCCCATAGCACTACAACTACTGCTGCTGTGTAAATAGTTAATGATATTGTCACAGCTTTAGACAAGAAACACTGTTTCACACTGTGTTTCATTGAGATATGGAAGGTGTTGGTACCGTGGACCGTTCTATTCTGCTGCAGATGTTAACTGACTCGGGGCTGTCCAGTCCAGCTGTTACTTGGTTTTCAGATGATGTGTTGGATAGGACTCTGTTCAGGCTGATGGTTTGTTTTCTAATGTGTTATCTATCCATAAAGGGGTAGAAACGTGGGACCACTTTAATTCATTGTTTATACCATTAATTTAGGAAAAAATGTTGATTACACAAATACACACTTATGATGATGAGATGATGTTATTTATTGCTGTGCTCCTATCTTGGCTGAAGTGATGTACCGTATTTCTCGGACTATTGAGCGCACCTGAATATAAGCCGCACCCGATAATTTTAAGAAGAAAAACAATTTTGTACATATATAGGTCGCACTTGTCTATAAGCCGCAGGTGTCCACATTGTAACTGTCACGATTCGTGACGTAAACGAAGCAGGAGGGATGCAAGTGCAGTTAGGACGAGACCTTTTATTGAAATCGATGAGGGCAGACTCAAGAAACAGAACATGACCAACTCAATGAACTAAGCTAACTAATCCAACTAACCTAAACATTAACTATGACATGAAACAAAGACTCATCTATACTCTATAAACCACTTCTACATCTATATTCTAAACTAAGTCTATACAACTCTAAGCTATACTATCCGCTACTAGGCTATAAGCTATACTACAAGCTACTAGGCTATAAGCTACTAGGCTACAGGCTAAGCTATGCTATAAGCTAACTAGCCTTGACATGAACTCAGACATGGCTAGGAAACAAGAACTAAGACACATGGCATGAACAAAGACTCTAACTCTATATCTAATTACCCACGTTGTGTGTGTCATGGCTCCCGGTATATATACACACCAGCCAAACTGCTAACAGCTGCGGGCAATACCAAAACACACGTGACTCGACAACACGTGACAAGATGGGGCGGAGACATGACGTCAACCAATATGCATTTCTTCGTGTTTTTTCCCCTGATGAGGGGGTGTGCATGAAACGCAAAATGACTGATCTGAAGAATGTAGTGTGAGCGCGTTAGATTTAATTTGAAACGGTTTCATTGGTCCACTGTGACCTGTTGGGTCATTTCATTTGTCCGATGTGACAAGGCTAAATGTTTTGGCGGCATGAAACTCGTTAGCCCGTAAAAATCCATAAATTAGCCGCATCATTGTTTAAGCCGCAGTGTTCAAAGCGTGTGAAAAATGTAGCGGCTTATAGTCCGGAAATTACGGTAAATAAAGTTCAAAACACTTTTACTTAAATAGAATCATAACTAAGATCATTAAAATTATTTCTAAATACAGATCAAATTTAAATGATGGTCATTACAATGACCCATGCATCTCTCTCTAATTTAACTTTTTAATACTCGTATTGAGACATTAACTAAAAAGCTGAAAGTAAGGCTGGGATTTTACTTCTGAAATATAAAAGCAGTTGTTTCTTTTAATGCACACAAAAGACCAACACAACCTTTTAACCCCTTTTCGATTATAGCAGTGTTTTATAAGTACTTCTAGCACCTCCTGTCCTACACTGTGTACCTGTGTAACTCATCACTGCACACTAAAGTGAACTGGACCTCTTTAACACGATGCCACGTAATCCACTGGTATAGTTCATCTACAAACATATCACTGCTCTGGTGCTTATATTAAGTGATTATATCACTGTGCTGATATCACACACTCCATTCTTAATGGAAGAAGGAAATTAATTCAAACCCCGCCCCTGTTTACATTGACATGTTTTTACATTACTTTGTGCTGCTCTGTGTGACATTACAACCTGCTGCTGTTTACACAGTGCATTGATTTTATACCTTCATTTTGTGAATGAACCGTAATCGTGAATTTCTGACTTTAATCTGAGATTTGTGGTGTCAGAGGCATAACATTTAAATGGTGTATGAGTGTGTGTGAGAGAGCGAGATGTCCGTGTTCTGATAGATCATTATTTCTCTCCCAGGCTGGATTGGTGTAAACTCGCAGAGGAAAGCTGTAGAGTTCTGTCCTCAGTTCTCGGATCAAACTCTTCCAGACTGAGAGAACTGGACCTGAGTAACAATGACCTGCAGGATTCAGGAGTGACGCTGCTCTCTGCTGGACTGGAGAATCCACACTGTACACTGGAGAAACTGAGGTCAGATCATCACCTTCACATTTTGTTAATTTATTATCACTATTATAATATAAACCTAATAATATTAAAATGTAAATCAACAAGTCTGATGTATAACAAGAGTTTGACAAAATATTAAATATTTTACATTTACATTTATTCATTTAGGAGACAATTTTATCCAAAGCGATTTACAAATGAGAAAATACAAGCAAAGCAATATATCAAGCAGAGACCAATACAAGTAGTGCTACTGTACACGATCCATTCATTGAGTTCTAGAAGTAGCAAAGTGCGCAGAGTCGAGGTGTAAGAGCTAGGGTACTTTTTTTTTTTTTTTTTTTTTATTCATTTAAATTTTTCATGGATTGTTTAGGTGTTCATGGAAGAATTGGGTCTTTATCTGTTTTTTGGTGAGAGATTCTGCGGTCCGGATTGAGGTTGGCAGTTCATTCCACCACTGAGGAACAGTTAGTGTGAAGGTTCTTGAATGGGACCTCGAGCCACGCTGTTTTACTATTAAGCGTCAGTCATTAACCTATTGCAGATTGCGTGAGGGAACGTAAGCCTTCAGGAGAGACTTGATGTAGGAGGGTGCTGTTCCAGACAAGGTCTTGTACATGAGCAGCAAGGCCTTGAATTTGATATGGGTGGCTAAAGGAAGCCAGTGGAGGGAGATGAAGAGGGGTGTGACATGCGTTCTCTTGGGCTGGTTGAAGACGAGGCATGCTGCTGCATTCTGAATTTTACTATTTAAACCTTAAATAGTATTTTAAGTGTCAGTGAGGCATTTCACTCCATACTAATGTTGGGATGGTTAATAATCAGGTTAAACTACAAAATAAACTAACATGTTTTATTGGTTTTATTTGTAAATGCATTCTGGGTACAGAAGATCTTAGATCACATGTATTCAGATCATATCATAGCACTAAAATAGCGTTTTATTAAAGTAGTAAATTATCTGAGATTAAATGCTGAAGTGGATGGTGTTTTGGTACTTGTGCTTTTAGATTTTACTGATGCATTTACACTAAAGATCACATAACACTTCTTGAACTGCATGCGAATAGCTTCGTCTTAAACTGGTTTTCTACATATTTAACTGGAAGACAATAATTTGTGAGTCTAGATGAACCTCAGATAAGCATGCTATTCTCTGTGTTGTACCCCAAGGCTCTGTATTGGACTAACTTTTCTATTCTTTATTTTTATATTTTATTTTCTTATATTCCACTTTAATAGACCTACTATATGTAGCTGTTAATACCAGATTATTAAGAAACGTTTAAATTTATACTCAATTCACATTAAAGTCACATTCTCACAATTTAATCAATAATATCTTTATACATTTATGTTTTATCATGTAGAAATTACACCACTTTTTATACTTCACATTTCCATAATGTTTGGGACAATGTGTCGGAGGCATACCATTTAAATTGTATGTGTGTGTGGGAAAGAGTGAGATGTCGGTGTTCTGATGTATCATCATTTCTCTCCCAGGCTGCGTTGGTGTAATCTCACAGAGGAAAGCTGTAGAGTTCTGTCCTCAGTTCTCAGCTCAAACTCCTCCAGACTGAGAGATCTGGACCTTAGTATTAATAAACTGCAGGATTCAGGAGTGAAGCTGCTCTCTGCTGGACTGGAGAATCCACACTGTACACTGGAGATACTGAGGTCAGATCATCACACCCACACCGTGGATCCTGCATTTCTGTCATATGGCTGTTTTAGATTAATAAAATGTTACATTTTTCTGCTATAGTTTTCCACATTCAAAAATAACAATGACATAGACGTGTAACAATCTGGATTTACTTCTGGCTTTCATACACACTCTTTGTGGTCTGTGAAGCATTGTGTGTTGAGATCTATAATTGTTGATCTCTCTTCAGGTTGGATTGGTGCAGTATTACAGGTGAAGGTTGTGCTGCTCTGGTTTCAGCTCTGAGGTCAAACACCTCATCACACCTGAGAGAACTGTATCTGAAACACAATAATCCAGGAGAATCAGGATTGAAGCTGCTCTCTGATCTACTGAATGATCCACAGTGTGAACTGGAGACACTAGAGTGAGTTACTCTCTCTCACACGCGCGCACACATACACACACACAGTATTTAAACTGGTTTTTGTTGTGAGGAATTTGATGACTGATTCTGATTAAAATCTGATCATTCTGCACTTTTCTCTTTCTTTACAGATTTAAGAGGTAGTGGGGATGTGATCTGATCTGGTCTGACCTGATCCGACTCTCACACAGAGAGGATGATGAGGATAACCTGTACAAAGTGTTTAGAAAACATTATAATTTAGTGATAATCAGATGATGTACAAAATGTCAGGACTTGCACTTCTCTGATTGTTTGTAAAAATGCACCAGCGGAGAAATACACTTTAACTGAACATTAATTAATCTTTTTTAACAGTGAAACAGAATCCGTTAATGCTCTTTTAACGTTATTTAATAGTTTTATATTTACAGTATGTTCATGTTTTTCCATTTACATCGAGCAGAAGGAAGCATTAATGTTTAAAACACATTTTATTTATATATATATATATATATATATATATATATATATATATATATATATATATATATATATATATATATATATATATATATATATATATATCTCTCATAGTATCGGTTCAGTGCAGTAATTTGGTCTTTGAACAAAGTTCTACACTGTTTTTAACTGACCTTTCACAGGATAATCCAATCACGTATCATCAGTGTATAAGATATGAAAGTATTCATGCATGTTTGTTAAGGAAACTAGGACAAACTGATGGAACTCTGGCTTGTGGGAAATCACTGAGCACATTTCTCACTTCTTTTGTATCTTTTTAAATACAATTTATCTTTTCCTCTGTATCTTTTTGATGGTTTGAAATTTATTTATTAGCGTGTATCCACTGTTATTGCCAAACTTTATGAGGGGTCTATTGTTCCAACCGCAGAAGTTAGGAAAATAGAGTGTACAAGTAGTGATAAGATGCACCAATGTTCAAGGGTGTGTGTGTGTGTGTGTGTGTGTGTGTGTGTTAGTTTCCTAGAAGACTTCTTTTATAATCACCAAGTATAAAGAGATGATCTGTAGAGAGTGTGTGTTTTGAAAGTGTATAAAAGAGTGTATGAAGATGGAGTCCAGCAGTGGTTTTGTAAACCGACTCGACTCTATTGCTTCAGTAATAAAGTCTATTATTTTATCAAAAACCCTAAGTTTTGATACATGCAGTGTGTTTGTCTGTGTTGTGTGTAGGAGAGTATTTGTATTACAGACATGTACACACCATAATCACACTATTAACATCGTGTGAGTTTTCAGAGTTTTGTTGTTTTGTGTTTGCTAGCTGACCCAGACCACAAGACTATATCTGGTCGAAGGTTTGTGGTGGCAATCTCAGGTGGAAAAATAAGCCGTTGATCAACATCTGCCAGCATTTTCCAGTCTATTGCAGCTTCTAGTTGTCCTGGGCGAGGATTGGTTTTAACACCTTTTTCTTGGGGGTTGCTCCCCAGTCGGAGGAATATTGTCTTTTGTCTGTACTGATTTGATGGATCAGGTGGCAACTTATTGGTCATGTTACGCCTGTCTTCCAATGACAATGCCAGACATTGCAGCACCTAGTCATGGTGCCAAGTAAACCGTTCTTGGCTAAGAGCCACCTTGCATCCTGTCAAAATGTGCCTTAATGTTGCAGGTGATGAACACAAAGGACATTAGGGATCCTCTCCTGCCCAAAGGTTTCGGTTCTGTGGTGATGGGAGAACATCATACGTTGACCTTATAAGGAAACTGATCCGGCTCTGTTCCATTGACCATAGGTCTTGCCAGACAATCTTGTGTTGCTCCACACTCTCCCATCTCATCCATTCTCCCTGTTTGCCCTGAGAAATGGCCTTTATACACCTCATCCTCTCCTCCTGCTTTTGCACCTCATTGACTGCAAGCTTCCCCGTTGCGTTGGGGCTGCCTTGTGCCATGTAGGAGGAGCTGAACTGAAACAAAGACCCTCTTTTCCATGCTGAACTTTCCCCATAATATCACCAATTGGAAGGGCAACCTTTGTATCCTCCACAGCTTTCTTTGCCACCCACTTTCTTCCAGTTTTCAACACAGGTGCTGCCTCCCTTATGAATTTATTGCATGACTCTACTAATGTCATTTCCAGTCGGACCTTGGCACACTTAAACTCCTCTGTTAAAGCGGAGACAAGTAGCTGCAGAATTCCTTTACCATAAAGTCCCACTCTGCTGAGGCAGCGTGGAACTCCCAACCATTTCCTGATTTATGAACTGATTAAAGCTTCCAGCTTCTTTACTGTTGTCAAAGAAACCTCATACACAGTCAGTGGCCACAGTAACCTTGTCAGTACGCCGAACTGAAAGCACCAGAGTTTTAATTTACCTGGTAAAGCGCTGCTGTCTATGCTCTTCAACCCTTCCAGCATTTGTCTAACTTCTCCCACACAAACTGTGTCCTTTAGATCCCCATCGTACCATCTCCAAAGGCTCTTCACTGGCTTCTCAGACACTGTTCGCATTGCCTCACCATTAATGAAGAACGTTTACCTTTAATTATAGAGATGCTCCTTGATTTAGTGGGTTTGTATTGCATTCGTGTTATAGTTTTCTTCAATAGAATGCACACTGTAACTGAATGAATTCACCAAATATAAATTTCCTCATGCTAAAATCTCAATCACAAAATATTCCCTCACAAACCATAAACACATTCTCATTGATTCAACATAGTTTGCAGTTCGGCTGAATTCATTTATTGAAGTTCTACACCCACTTCTGTGTATTTCTCATCGGGAACACAGCTGTCTCATTTTCCTAAACACTGGAGTCACTAATTAGAACTCAATGTGCTAATGAATGAAACCACCTCTCACCTGTGAAAACTCAATTCACCGTAAATATCCACCAAATGCCTGGTTTTGCACAGCTTTGTAATTGGTCTTTGTATTGTATACGTGTCTGACATCTGGTGAAAGAGAGGGATGTGATTTCAGAAGAAGAATATGGTTAGAGTTAGTAGCTCAGGAGCTTGTTTGTCTTCTGACAGGAGTTTTATTTAGCTTGGCCTCTACTTCACAAAGAAGAGTGTGTAGACTTTCATCATCAAGGGTTTGCTGCTGTAGAATGGAGCAAATGATTTTCTCACCGTAGAGATCAGCCTTTCCCAAACTCCACCCTGATGTGAAGCTGTAGGGGAATTAAAACTCCACTGAAACTCCTTTCTGAACCATGGCCTTTTCAATCTTATCATGGTTCCAGGCTGAAAGTCACTCTTGAAGTTCTCTTTTTGCACCAACAAGGTCAGATCCATAGTCAGAATATGTGCTCATTGACCTCTCCTGCATATGAATCTTCTCAGTGCATTAATGCCGGAGTCAGTGTTTAAGCAGTGAGCCATCTCTAGGTGCACTGCTATGCACTGCTATGCTATGCAGGTAAATAACACTCCATACATTTTGGCATGTGCTCTTCTTTTGTATCAAAGGGTCCAAAATATCCCACCCTTGAAGCAAGGCAGGTCTGGTCTGAGTATTTCCTTGGGTAGGTCAGGTATCTTCTATTACCCAGTTTTTCCTCTGATACGTCTGTAACACCACATATTTGGATCTGACTTTGTGAGCAGCAGAGTTGGTATTTATGAGAGCATGTGATTTCTGCTGGAAAAGTGACGTCAGCCATTCTGACTCTGCTGCCATGTTGTTCCTGCAGGTCACATGCTTTTTGTGCCATCTTTTTCTTAGTTTGTAATGGAGCTTAAGTGAAGTGATTCTTAATGATAATGAGTGGTCACATACAGTAGAGCACAGTGAAATTGTTTTCTTCAGACATGATACGGCAGAGAGGGTTAACGACCTTGCTCAAGGGCCCAACAGTGGCAGTTTGGCAGTTCTGGGGCTTGAACCCCAGACCTTCTGATTAGTAACCCAGAACTTTAACCTTGTGAAAAAACAAGTAGCTCAAATGCATTTAGTTGTACTTTTTTCATATTGTGGCAGGATAAATGATTTAACTATCTATCCTATTGGCTCTGCTTGTGGTGTGGCTTCAGCAGACCAATAAAGTGAGAGCTACCCGATTGTTTAAGGACCCTTATTTTGGTAGGTGCGTGTGTCTTGGTGATCCGGAGTTCTTTGCTCCCTGGCATTTCCGGTTGCCATTTCTGTGCAGGTAAACTGAGGTGTTCACGGTGTAATGAGGTGAACATTATTTATATAAAAAACATAAATATATATAGTCTCAGTAATAGTCTTTGGGTAACTTTGGTCACTTTCTTGACTTCTCTTTGAATAGTGCTCATTGCTGCACTTTCTTTTGAGGACAGTCCTGACATCTGGTGAAGAGGTCACAGGAAACTGTGCTAGAACTGTATCTGCAGATGTACAGTATATAAAAATGGTTGTTACTTTAGAATTTATATTTGGAATAAATACTTTAGACTTGAATGTCAATTAGAGCAGTGCAGTTTAATTATAGATGAAATTAAATAATATTGCCATAGTCTGTTCTTATTATGTAAACATTGGATTATCTGATGCAGTGATTAGTCTGTGTATATGTATGTCAACATCAGTTTAAATTCATCTTTAGTAAACAAAAGAATGGAACCGAGTGATATAATCATGTTTTCCATTTGCAGGAAAACATAGGAATATATGTGGATATGTGTTCATACATGAAGAAGCACGTCAGCGCTTATTGACCTGCTCTGGATACTCAGTTTCACAACACTTTATAATTGTATTCCTCAGTCACAGGAGTATTAATGTTTTGTTTGTTAACTGCCACTGGACTTGGAACACTGTTCGTACTGCTGCTGATGCAACATACTGAAGATCACTGGATGATGTAGAGCATGAGAGTGAGGGTGAGGCAGGAGGAACCTTCATTGCTGTCATAAGCTCCTTTAGGGAGTTCGCCATGTTTGTACCTCTAGTAGACAAACAGAGTTACCATTATAAATACGATCGGAGGATGTTTCAGAATTTTTTTTATCAGCAGATTGTCATGTAAACATATAATCTACACTCACGTAGCACTTTATTAGGAACACTACTAAAACTGGGTAGGGCACCCTTTGCTCTCAAATCAGCCTCAGTTCTTCATAGCATGGATTCCACAAGATGTTGAATACGTTCTTTTGTAATTCTGGTCCATGTTAAACTGTGCGGGTTTTTCAGGTGCATGTTTATTCCTGTTCTACCACAATCCCAAAGGTGTTCTACTGGATTCAGATCCGGTGACTGCGAAGATCACTGAAGAACACAGAACTCATTGTCATGTTCATGAACCAATTTGAGATGACTTTTGGTTAGTGACATGGAGCATTATCATGCTGGAATTAACCATTAGAAGATGCTAAATTGTGGCCATGAAGGGATGCACATGGTCAGCAACAATAGTGGAAAAGGCTGTGGTGCTCAATTCATGATTGATTGGTATTAACGGACAATTAGGTAATAGGGTATTAGGTAAATATGCTAATCTGCCAGGACTGGACATCCCTAAATTCAGTACTTCTGCTAGTAAAAAAGGCATTTCAGACATTTGCAAAGTTAATTTTATTCTTAAAATCTATTTTAAAACGTAAGACTTTCAAGAGGAACCCAGAATGAGTGATACACGTCTTGTAAGTTAGCAAGCTATCTAACGTTCGCAGTATTAGCTGGGTAACGGCTTTTGTCAGCAAAGCAGTTCTTACGTTGTGAGAAATTTTACTAAAACATGGCAGAAATAAATTACATTAAAATGGTCTTTTATATAGCATATATATGACAGTTTACCTACCAGGTTCCACTTGTTCTCCTCCAATTCTGCTCCACAATGATCTTCTTCACCAGCATGACCTCAAAGAGACTGTGTGTTAGTGGATTCATTTGGATTCAAACTTCGAGCCTTGAACCAAAAAAGACATGTATTTTTACATTCTGGTAGAATTATTCAGGTAAAGGGAGCCCGAGAATGATTTCAGTTGGCTAGTCGTTTTATGTAGTTTGTATTAATGATGCTGAAAAGAAGGTACAAAGCGTTGAAGATGACCCTGTACCAAGATCAATTAAACTGAAGCAGATGCAGAAAATAACTCTACAGATTATATGTATGTCACGGTTCTCCCGGAGTAACAGCGCGAGCTGAGCGCTGTTGCGCATGCGCGGACTTCTTCCGGGGTGATGTCATGTCTTCGCCCCGTCGCGTCAGATGTGCGTACATGGAAGTGTGCACAGCTGTTAGCGGTTGCCGGCTAAAGAATGGACAGCTATATATACCGTGAGCCGTGCTTCGCATGGCGCGGTTCAACATAACGCTGATAACGATTTGTATTAGGACTAATATAACGACTTATACGGAGCGACCTTGTTTTCAAGCCTTGTTCTAGCCTTAGTCCTAGTCACAGTCATAGTTCTAGTCATAGCCATAGCCAAGTTATCTTTAGTCTTATCCATAGTGAGTGAGCATAGCTTAGCTTAGGAGTTTTGTTTCTATTGTTTTGCTTTGCACTCAACACTGTAAATAAAACATCACCGTTTCACTGCGATTGCAATCTGCCTACTTCCTTCCAGTCACGCCATGTGACAATGTACTTATAATAAATTAGTGAGAAATATCACTTTGGATCTGTTATTTTTAATCATACATTAATTAGTCTTTGTTTATCTTTAAAGTATCATAAAGAACAATTAAAAGTGCAGAACATGTGTGTAAAACTTTATACACTCACAATATTTAGAAGTGCACTTGGTTCATTTATTTTTAAAACAGTTAATTGTAAGTTTAAATGGTTAAGTGTACCTTTTAAAATAACCATATTAAAAACAAACTGTGGTATTTTTAATAATAAAGTGATATAAACGAGCATACTTTTAAATATTATTTAAATCTTTTTTGCTTAAAAATAAAATAAAATAATTATTAAATTAAGGTTAGGGTATACTTTATTTTAATATATACTTTAATTTAAGTGAGCATCAATGTGTGGCGAAATACACTCACTGAAGTGTACTTCCTACGTTTATTGCTTTAAATATTACGTGGATAATAAATAAACATAAAAAATAAACGTGGATTAATGAGTGATGAGACGTTGGACTGGAGAGTGAATATGTTCTTCAAGAAAAGAGCAGCTGTGACTGGGACATGGGTTGCAGCACAGTGGAATTTGTAACGGCATACAGTCTAATGAGAAGTGAGTGAGATAAGAGACGCGTTTGCAGCGGTGTCTTGTGGAGTGAGTGCTTCATGTGTGGAGAAACAGCTAAGTGTGTGAGTGCACAATTCTCTGTAGATGAATGATGATGGATGAGCCGGGCTGTTTGTGGAGCACTTTTGGAGTAACAGTGTGTGAGATGGGTTAATGACCAGCTGCTGGAATCTACTGCGAGTGTCGTGGAGGTCAGAAGGAACAAGATGTGTTTCTTCGGCGCTGGACAATGCTGGACTGCGTAGCAGGGTTGATGTCCAGTCACGCTGTGAGGACTACTGAGTTGATCCAGTGGTGTGCTTTTTAATATTCAGTCAGTCGTCTTGGTAAAAGAAAACGAGTCACTGAGTCACCTACATTCAAGTAACCCTGTTATTTGAATGTTATATAGTCAGTAAAGGCATGATGTCAAACAAACAGAGAGGGCTGAAAATCCAAGAAATACTGAACAAGGCAGTGAAGGGACAGTTTCCTTATCAATACATGTGAGAAAGTTGAGCTAATATTACACAGATTGTTACAAAAAAAAGGCATCATATGTTTACAAAGAGTTAGGTTTGCTGCGATATTCAGAGTTCTGTTCGGCCATACACCAATTACCCTTGCCCTCCCGTGGCACCAGCTGTCACAAACAGAGAGGAGAAGAACTGAACAGAAATATTTATTTCACAGAATGGCAGAGATATATGCAATACGCAAGCAGGCAAGTATAAAACATAGAATGTCCCTCATTGCCATCCGCCCAAGCAGGGATGGCACCAAAAGTTCAAAAAGGAAGAACACACTTAACTGACAAGTTCTTTCCTCTGTTGTGGAATGAAGTGTGGAGAAAACTGGAGAATGGTGAATGGCAGAGACAAAAGAGGCAGAGAGCTCTTCATATGCGAGGTAACCATGAAAGGAGTCTGTTTTGGTAGCTACTCAGGTAGAGACTGACAAGATCAGACAACAGGTATGTGATCGTGGTGTGCTTATGAATGGTTCCTGATTATGGTGATACAGGTGTGGTAGGTTAATAGTCAGGTGATTGTGAATGGGTAGATGGAGCTGACAGACCTGGTGTTGACTTTATGCTGGCTGAATCTGTAACAATCCCCCCCTCGAGCAGCTCCAGATGACTGAACATGTTGTTGATGATCACATCCTCTGCCTCTAGCTGCTGGATGTTCCAGGTGGGTGTTATAGAATTCGGTTGACATGGGATCCCGAGTGTCATGATCTTTCTTTGGGCCCATATCCTCCCCAGTCCACAAGATATTCTAGGCAATTGCCTTGCTGCTGGGAGTTCACGATGGCATGGTCCATGTAGACTTGATTGGCCTCTGCTTCTACTGGACGAGGAGGTACATCTGTAACACCAGGTCATGTGGAGGAAGGGAGAAGTCATGGTAAGGTTTGAGTGGAGACACATGGAAGGTAACTGAAATTTTTCTATTGTGGAGGTAAACTGAGCCTGTAAGTCACATCATATATTTGGCAATGGGCCTATGAAGCGAGGACTCAGCTTAAGACAGGGTAGTCAGAGGCAGATGTCTCGGGTAGAGAGGCAGACCTTTTGACCTGGATGGTAAGTTGGTGTAGCAGCTCTTCTGACATCTGCCTGGTTATTGTACCTCTGGACTGCACCCTGTAAATGTATCTGAGCCAAACCCCATACGCTTTCGCTTTCCTGAAACCAGTGGTTAACAGCTGCAACTGCCGATGGTTCACCTGACCAGGGAAACAGTGGTGGTTGATAGCCGAGGATGCACTGAAAAGGCGTGAATCCTGTGGCAGTTATGCAAATAGGTCCATTGGACTTGCAAGCCAACAACGGTGCGGTTGTTCACATGAAAGGAGACATGACAATAACTACACTGAAAAGCAAGGAAGGGGACCGGTTGAAGGAGAGACTAGGGAATCTGGAGGGTTTTGTGCAGGAAAAAGGAAGAGAATTCCACCAAGTGAGGTAATTGTTCGAAAGGTCGTGTAAGGCCACTGAGATCATCTGCAATGCAGGTTATGCACAAATGGAAAGTATGAGATTAACAGAGGAAATCAAACAACAGATGAACCACTCCATAGAAGACTCCACTCAGAAGTAATTATTGGAGCTAACTAGACAAAGGTTGCAAGAACTTGAAGAAACCGAGACCTCAGTGATGGAGGAAGATGAAGGGGAGGAAGAAGGGGAAGGCGAGATTAACTTTACTAACATAAAAGCCCAACACAATGAGAAAGGTGGCTCTGACCAATACGAGAAGATGGAATTACATGACCAAAAAGCTCTCCAAGCTCCAAATTGATTTACAAATGTGTGCACTGGCAATAGACCTGCTACAGGAGCCGTGCAGAAATAAGGAAAAAATATAACCTGGAAACCAGCCTCCATGTACCCTTTGATGATGAAGGGCAAGACAGTTCAATATATACCGTGGACCTTTATGGACTTAAGGGGATTGGTACAGAAACTTGCAAATTTGTGTGATGGAGGTCAAAGGTGGATAATCAAGTTTGAGGAGAAGTTTTGTTGGCCATTGGGGACATAAAAGCCAAAAAGAAAAAGCAGCTGAGGCATTGATGACCCAACTGTACAAGGCA
Organism: Ameiurus melas; assembly: GCA_012411365.1. Classification (NCBI taxonomy): domain Eukaryota; kingdom Metazoa; phylum Chordata; class Actinopteri; order Siluriformes; family Ictaluridae; genus Ameiurus; species Ameiurus melas. The sequence goes on along the minus strand of CM022757.1, from coordinate 7,306,287 downwards.
CAGCTGTGAGAAATGGTAAGCGCAAAGCCAGAAGAGAAGGAAAAGAAGAAAGAGGGTGCCAAACAAGCTCCGCTGATGGTGACGCCTCAAGCCACTGCACCTAAGGAGCAGTCAATTGTGGCCCCCGTCCCAGTGGTGGCACCGATGCAAGCACAAGTAACATATGCTCCTGTACAGATATCTGCTATACAGCTGGCACCTGTTGAATGTATACGGGAAGGCCCCAAGCTCTCCACAATTACCGATTTCAACAACAGGTGCCTTAGTAAGGACCAACCAGACATAGCATTTCTGCTGAATGTATAATGTATATACCAACCATTCAATGGATAATTGGAAATGGCGCGCTTATATAGGGCTTTTATCCAAAGTGCTTTCCACTGTGTCTCATTCACCCATTCACAGTCACACACCAATGGTAGCAGAGGTGCCATGCAAGGCGCTAACTTGCCATCGAGAGCAACTTGGGGTTCAGTGTCTTGCCCAAGGACACTTCGGCATGTGCAGTCACCACCTGATCCACAGCCGCCACAGGCTAATTGAAGCAGGTGTATTGATCCCCACCAGGAGCCTTTGCAACACTCCAATCTTTCTTGTCAAGAAGCCCTATTAAGATAAATGGAGGTTGGTACATGATTTGAGTGCTATAAATCAAATAGTTGTACCTGAAACACCAATTGTTCCAGACCCACATACGTTGTTATCAAACATACCTGAGGAAACAAAGTGGTATACGGTAATTGATCTGTGCTCTGCATTTTCTAGTGTATTTCTCCACCCAGATTCACAGTATCTATTTGCATTCATTTATGCTGAACGTCAATACACATACACGTGACTCCTTCAGGGATATTGTGAAAGCCTCTCTAAATTTAACCAGGTTCTAGCTTGTGACCTTAATACTCTGAATTGTCGTAGCACCCTGTCGCAGTGGACGACCTTCTGCTTTGTAGCCTGACTAAGGAACAGTGTCAGGAAGACTCAGTAAAGGTGTTGACTATGCTGGCAGAAAACGGCCACAAAGTGAGTAGAGGAAAAACTTCAGTTTTGTAAACCTGAAGTAGAGTACTTGGGACATGCCCTAGAGGAGGCAAGCCCCCAAATTTCCCCAAAACATGTTGAAGCCATTAGGAAAGCCTCATTGACATTCGCACCTGCATTTGAAAACCCTTTCACTTGTATATTTCATAAAAATGGGGCTTTACATTTGCTGTATTGTATAATGTTGAGAAGAGAATGCCAGCGTCTTATCAGGCCTTGGCAGCAGCCGCATTCGCATCCAAAAGGCATCCTCAATTTTGGGTCATCCAGTTACACTGTACACAACACATGCACTGCATGCATTATTAACCAGTCATGCTTTTATCATTACCAACTGTCACGAGGCGTGACGGCAGACAAGTAGATAGGATGCAATTGCAGTTCAAACGGTGAGTTTTATTTACAAAGTGATGAAAGCAAAACAAAAAACGGAAACAAGAAACTTAACTCTCTCTACAACTAAGCTAAGCTAAACTAAACTAGGACTATGGCTAACGCTAATGCTAAGGTTAAGGCTAAGGCTATGGCATAAACAGGACATGAAACCAAGACTCGCTAAAGTCGCACTCGAGCTCTACATGGCATACGTACAGTGATACATACATGTACTCAACGTATTCCACAATTAAAATTCAACATAGAAGCCAATACTGAACATCTGTAAACCTAGTTGGAGATAGAAAAAACACCAGCCGTGAGTGAGAAGAAGCAAGGGTCCAGACTTTATTTCCACCAACCGAGATCCACACCAATGAGAATTCTCAGAAGTGATCCCATCATCTGGAGCTCAAGCTCCAGTATTTATAGTTTATTTTCACAGTAAATAACCAATATATTTCAGAAAGCTACCCAAACAGTTACAATGATGTTTAAAAACCCTCTCAAACAGTTACAATGATTGTTAAAAAAATTACCAAGAGGTTAAAAAGACCTACTCAGAAATTTCCCATTAGGATTCAAAAGTTGAGATAGACAAAACAATTCAGAGCAACAACCTTGATCTCACTGCGCAGGTGCCATGTAATTCAACCATTCTCATAAATGGCTCATCACGCACGGTTCTCTCGGACGGTTCTCTCTTAAAAATTTAAGGCCCTCGTCTACACCACGCCTGACCCTTCTTTGCGAGACAAGAATCCTCACCATCTATGAGTAAGTTTCTTTTACATTTTTCTGTATTTCTGGTTTATAATTTACTTTAATATCTGATCTAGATTTCTATTTTATATATGGTTACACTACTTGCAAGTGGTTTACTGTACTCCCTACTTCATAATATTATTATATTATCCTTAAAATATCTTAATACTCCTTTTTATTATTCTTATAAAGTTATAATGTTATGTGTGTGTGAGAGAGGGAGAGACAGAGTGTGTGTGTGTGTGTGTGTGTGTGTGTGTGTGTGTGTGTGTGTGTGTGTGTGTGTGTGTGTGTGTGGCTATGTCTGCATCACTCACAAGACTGATGGTACTTTTGTTACTAGGGGTAGCATGACAGCAGATGAGGCAGCAAATAAAGCTGTTTTAGGAACAGCACCAATGATGGCCTTGAACAACCCTGGAGAGGAAAAGGTCCGGCACCTGCAAGATTATAATGTGGAACAAATTGTGGAAATACAAAAACGAGGCCAGTGAGGCAGAAATCGCTAAATGGATAGCTAGAGGAGCAAAGAAAGAATGGGGCATGGGTTGTGGTGGAGTGTAGATGGCTTGCGTGTGGCCCCAATGAGTGTCTAACTGCTGCTCATAAAATATGCACATGGTGTAGACCATGCTAATATTAGAAAACTTGAAGAAAATTCGATTAGTTTGGTGGTTCCCATACTTAGCTAGCATGATTAATCAGGCACTAAATCATGTGAGACATGCATACTACACAGTGTTTGCAAGAGCTTTACAGCCCCTATAGGGCACATTTCAGGACCGAGGGGCCCATTCAGACATATAATTATAGACTTTGTGGATATGGGCAGTGAAAATCGGAAGGAGGGTAAGAGATGCATATTGGTGGTAGAAGACCACTTCAGTCGTTTGGTAGAGGCTGTTGCAATGGCCAGTAAGGAGGCGTTACCAGTGGCTAAGTTTCTGTGTAGGGAAGTTATTCCACGCTTTGGAGTCCTGATTTCATCAGCTGAGACAATGCTCCGAACTTTGTTAGTCGGGTTATACATGCTGTATCTAAGGCCTTGTGTATGGAGTATAAGCTGGGGTGTGTGAACTATCCACAGTCATGGGAAATGGTGGAAAGGGCTAACAGAATAATAAAAAAACAAGGTTAAAAAGATCTGTGAAAGCTCACAGCTTAACTGGGTTCAAGCATTGCCACTAGCCCTACTGAAAATGTGGTACCAGACTAACCGTACTACTCATCCAACCCCACACAAGATGTTGACAGGATGCTCTATGCCTATGGCGTTTATTCTGAGTCCCTACCAGGGCCCACCTCTTGAACAACTAGAGGGAGAAATGCAGGAATATGTGCTCCGCCTAACCCAGAAAAAGTAGCACAATCTTTCATTTGCGGGTGACTAACACTAGGCAGGCTGACGCTATACTCCCTCACAGACAACACCGACGTACTAATAGCTTGCCCATATTGACAAGCCCGACTACCCTTGATAATATAGACCATATATGTGCCTTAGCTTTGCTTAAATTGGCCCAAAGTTGCTTAGAGCAGACACCATAATTTAACGGCCATTACAGAACACAGTGCATGCAGCACTCCTCGTTAAGAGTTATAACCCAATGGTCACCGGCAGCTGATTTCTTGCATCAGATGGCAGGCATGCTACAGTCCTTCTAATTCATGGGTGTCAAAAGTACGGCCCGCGTACTGCAGAGATGTAGCATTTATCAGAAACCTACTCGCCCCCGCAGTAATTTGTATTTGTAGTGGATGTTTCACACAGCTTTCACAGTTATCAATCACACATGTCTCATATGTCATAAGCGTAGTGCTCGACCCCCACTCATGTGACCTTTGGGAAATTTGGATGAATGCTTAGTAGAACCTTACAATGAGCACTACTTGTGCCCTACAGTCTGCCTATTGTGGGCAGCTACCTTCAGCTATGGCCCAGCTTGGATGTGCAAGATTAGCCGGAGCTGTGATTTCCACCCAGTGAGTACCCCTCTTGATGCTTCTATTCCAGTATATGTTGGCTTCCCATCCACCTTTCCTCTCTGTGTTTGTTCTGAGGGAGACCTTGATTTTGTAGGCAACATATCTAGCGAATGTACTCGCATTAAGCCGTCCCTCGTCCCTATGGTGTCTACCCATGCCCAGTGTGATAAGAATGCAAGATATATGTCTACAGAATCATTGATTGTTTGCATACAGTTGCTTGATTTAGTAGATGGTGCCATGACCTTGGCGGTCATTTCTAGGTATTGTGGTGGAGAAAGGGTTCATCAGACTCTCCCTATGGATTGGCTGGGGTGCTGCAGTCCAGTACACCTGATAGGTAAGACTGGTGTACTCCAGTTGACTAATGACACTTATAACAACATTACTGTGCTTCCACGACCAAAGCGGAACATTGCTCATGTATCCTTGTGGCCAGATTATGTGCGCGATGTTGATGATATATAGTACTCCGACTGGGGCCCGGACCCAAGTGTAACTCTTGACTTTGGTGGAACACCTGGGTATCCCGAATCAATATAAGGCTATTGAATCTGTGGTTGGTGGATTTACCACTGTGCTACTATCAAGTGTCCAAATAATCCATAACACCACATGGATTAATTAGATCTGATACAATCAACAGCATTTCATTAACTATTCGCTCAATGATTTGGGTCTGGTCCAATTTCAACTGCATGCTACTTTATATTGCTGCTCAGAACTGCTTGGATATTGATAAAATGCATGCCCCAGGTGAAGGAGAGTGCACCAGGGTTGGGGCTGAATGTTGTGCCATTATATCCTTGCATATAGGAACACGTGGTGCCCTCACCAAGGTCCTGACCCAGTTTAAACAACTGTGGGAGGAACATTTTTTTTAACACAGGTTTACCCCCCATTGGCCTATATGGTTGTCTTGGTTTTTCTTCACTGATTAGGTATCCACGTTAACTCGCCTCTTGGGCATGGAGTTCACCAGAGCTTCACAGGATGCCACTGGCAATCTTCTTATAGCCTAGGCCATCTTTATGCAACAACAATTATTTTTTTCAGATCCTCAGAGAGTTCTTTGCCATGAGGTGCCATGTTGAACTTCCATTGACCAGCATGAGGGAGTGTGAGATGACGCCAGATTTAACACACCTGCTCCCCATTCACACCTGAGACCTTGTAACACTAACAAGTCACATGACACCGGGGAGGGAAAATGGCTAATTGGGCCCAATTTGGACATTTTCACTTAGGGGTGTACTCACTCATGTTGGTAAATGTGCACTTATATAGTGCTTTTATCCAAAGCGCTTTACACTGTGTCTCATTCACCTATTCACACACCAATGGTAGCAGAGCTGCCATGCAAGGCACTAGCTTGCCATCTGGAGCAACTTGGGGTTCAGTGTCTTGCCCAAGGACACTTCGGCATGTGGAGACACCCCGAGCCGGGAATTGAATCGCCAACCCTACGATTAGTGGACAACCCACTCTACCAACTGTGCCACAGCCAGCAGTTTAGACATTATTGGCTGTGTGTTGAGTTATTTTGAGGGGACAGCGAATTTACACTGTTACACAAGCTGTACACTCACTACTTTACATTGTAGCAAAGTGTAATTTCTTTTAAGTTGTCACATTAAAAGATATAATCAAATGTTTACAAAAATGTGAGGGGTGTACTCACTTTTGTGAGATACTTTAAGTATAGTTTTAAAAACTATACTTAGTATAAATAGTAGACATTTTTAGAATTAGCACTTATTTTATACTTTAATGCATATTAACTGTGTTATTTTGGAACAATTGATGACAACTTAAGTGTATTTAATTTGTAACTACCTTATATTTAAATATATTTAAAGTGCATTTAGTTGTACTTTAGAGTACTTTTTTCATATAACAGTTGCACTCAAGTAAATTTAAGCGTGAAATTCTTTAGACATAATTGCATTAAATTGATGTGTTTTATACATGTACTACTGAGTGTACTGTTCCACATATTGTATACTAGTTTAATTAAGATATACCGCAACTAAAGTACACTTATTTTAAATTCTATATCAATGTCATTAAATATATCTGTGTATTTAATAAATTATATAAAATGCATTAAAGTGTACTTTCAGAATATGCAAACATTAAATATGAATAATATTAAATTATACTTAATTAATGTCCAAGTGTGCTTTTCTGGAACAAATTAAGTTTACTTAAGCATGCATTAGTAAGACACAAATTCTACTGGAATTAAAAAATATTTTTAAAAATAAGCTCTTGGGTGAACTAATACATATACATGAACCTGCTACTGAATTTGAAGTGAAAATCCTATATAAGCAATGATTTGTAAAGTAATAAGAAATCAAAAATGTACAGCAAGTTTATTTAAATGAATTCACTCGACCTGAGGCATTGAACAAAGAAATTATACTTGTGCCAACACCGGAGAAGGAAAGTAAAAGCCTCAATAAAGCAAAAAAAAATAATAAACATAAAATATAACTCTCTCTCATATATCTGCCATTTAGCCTCATTTGACTTCTCTTTGAGGACAGTCCTGACATCTGGTGTAGAGGTCACAGGAAACTATGCTAGAACAATATCTACAGTTGCAGAAGAAAAAAAAAAAAGAATGGCTCTTACTTTAGAATTAAAAATAAATGCATCTAATACACTTAAAGGACTTGAATGTCAATTAGGGGAATGGAGTTTTATTATAGATTAAATTAAATAACTTTACCATAGTTCTTATTGTTATCTAATAGTGGATCATCTAATGCATTGATTAATCAGTGTTTACATGTCAAAAATCAGTTTAAATTCATCTTTAGTAAACAAAAGAATGGAACCGATTGTTATATTATAATGTTTTCCATTTGCATTAATACATAGGAATATATGTGGATATATGTGTTGGAAGGACACTAAGCTCATTGTCATGTTCATGAAACCAGTTTGAGACAACTTTTGGTTTGTGACCTGTAGCATTATCATGCTGGAGCATTATTAATGATGGTTTAAAATGACATTTAAACGGCTAATTTGCATTTGCCAGCTGTTTCACGTTTGCCAGCTGTTTCACATTGTAGCCTGTTAGACTACTGTTTAATATTGCCTAGTGTAACAGCTTTGGATAGCCACTGGAGATCTTGTAGATGTCAATACTCTCCATCACTCCTGGGGCACATAATAGATTTCCTCATTAGAATACACACTGTAACTGAATGAATTCACAAAATATCTGTTTCCTCATGCTAAAATCCCATAATAACACAATATTCCCTCACAAACAATAAACACATTCTCATTGATTCAACATAGTTTGCAGTTCTGCTGAACTATATTAGCAAAATTTTACACACACTTCTCAACACACTTTATTCTTCTCATTGGGAACACGGCTGTCTTATTTTCCTAAACACTAGAGTCACCAATCAGAACTCAGTGTGCTAATGAATGAAACCACCTCTCACGTGTGAAAACTCAATTCAGCGTATTGATCCACTCAGTTTTCCTAATTGCCCAGGAACACTGGTTCAGGAAAAAACAAACAGTAAATGGAGGAAGAAAGACAACAGAGAGGAAGAGGCACGAAGCTGAGGAGGACGGGGAAGACAAATAAATATTCCCAATGACATTTGAACAATTCTGGTTGATCGTGTAATCAGCCATGGAATGAGCTGTATGGCGAGTACAAACACATATGTATCATCACATTGGCTGCAGACATCACCACCTATGTTGTTATATTGGACCATGTCAGTTTCCACTGTGCACATGACATACAAGAACGGTTCACCACATTCGCACATCCAGATGTTCCTTCCACCATATTCCTCCTTCCTCAGTCCAATTGAGGAACTTTTTCAGTGTGGTGTTGGAAGGTATATGATCAGAACCCATATCAACAAGTGAGTCTTCTCAAGACAATGAATGGAGTCTGTGAAGATATCACTGCAGAGTCATGGCAATGTGCATCTGTCGCTCTAGGTGCTTCTTCAAATGCTGGTTGGCCAGGGAGAACATTAGTTGCGATGTAGCTGAGGTCTTGTGGCCAAATCCTCATGACCTACAAGATGATGCTTAATTATTTTTCATTTTTGTTTGTTTTTGTGTATGTAAACTTCATACAGAGTACAAATACTACATTTTCCATCTGTTTCTGAAATATTTTTGAGCAGCTTTTAAGACATGTTTTGTAGCTCATCTCATTTTGTAAGGGGATTAGATTTGTGAACAGTGAAATGTACATTAAATTCCTTGTTCTTTGGAAGCTTTTGTGGTCTTTGTGTTTTGAAATACAGCGATTAGGTTGGTGTGTGCACATAGCTGCTTTGTGTATTTGTGATTCTGACTGGATTATTTGGATATCAGGCATGTGTGTAGAGTTTTGGGTGTAAAAGTTTCAGAATTGTGTGTGATGTGATTTGTGGTTGTGGAAAATGTGTGTAACGAGTTGGGAAAAACGGTAATGCTGAAATGGCACACATTAGAGAGAGAGTGTGTGTGTGTGTGTGTGTGTGTGTGTGTAACCCATGGCAGCACTGTTGTGTTTATGGAGACACTGTGAGACAAGTGTAACACACAATGAAGTTTGTCTGCTTTAGAGAATGACTAAGGAGAGAAAAGAGAGTTCATCAGAGGAGCTGAAGGAGAAAATCCGTTTTCTGACTGATGAGAACGTAAGAATTTATCTTAATTGATAAAAAATCACTGTTCTTATGTGTAATTGGATAGAGACAGGGTAAATAATTGTACCCAAACGCTCTGAATGGGATCTAAAATGCTGAACTGCTGTTCTGATACCTGTTTAATCCCTTTGGCTCTGTCTGAAATGTTAGCATTCTTAATAGAAGTTAACTTTGTGGAAATGCTGTTAATTATATATTAATTGTCTGCATGGTGGTGCTCCCATTGTGTATTATCCACAGTGCATTAGAAACGGGCAAACTTACCATTCAGATAAGTGAGTAATGAAATGAAGGGCAATTTTATAGCTGTTATCTGTGATTAGCATCTGTGTGTCGTCGGTCAGTAGAAAATTCATATACAAGAAGTCGCTAGCATCTGTTTTCATTGGGTGTGTTACTCACATTTATTACATTTATTCACTTAGCAGACACTTTTATCCAAAGTGACTTACAAATGAGGAAAAATACAAGAAAGTGATATATCAAGCAGAGAACAATACAAGTAGTGCTACCATACAAGATCCATTAATTTAGTTCTAGATGAAGCAAAGTGCACAGAGTAGAAGTGTAAGTGCAAGTTTTTTTTATTTTTGATTTTTTATGAGTTGGTTAGGTGTTCATGGAAAAGGTGGGTCTTTAGCTGTTTTTTGAAGATGGTGAGAGATTCTGTGGTCCAGATTGAGATTGGAAGTGCATTCCAACACTGAGGAACAGTTAGTGCGAAGGATCTGGAAAGGGACCTTGCGCCACGCTGAGTGGGAACTACTAAACATCGATCGCTAATCGATCGCAGATTGCAGATTACTCAAGGATAATGTCCCTGATGCATACACATAAACAATGACATGCATTACAGTGTGTGTGTGTGTGTGTGTGTGTGTGTGTGTGTGTGTGTGTGCTAGGACCATCTGAGCAGTAAACTGGGCTCCACACAAAGCAGAGCGGCTCAGCATGCCGCATCCAACCAGGACCTGAGCTCCAGACTGGTGCAGAGTGAACAAGAGAAATTGAAGGTTGAGCATGACGTTATCCATTTTCCATCAAATATACTCCTTTAGCTGCATTTTATGCTGAAGCTAATTAGCCAACCAGCAGCGAAGGCTTGCAAGCAGCCACCTAGAATCCTGGTTCAGTTGATTCACTTTTTATAAACACACTCTGTTAGTGCTATTTTAAAAGGCGAGTATAGCATGATCGTAATTCATGGCTGCTCTGTCTTCTAATTATACTTTCTCTCACAGTCCATGAGAAGTTGGCAAGAGTGGTGGTACAGATTTGTTTTGTCAGCATCTTATCCTTTGAATTCAATGCTGTTACCGTTACCTCTGTGAACAACCTTCTCATTATTGTCATCTACTTCTCTCTTGGTCTCCTAGGAAACTTTCTTGAAGAAATGGATATGCCCCTCAAGCTTTTCACTAATGATCACAACCTCTCACTCTCCTCTGTTACTACTCTCGTCTGTTACTAACCTCCCCTCTGACAAAGCAATAGACATCAATGCTGGCCAACTCCACATCTCACACCATCACTTCTCTATCACCCTCACTGCTCTGCCCTTGCCTCACATCACTAGAGCTTCCATACTTATGCCAGTTATTCCTTTATAACATGAGGTTTTGTACATTTCTATCCACAGAGGTCACTCAGGTGCTTGTTCTGTCCTTTTTCATTTTGCGATTGAACTACTGAAACTTGATCTGGGCAGCATCTGACCTCTGAAAATGATCCATAATGCAGCTGCACAACTTATTTTCAACCTTCCCAAGTTCTCTTACCCATGTATTTTTCTATGCTCCCTCCATTGGTTTCTTGTAGCTTCCTGCATCAAATATAAAACATTGATGCTTGCCTACAAAGCCAAAAATGGATCAGAGCCCACCTACCATAAAACACTTATCACACCCCACACTCTACCACACTGCTTCCAGATATCTATCACTGCTCAATTGGACCCACCACCTCTCAGAGTACATGGAAGGCATGCATCAAGACTCTTCTCAGTCCTGCACTAAGCTGGTAGAATAAACGTCCCCTAGTTGTCCAAACTAGCCTGTCACTGGCTGTCTTCAAACACCAACTAAACACATACCTCTTCACGAAGCACTTTTTAGCATTTATAATCCCTGACCAAGCTAACCTGTATATGTGTGTGTTTATTAAGACACTTGTGTGTGTGTTTAGATCTCCAAAGATCTTGTGGAAGTGCAGATCGAAGCCAACAAATTGAGAGAGAAATATGAGGCAGAGATATTTGAGCTGCAGAATAAGGTCAAACATGTACACTATGTGAATACATTGTATAGTGTTTCCAAATGTGTTTCATAAGCAAACTGCTAACTAGCAGATTCAGGAACACACTTGTCTTGTCCATCATCTTTGTCCTGCCACCTCAGGTGTTGTGTCAGGAAGGTCTGGTGTCGAATCTGGAGGCAGAGCTTTGCCAGCTGAAGCGGGAGGCCGAGACAGCATCATCACGGTTACAGATTGCCAAGGATAAGGAGCTGGACATTGCGGAGGAGTATGCAGCCCTGAAGAGTAACTACCTGGCTGTGAGTGAAGGTCTGGAGCGTGAGATTACACACTCACAAGAGCTGAGTGATGAGCTGCTGACACTCGCACACACATATGACACACTTCTGCATGAGAAGGAGCGAGAACACACTAACACACTTGAGCTGGAGAGAGTCAGAGCTCTTCTGAGCAGTGTGTCACACAGCAGAATCAGGGTGAGACACACACACACACACACACACACACACTCACATACACTCTGACCTTTGACCCTATATGTGTGTCCTGTTTTAGCCAGAGGAACTGAACCAGGGATGCAATGCTATTGGGGACAGATGTACACACGTGAGAACACTTTTCATATATGTACTGTGTGTGAGTATGTTTTAGTGTTGGGTCCAAGTCTAACTTTGTCAAGTCCGATTCAAGACTAAGTCCTTAACTAATCAATCTGGGTCTCATTCCAAAGGGAGCCAATTTGGACTCAAGACTTGAGTCCTTAAAGGATAGTTCACCCAAAAATTTTAATTCTGTCATCAATTACTCACCCTCATGTCATTCCTAACCCATGAGAGGTTCGTTCATCTTCGGAAAACAAGTGAAGATATAAATACATAACACACAGCTCAATGATACACGTTTACGAGGGAACCACGACATATATATGTTATGTTGATGCTAGAGTAAACGTTCTCATGATACTGTGCTGTTTTGATCAGAGGAAGTGGGACATTGTATGCAAGCTTTGTTCATTACTTTGTAATTAGATTTTGCTGTAGTTATTGGTTTATTTTTCAAAATGTAACGAAGAAAGCCTACATACAGCGAATTAATGAATTGTGTGAATTTTGACTCACCAATATAATAATAACATGAATCTGTGTTGAACATTACTTCCATTCTTTAGCATTACTTGTGTGTGTTTTTGTGTGTGTGTGTGTGTGTGTGTGTGTGTGTGTGTAGAGGGCCCAGTACGAGTTGAGGGAAGAGCTCGAGAGAATGAGAAAGAGTTATGAAGAACAACAACAGCGAATGGAGGAGAAAATGTGAGTAACACACAAGAACAAAAGCTTAAAGTTCAAATGTTAATATGACTTCAGAGTAAATACACTGTGTGTGTGTGTGTGTGTGTGTGTGTGTGTGTTCTCAGTGTGGCTATGGGAAAGGAGCAGCAGGAGAATAAGAGAGCGATCCGCAACACACAGCAGGAGCTTTCACAGCAATCAGCTGTGAGAGCACGCATACACATTTATACCATATGTGATTGACTGGCATGTGTGTGTTATTTTCTTAAGTCAGGATTTTTGTCACGCGACCAAGTGCAGGTTAGCATTTTTATTAAAGGACACTGGCAAAAACCAGAATAGGACTATACAAAATGCAAGGCTTGGTAAGTCAGGTTAGGGCACACAGCATTACTTTGCAATTGGCTGAATGTCCAATGTTTGTTTATGTAGCTGGGGCTGTGATTGGGAACGGGGTGCATAGTCAGAACTCAGGTGACTGTGAACATGTTGTTGTGTTGTTCTGGGGATTTGCAAAGGACATATATTGGATGATATATCCATCTTCATCCATCTTCTGCCGCTTATTCCTTCTTCAGGGTCGCGGGGAACCTGGAGCCTATCCCAGGGGGCATTGGGCACAAGACGGGGTACACCCTGGACAGGGTGCCAGTCCTGGATGATATATGCAAATGCAGAACAGAGGCATGAACAAAGCTCTTAATCAGAAGAAAGCCTTGAAAGTGAATTTCTGGCATTGTCAACAGAATTCGAACCTGTGCAGGAATACGCAATGGTTTAGATCTTATATAGCGCTTCTTACCTTTTGATATATATGCCGTATGGAATTTAAATTTCAGCCTTACTGGACCGTGTTAAACCATTTCTCAAGATTCATGTGCTAATGAAAATTTCCACACTGATAATATATTGCGAACAGGAATGAGTTTGTCAGGGCAGAGGAGACAGTTTTATCTTTATGCTGACCTTGGGTTAGAAACCTTGGTAAAATGTTTTGGGAAAGAGCTTTTTGGTGCTTGGGCAATTGAGGACTGAACCTTGAGGGACGACACCTACACATGTACTACATAAAGCTTCCATAAAACTATTCCTCTTCTGAAAGTTTGTGCCTGCTTGCATCTTTATTAAGAAGAAGATAAGTAATTACTTCACAGTCCATCAGTATTGTAATTCGTGAAGGCCATATTTCTGGGTGATTCTGGTGCTGATGTGACAGAGTGACATGACCACCTGTTCTAAGCACCTGTGTGCATTCTCCCATACTTGTTCACTCCACCTAAACCATTCTAAACCTAAACCCAGGTGAATCTGTGGACTTATCAGGGAAACAGTGGTAGCTTATAACCAAGTTCTCACTGGAAGGGGGTCAATTGCATAGTTGAGTAGCACAGTGAGTTTTGGGTGTATTCAGCCCAAGGAAGAAACTGAGCAAAATCTTCCTGGTTTTCAGAGCAGAAGGTCCTCGAGACACAGCTGATTCTTGGCTTGCCCATTAGCTTGTGGTTGCTAACCAGATGTGAGGCTTATTGAGAGTCCCAGTTTCTCCCAGTTAAACTGTGTGCCTCGATCACTTATGATGTCTTTGGGGATCCCATAGTAATGGAACACGTTTGAAGATAAAATCAGTGGTTTCAAAGGAGGTGTGCAAATCAGGCAAAGGAAATTTTACAACCAGTCTATGATCACCATAATCATTATTACCTCTTGACTCAGGGATGTCTGTGATGAAGTCTATAGCAAGGTGAGACCAGGGTTGCTGGGTTTGGGTGAAGAAACAAGCTTACCAGCTGGGATAGTGTGTAGCACCTTTGCCAGTGTGAAAGCAGTGCATGACAAGATTAATCTGTGGATGTCGGTCAACATATTAGGCCACCAATATTTCACTTACAATGGGTGGTATGTCCTGTGCCTGCCTGGATGTCCTGTATCAAAGATCATGTATACTGATGTGATGAGCTTACTTCTTAGTTTAGGTGTGACTTAGGTTCTGTCTGGTGGACATGCAGGAGGAAATTGGTGCACTGGTGTGTGAGCGATCTGTCTGTTGATATACCACATTATAGCACTCATGAAGCTGGAGGGAGGCAGTATGTGGTCCTTGTTTTCTTGTCTAATACAGGCAAGACAGAGGGTCTGCCTTGGTGTTCATTTAGTGGGGCCTATACAAGAGTGTGAAATGAAAGTTAGCAAAGAACAAGGGCCACTGGGCTTGGCGAGGGTTCAGGCATTGGCTGTTTTCAGGTACTCAAGGTTCTTATTATTTGTGAAGATAGTGAAAGGATGGATCACTCCCTTGAACTAGTGATCTAGTGTCACAGCCAGAAACTCTCAATTGTCCCGTTTTGGAGGCAGAGACTGATGCAAGTGCAGTTTTTTTTTAGTTTTAATGAATGCCAAAACAAAATAGAAATCAAGAACTATGAACAGGAAGCAAAACACCAAGGCAAGAGTAAAACATTAACAAAAATCATGAAAACAAAGACAGAAATGACAGCAATGAAAGACAAACGCAAGACTAGGAGTGCAGTGCAAACTGTGGCTATATACACACTGGTACTCGTTAAGTGAATGAAAATCAGGCACAGGTGGTCATGTGATGATGATGCTGTGTGTTGCACTGGCTGCTGGAAACTGTAGTCCAGAGTCCCTTCCAGGATATACATCACAATAGCCCCCCACCCCACCCCCCAAAAATTGCGGCTCCTGACACTAAGTATGGGAGGGGGGTACTGGATACCCAGACCTGAGGTCACCAAGTGTACCAAAGTTTCCTTGAATGTCATCTCTCACAAGATCATGACAGGGATGCTTGGCATATTCTTTGGGATACGGTCGTGGGAAAGTCTCTTCCCCGGTTGGCCTGGGCATGGAGCGATTGCCACCATGCAGCCAGCAGCGGGAACAAAGCTCAAGGCAGATCCCAAGGGGGGAGCGACGTTAACCACAAAGGTAGCTGGAAGCAACACTCTCCGTGAAGCCAGAGAGGGGTGTAAAGACCCCCTTCGCAAGACCAGAGGGAGGATGAAATTCCCCATGAGACCAGAGGGGGGAGCAAGGTTCTCTGTGAGGCCAGAAGGGGGAGCGAGGTTCTCCATGAGGCCAGCGTGGTGAGCGAGGTTCTCAGTGAGGCCAGAGGAAGGACAGATACTCTCCGTGTAGCAGGAAGAGAGACTGACATATGGTGTGAAGCAAAGAAAAGGAGTGATGTGTGCAGAAGAGCATGCAGGCAGAGCAACATCCTCAGCTTAGCAGAAAGGCAGAGTGATGTCCTCAACCGAGCAGGAAGTGTGGCAACACGTAGACCTGCAGGTGCAGGTCACAGATTTTATTAAACTTCCACACAAACACAGGGAATGTGGTCTGTACCGGAAAACAGGCAACGGGACATATAACTCACTTATCCTTAACTTAGACAGCACGACCGCTACGAACGTGTCAACATACTATGAACGTCTAACGTACAAACAATCATGAGCAACGTGCTCAGTAACTCAGGCACTTAAATAAAGAACATAATCAATGATAAACATAAACACCTGTGAACACTCTGCTCTAAAGCTCACGCTATCCCGGAAGCAAGCGAAACAAACAAAGTCCACTTAAACAAAGCGCCGCAGTGCCCTCTGTCGGCGGTGGCATGACAGGAAGGCAGAGCAACGTCCTCAGCTGAGTAGGAAGGCAGAGTGATGTCTGAAGCAGAGCCTGGTGTAGTGATGTCCAAGGCAGAGCAGGGAAGAAAATCAGAGCTCTTTGCTGCATTGGGAGGTGGAGCAATGACTGAGCAGCATCAACAGCTGAACAGGAATGCTGAACAGCATTGTCTGTTGACACGGCAGGCTGGACGGGATCCACAGTGGGGAAGGGACGGAGGGAGGGTGAGAGATGGTTCCAGCCTGGTTGGAAGGCTCCTCCATGACATACCCCATGATGTAGTACATCATGGTGAGCCACTCACGGTTGACTTGAATTAGGGAGAATTTTCCCTCCCTCTCCCACCTTGGGGTCTTGTGTTCTGTCATGTTTTGGAGGCAGAGGTAGATGCAAGTGCAGATTTTCAGTTTTAATGAATCAAAACAAAAACATAATCTATGAACTGGAAGCAAAACACTAATGCAAGAATACAACAAAGACCATAAAAACAAAGACAGAAAAGACAGCAATGATAGATGAACACACAATTTGGAGTGCAGTGCAAACTGTGGTTATATAGACATAGGTGCTCGTTAAGAGAATGGGAATCAGTAGCAGGTGGTCATGTGATGATGCTGCTATGCAGTGGCTGCTGGGAACTGTAGTCGTGAATCCCTTCCGGGATATCGTATCACCAAACATTTGAGAAAGAACCTCTCACACTCCAGATTTAAAGGCATCTACTTGAATTAGAAGGACCTGTGTGCTTCAAAATGGGAGCAGTAGTGAATGCTTCTCAAAGGCATAATTGGCTGCTGTATTCCACAATAGACACTTGGGTCACTTCTGTAATAGAGGAAGACATGAAGGAAGTAGTGATGGAACTAAAGCCCATGAGGAACCTTCAGTTTAAATTGCGGAAGACTAGAAAGCTTTGATGTTCCTTGACAGTCTTGGGGTGGGCCATCTGATGATAGCAGACACCTTTTCCTGGTCCATGGCCACTCCCTTAGGGCCTATGATGAACCCGTGGAAGAAGATGGTGGACACATGAAACTCATATATTCCCCTATTTTCATAGAGCTGATTGCCAAGGAGATGTGAAACATGTTTAACATGCTTAACATGGGAATCCAGAGAATGGGAATAGATCTGTTTTGTTATCTATGTACACAATCACAAATTTAAGACATTATTTATGAAGCATTGGAAGACCTGAGAGGGCCCAAGAGAGTCCATATGGCATGAAGCAGTACTCGAAGTGGCCAGAAGTGGTTCTAAAAGTCATGTTCCACTTGTCGCCCTCTCTGATGCGAACAATGTTGTAGGTACTGCACAGATCAAGCTTGGTGCATATCTTGGCTGAACCAAATTGATTAAAGGCAGATGGGATAAGCGGGAGGGGATATCCACCATTTACTGTGATCTGGTTGAGTCCACAATAATCAATGCATGGCCCAATTCCTCCTCCTTCCTTCTCCACAAAAAAAAATCCTGTGGATGCAAAAGAAGTGGAGGGATGACTGTACCCTTGATGTAATGCGTCTTGGACATAATCCTCCATTTCTTGTTGTTCAGTTAAGGAAAGTGGATAGACTTGATTGTCCACTTGTTAATCTACTTGATTTGCGTGAGAAACTGGAACTTGATTTGCGCGTGAGTTGGATTAAAGTGAGGCAGACTTGCGCAGCATCTGCCTCACACTCACTCGTTGACCACCATGATCCAGTTGCAAGACTGAGTCAAGACAACTGAAGATGGTCCCTAGGCGCTGTGACTCATACACCCATTCATACATTATGAACACTTTGGAAATGCCAAACTGCCTACCATGTATGTCTTCGGACTGGTGAAGGAAATCCCTGTAGCACGGGGAGAACATGCAAACACTTCACACACAGGGCCACGGTTGGAATCGAACCCCCAACCGTAGAGGTGTGAGGCGAACGTGCTAACTTCTAAGACACACTCACACAGGGCCGCACACACAGGGACACACATGGACACACACACGGACACCATCACCATCCCCGGAGTTCTAATTACAGACACCCATTTCCAATCACACACACATTCACACTACTCCTTACTTAAGAGATGCTCAGTTGCCTTTTGTCTCTGTCTACACCAATCCTTTTGTACTGTGACTGTTTATTCTGTTTTTTTTACTTTGCTTACATTTTTGACCTCATCCCTTTGTCATGCCCTGTTTGTACTGTTTGCCTGATCAACTGGGGCGGTTGTGGCGCAGTTGGTAGAGCGGGTTGTCCACTAATCGTAGGGTTGGTGGTTTGATTCCCGGCCTGGGTGACTCCACATACTGAAGTGTCCTTGGGCAAGACACTGAACCCCAAGTTGCTCCCGATGGCAAGCTAGCACCTTGCATGGCAGCTCTGCTACCATTGGTGTGTGAATGGGTGAATGAGACACAGTGTAAAGCGCTTTGGATAAAAGCTATACAAGTGCACATTTACATTTACCAACTGACCTCTGTCTATTCTTGATGATTGTCTACTGTCTTATACTTTGGACTTCTTGTTTTATTAAACTGCCATACCTGCAATCCTTCTGTCTGTGCCTCCATGTCGTGACCTCAATCAGTGCTGAGAGAACAGAGACATGGTCTGAGTGTTTTATCTGCTTATACAGGGTAAAAAAAACTGAGATGGCCTGAGTGGAGGTGGTGGTTCACTCAGTGAGACTGGGTTTCATGGGGAATTTCAAAGGGCATTGTGCCAGAAAATGATTAGGGTGTTCTCAGTAGAAACACAGTTTTTCCTTCCTCTGTTTCTCACACTCTGCGGTGCTCGACCTGGTCTGACCCAGCTGCATAGACTCTTTATGCACTTGGCAGTTGCAATTGAGGTGATCTGGACAAATAGCTAAATCAGTCAGGGAATAGAAGGACATCTTGTCATCTCAGCAGGCCAGTTCTGTGGGCACTTCCTGGTTTGGGCCGGGAACCGTTTTTTCCCTTCCCTCTTCAAACATGCAGAACTCCAGGGCATATTCAGCCACATTTTTTTGTCTCTGAGTTACAGCAATGAGTTGTTTTCCAATTACCTTTGCTTTGGGGGAATCGTCAAATGCTTGCTGGAAGAGTTCCATGAAGCAGTCATATATAAAAAAAAAAAAAAAAAAAAAGGTTTTTATTAAAAAAAAAATTTTTTTTTGCTGGGAGACACCATGGCATGGCAAATCAAAACAAAAAAAAAAAAAAACCAAAAAAAAAAAAAAAAAAAAAAAAATTTCACAAACAAAAAATTATTAAAAAAAAAAAAAAATAATGGCTCCTTGGCAACGATGAATGTCCAAATTTTTTATTATTTTTTTTTTTTTTTTTGTTTTTTTTTTTTTTTTTTTTTCCTCTTGTTTTTTTTTTTTTTTTTTTTTTTTTTTTTTTAATTTTTTTTTTTTTTTTTTTTTTATTATATAATATTTTTATTGCAAAATAATTTTCAGAGTTATACATACTTTAACACCTAGCCAAGCCAATCAGAAATTAATATTTTCATTGGTCATTGTGTAGATTGCGATGTTAAACATACATAATTATAATAATTACTATATTATTTATGTATTATATGATATTTTATTATTAGTACAATAATTGGATGCCATCGCTATCAGTCCATTCAAAATAAGCACAGCTGTCTTGTGTGTGTGTGTGTGTGTGTGTGTGTGTGTGTGTGTGTGTGTGTGTGTGTGTGTGTGTGTGTGTGTGTGTGTGTGTGTGTCTGTGTGTAGTCACTGCTTGTCTCTCAGCACCAGCTGAAGGAGGTAGAGGCTGAAAACTCTAAACTTCAGAATCAACTAAAGGAGCTGAATCAGGAGTACAGAGCACGCCTTACACACTACATATACGACATCACGGTACACACACACACACACACACACACACACACACACACACACACACACACGGCCTAGTTCATATACTCTATACACTACATGGTCGTTATGTACCACAGATGAACTCCTGATTTAAGCCATTCTTTAGTACAGCAGTGTTAGAGTAATAAACTGTACCAAACTAGATGTGGGCGTGTCCAGCAAGGCAATAAAGTTGTGAAATGTTTAATTTTATGCAAATTTGGAGTGGCTTCACACAGCAACTACAAATGGGAGTGAAGACAGTAGATCACATGTGAGAGTTTGTTACAGCTACTTATTTAACCCATTATTTAATGCAGTGTCAGAGGTATAAACTCTTCTAAACTGTTAGTGCAGAGTAGATAACAGTGTAAACTGTACTAAATTGTAAGAACATTAAAAACTGTAATAACTATATGAAATGTAGGTATCACGGGCAGGCTATTTACAATGCTCTCCATTAATATTGGCACCCTTGGTGTATATGAACAAAGAAGGCTGTGAAAATCTGTCTTTATTTTTTTTATCTTTTGTAACTGCTCTGATCTCATAGACATCAAACAATTGCAAACAAAATACAGGTTTATTAAAAAATCTTTAAGTATAGGTATGCAAATATTATTGGCACCCCTATGCATTCATATATAAGGAAAAATATATTTGAAGTGTATTCCCATTGATATTTTATGTTTTTATTATTATTATTTTATTTTTTTTTAGTACACCTGGGTAACTGGGAACAGGGAATTGTTAAATTGTCCATTACTTCCTGTTTCACAGGGTTATAAATATGAGGTGACACATAGGCCAAATTCCTTTAGTCATTCATAACAATGGGTAACACCAAGGAATATAGCTGTGATGTGTGGCAAAAGGTTGTTGAGCTTCATAAAATGGAAGTGTCCCATTTCCACCATTAGGGCAATAATTAACAAGTACCAATAAACTGGAAATGTTCTGAATCAACCACGAATTGGACATGTGTCTATAAGAATAAATCCTCTACTCTCATCCAAAAACAAACTCGAGCGTCTTCAGTGTGCCAGACACTACTGGAACTTCAAATGGGATCGGGTTCTATGGTCAGATGAAACCAAAATAGAGCTTTTTGTTAATAAACACCAGAGGTGGTTTTGGAGCACACAGAGAGGTAGTCATATGGAAAAGTACCTCATGCCCACGGTTAAATATGGTGGTGGCTCTTTAATGTTTTGGGGCTATTTTTCTGCCAGAGGACTTGGACATTTTGTTAGGATACATTGCATCATGGACTCTATCAAATATCAACAGATATTCAATGAAAACCTGACAGAAAGCTTCAAATGGGCCGTGGTTGGATCTTCCAGCAGGACAGTGATCCAAAACGTACATCAAAATCAACACAAAAATGGTTTACTGACCACAAAATCAAGTTTCTACCATGGCCATCCCAGTCCCCTGACCTGAACCCCATAGAAAACCTGTAGAGTGAACTGAAGAAGAGAGTCCACCAGCGTGGATCTCGAAATGTGAAGGATCTGGAGAGATTCTGCATGGAGGAACAGTCTCAGATCCCTTGCCATATATTCTCCAACTTCATCAGACATTGTTGGAGAAGACTCAGAGCTGTTATC
This sequence comes from Ameiurus melas, assembly GCA_012411365.1. Classification (NCBI taxonomy): domain Eukaryota; kingdom Metazoa; phylum Chordata; class Actinopteri; order Siluriformes; family Ictaluridae; genus Ameiurus; species Ameiurus melas. The sequence goes on along the minus strand of CM022757.1, from coordinate 7,284,777 downwards.
TTGGCAAAGGGAGGTAGCACAAAGTATTGACTAAAAGGGTGCCAATAATTGTTGCATACCTATATTTAACAAAGATAAAGGCAATTTTTTTCCTACAGCCTTTTTATGGATGTGTGTGTGTGTGTGTTTGTGTACAGAAGTGTGTGCGCAGAGAAGGTGATGCCAGCATGCAGCTGAAGGAGTATGTGGACTCCATGTTGAAGGAGGTTAGAGTAACGTATCGCTCCAGAGAGGAGCAACTGACCAACACACTGAGAAACTACCGCAAACGCCTACAGAACCTCAGCATCACACACCAACTACTGCTCACTGCATATAGGTACACACACACACACACACACACATGCACGCACAGAGAGTTCTCATGGCGGTGTGGACTTCCTCAGGAGACCCTCGGTGATTCTGCAGCTGGTGATGTAGAGCCTGTGTGTGTTTCAGCTCATACATGGTGTTGTTCATCGCATGCTGATGTTCTGTAAAGAAGTTCAGGCACATCGGCACATGGCCAAATCCATAATATATCATCACATCTTCTGAAGCCTTGTGGTACTCAGTGTGTAGAAGGATGTCACTCATGCTCACTTTTCTAAGGGCAACGTCCTGCAGTCGGTAATCAATTAAATTTCCCATATAAAATACCAAAATTCATAATAGTCCCTTGGGTGCACTGTTTGGATTCTCCAGTAGATGACAGTCTGTACACGTTCATCCATTATACATCCCGTATGAGTGCCCTCTGGTGGTCAGTCCAGGACTCGCACAGTGTTCTGACATGTTCAGGACAGAGGAGTTTACACTTTGGGCTTTCTCAGTAACATGACATGCTGCATTTTTGTGTCTTATTAAATTCAAGAAAGAGAAAATAGACACTGGTGATGGAACGATTGTATTTATAGAAGCTATAACGTAAGTGACAACAGGAACTAACTTTTTTCACCAACATTCTACAACATTTCATGTAACTGTAAATTTTTTTTTTGTGTGTTGTTCTTTAAATAAAACTGTATTTGTTGGCAAATTGCTGTGGTTTAAGAGAAATAAAACACTTGGGGCGGTAACTTCAGGGTGGTAACATCACATCACATCATCACTCACAATTTCACTGTAATACAATCACACACAGTGTTTATTACTTATTATGTTTTCCCAGAATGCAGCGTGAGCAGATCCTGACACACACTGGGCACGCTCTGGAGGCGGGGCCACCCGAAGCACACTTCAGCCCTGCAGAGGCGGAGCTTAGAGGAGAGACTGAGAGAGAACTACAGAGGCTGAGAGAGGACAAATCTCGCCTGGAGACACAACTCAGAATTGCACAAGAACAGGTGTGTGTGTGTGTGTGTGAGTGAGAGAGAGAGTGAGAGTGAGAGAGACAGAGAGAGATCTGCTTGGTAATGAGCTGTTATATTATGATTATTCTTATTGTTGTAGGCATCTATGCTGTCACAGCCATCTCAGAAGTGAGTTGTAAACTGTCTAAAAAAATTTAGCATCTATGTACTTCATTTGTATTTCTTTGTTTATTGTATTTATTTATTGTTTATATAAATGCTGTGCAGTGTAGCGCTCACTGAGGAAGCCTGGGTCGATATCAGGAAGCAACTCAGAGAGATTGTAGTCACTGCACAGGTAACTACGACAACCCTCACATCACCATCACATAGGTAGCTGACATGCTGCAATGTAGCCATAGCAACAGCCCCTCCCCTTACAGTGGTATCATTCAGGTAAAGGTTTGTATGAAACACTCTTATACACATCTTTTGCTCTTATATCATGTCACCAGGAGACGCATGAGAGAGAGCGTGCACAGCTCATCACCAGGGCAACGGTTGCCGAGGAGCAGGTGAGGGAGCTGCAGGAGTATGTCGATAATCACCTGGGCAGGTAAACACACACACACACACACACACACAGAGTTCTGTTTCCTTCGTATAGGTACATACTTCTGATAAACAGTAGGTGTTGGTGTTAACTAGTTAAGCTAATGTGAGATTTGTGTGTATATATTACTCTGTGTGTGTGTGTGTGTGTGTGTGTGTGTGTGTGTGCGCGTGTGTTCAGGTACAAGCTGGAAGTCACTCGGTTGAGGAGGATGCTGCAGTTGGAGGCAGGCCGATCACAGAGCGCTGAATCACCTAAGCTCCGCCCTCTACACCAGTCACTCAATAAGACCAGCTAAGAATTATAAACACAATATAAAATACAAAAGGCAATAAAAAGTTTTTTTTAAAACAATTATTAGTGAATTCTAACCAGTGTGAATTTTTGTTATATTTCAGCCAGTCAGTTTGGAGCAAGGTTATTATAGTTTTGCGTTTTTCATTAGGTTTTTATTTTTATTTTGTTTTGAATTTGTTTTTAAATTCAGTTTAGTTTTAATTAGTTTTTCAAGCGGGTTTGCTAGTTTAGTTTAGTTTGTATTTTTTGAAAATGTTTAGTTTTAGTTTAGTTTTTATTAGTTTTAGTCTTGGTTTTAGTCTTTTGTAATATGGGTTCTTTGTCAAGGCCAGAAAAAGTATTGTGTAATAAAAATTCTACAAAAACATCATACCATTTTAGAAATATGTATTCAACAATAACACCAGTACATAAAATGTACACAAATATGTAAACAGTCTACACAAGATGCCACCGTAAGTGCAAAATGTGTAAGTGAGGTGTGCCAGGAAAAACCTAAATAGGCAATCTATTAAAGAAGACGTACATGAACAGCATTTATTCAACTCATTCAAAGCCACACGTGACATTGCTTAAGAGCCAGGAGTGTCAGGGAGCTCAATCTGAGAAAAGAACATGAAAATAAAAAATAAATTCTAGAGGGTCAACTCATTTAGACCATCTCAAAATGAACTAGGCTACTCAGTGAACTGGATTGCCCAGCATTAGATGCATGGATTGCAGCACTGTGGCAAATCATTGCAGTTGCATAGCAATACAATATCACATCATTAATTAACAGTGAATATTTTGGACTGATCAATGCAGCGAGCAATGGACACCCCTGTGTATGGGTGCTCCAATCAGTTCAGGTTAAGCAGAGCATGGTGATCCTGGCCTCCGGGCGGATGATAAAAACAAGCTGACAAACTCATGAAAGATTCTGTTAATCCTCTCGTGCTCCAACCATCTACACGTAGGGTCAGCTTCCTCGCATCCTTAATGATCTCTCTTCATTTCTGCTTTGCCGGATCCATCTTAGCCCCAATAAGGCTGCTGACTCTTGCAGCTCCAGGTCTTTTGAACTTTGGTTCGAGTAAAGTGGAGAACATTTTGAAGGCAATCGACTCACACAGTTGTGTAGACATCCCAGTATCAATAAACATATGAACCAGCGCTTCCTCCCGCTTGTGGTGTTCCTGTGTATTTACTAACCAGCAGCTATCGGTTCTCCGGTGAAAGCTCTGCTGTAGTGTTCTCTGTCCTGCGGTATTATCTGTATGTATTATCCATAATGCACAGCAAGTGGAAAATGTACCATTTATGTTTAATGTCCTTTTACAAAATCACTTGTTATTCTCTTAGCTAGAAGATAAGTACAATAAGTACAGAATAAAATATGACAGGGTGGTGTGATAAAGTGGAGTTACTGATACTAGCCTGAAGTTGATTATTTTCCTATAACAGCACATCCCTGATGTTTTATTTATCTTATACTACAGTGTGACACTTTCCTGGGTTGGGTCAGGAATGAGGAGACAAGAGGCAGTCTTTTCTTTACTTTATCTTTTCAGCAGTTTATCTCACACATGTGCATGGCTCTGTGCAGCTCTCTCTCTTGCCTGTTATGGGGGATCCAGAAGGCACAAAGAGACACACATAAGTAAACTTGGGCTAAAAAAGCACAGGTGAGAATCATCAAGCATTAACTGCCAGCTCGATCGTCATCCTCTCCCTCCACAGGCGATGTTGATCCATACCCCACTGCCACATACTCCCTCCACCTGACTTAGACCAGGAAGCACCCAGCCCCAACACCCCCACCCCCTGGCCATAAAAGTAATCCACCACCACCATCTGCCAAGTAATTCAGAAAGACTTGCACCCATACGTTAATTTGAATTGGCAAAACCCGGTGGAGGCTTGTGGGACCTCTCGTACTGTGAATAACAGGGGTTCATTCTTCTTATCCCAATTCCACATGTCATTGTGAATTAACTTGTATTTACTGCTCAAAAAAAATAAAGGGAACACTTGGAGTTACATTGTGCTGTTTAAGTGTTCCCTTTATTTTTTTGAGCAGTATATTTTTAAGTGTTTGAGTAAACCATTCGACCAGCTCATCTATGTGAAGATGAGGCGAATAATTCGTAAAGTTTGAAAAGTGTCTGTGACATGAACGTTTTGCCCTGGTTAGTCAGGATCTCTTTCAGGTTCCTGACCAGGAAGATAACGTGGAAGAGTGTCTCCGCAACACTATGCTGAGATGTTGCACAGATGCACTGCTTCCAGATATCTTGTCTCATAATCCGCCAGGACTAACACAAAGTAATATCCTCATGTGTCTGTTCTAATGGCCCGACTACATCCATGGCAATTATTTCAAAGGGAACCTCTATTAATGAAGGGGTGCAATAGGGCTTTTTTATGGTGGCCAGCAGATCCACTAGCTGACATTCGTGACATGCTGCACACCACCGGCAAGCATCACCATGAAAGCCTGCCCAACAGAAACAGGCCATCAAACATTTCAGTGTTTTATCCTGCCCCAAATGCTCAGCCATGGGATTATGACGAGGAGTTCCCTACAGCTGGTCAGCACTAACAACTGTGTCATCTCTTCATTAGTTTGAGTGTCCTGTGTCACTCGATATAACTTGTCTATAATAATTGTAAAATAGGGGAAGGACAGTGCAATGTTGTCCTGAACTCAATGGCCATCAACCACTTTTACTTGGTCAAATGTGTACCTGAGGATTTTGTCATGTATCTGCTCCTTGTCTTCCTGAACCACAGCTGACATTGATGGCCCAGGCAAAGCCTCCCTGGCCAAAGCTGGAAATTTAATACTGACTGGCACCCGCAGATACCCGTGAACATCCCAGTGCACACGCCACACCTTCATAAATTGTGCATTTCCAAATGCCCCTCACTGAATCAGGCTTCTACATGTGACTAGTGAAATGTTTTCGATTAGTTCCTCATCCTACATACAACAAACAGAACCATCAACAAACTATGGATATACACACACAATCAAAATAGAATATAATAAAATATAGTAGACTGTACAGAAATGTAATGTGAATATAATAGTACTGTGTATATAGAAACTATACATTGTGCCATTTTTCCCTATAGTGCAAACTGTTTGTGTCTGTGTGTGAGGGAGAAACATGCAGACAATCTCAAGTGTCCTCATCCAGTAGCCAGTAGAAACTTTTCCAATTGAAACTCATCTGTGTTGGTCCTCTGGATTTGGTAACACTTTCCTGATGGGGGCACTGGGAAGAGAAAATGTCCAGGGTGGTGAAAATCTCTGACAATTTTTCTGGCCCTGGTCATGCATCTCTGGGTGTAGATGTTTGTGATGCAGGGGAGAGAAGTCCTGATGGCCACCCTCTTCGAGAGTGTGATGCGGGGCATGGACCCTGTGGCTGCCGGGCCTGCTACTGGAGTACCCACCTACTGGGCCTGAACTTGGAGCAGGGGCTGGAAGCAATGGGAGGGCAGGCTTGGAACAACTCAATGGACTTTTTTTTCTCTTTACTTTTACTTTTGGGGTTTTTTTTTTTTAAAAAAAAAAATATTTGTGTGTGGGTGGTGTGTCCCCCCTCTCCTGTCGGTGGCTGGGCCGGCCGGCACAAAATTAAACTTGGTTCTATTAACACACAGGTAAGAATCATCATACGTTACCTACTGGTTCACCCCACCCCCTCTCCATCCACAGCTGATGCTCAACCACACCCCCGCAACGACACACAGCAATTTGGCAATGATTACAATTTTTTTTTATTGAACAACGTCATGTTTTTAAAATCTATTTATATTTGCATTTAATGTCCACTGAGAAGGTAGCTCCTCCTCTCACTTACTTTATATCAGCTATAAACAGTCAATCCTTCAATTTCCTCTTTTTTATTTATTTAAAAACAGCTTTAAAAGGAAACCATGTAAACTTCGTCCAGAAGATGTTACATAGTACAGACACTGGAGACTCCTTCACTAGTGTGAACACAGTCTTATGCTAGTGAGTCCATTTTTAGCATGTTTAGTTTATTTTACGCAACTTTTGAGTTTGGTGTGTAAACCTGCGCTAGCTGCAGCGCCCCCTAGGGTCCACTTCATGCTTGTCAGTTTGGGACACAGCCAAAGTGTAGTGAGAGGGACCTCATCAGGATGAAAGGTCTTTCTGATTACAGTCTCTCTCTGTCTCTCTCTGTGTGTGTGTGTGTGTGTGTGAGAGAGAGAGAGAGAGAGAGCAAGAGAGAGCGAGAGCGTAAGAGAGGAGATGTGTACTCTTGAGAAACTATGTGTGGAATGTTTGCAAAGCTCAAGTTGATTTCACGAATCAGAGAGAAGAAAAACTGGCTTACAGGCGAGAGTAATTTCATTACGCGCGCGCGCACACACACACACACACACACACACACACACACAGAGAGTGTTTATATGCTCTAAGAACATAATAAGAACTGTAATCTCTGGTCAAACAGAGACTACTCAATTCTGATTGGATGCCTCTAAAATAGGTTTGGTTCTATATCACTTTAACCATTTGAAATGTAGCCATGGCAACAAGTTTAAATATGTACTAACACATCAATGAACAACAATCAGAATGAATATGAATATATGAATGAAACTGATTTAAAGCTTTTAGATCATGGGTGTCAAACGTACGGCCCGCAGGACGAATTTTGAACGTGAAAAAAAAAATGCATAAAGACACGAACTTGTCATTTTTAATAAAATGCTATTCCTAAATATTCCGCTAGGGGGTAAAACACGCGGCACATCTCTGGGACTGAACAGCAGATGGCAGCAATGCGATGTCTGCTTATTGTTATCACGGTGTAGTCCACTCTATTTTCTACTCGTCCCCACACCCTCATTAGACAAAATGTCTGCCAAAAAGCATAAAAGTGGATACAGAGTGTACAGTTTTACATGAAAAATGATCCGCTTCCTATTTATTCACAGAGATGAATGTGTAATAGTTTAAAAAAGTGCAATTTAACGTTAGTCAACGGCTTCAGTACAAAAGAGTTTGGTTTGGTGGAATTCTATTGTTCATGCAATGCCATAAATTTTAAAGTGAAATACTATATTTTTCAGTTCCAAATACCTGTGAAGTTTTTTTTTGCATTTGTACAAACACTGTGAGATGTTGTAATGCACATATATGTGAATCATAATCAAAAGCAAATTGCACATGTTTGTCTTAAGAAATCTGAGGTTGTTCATGATATATTTTATAAAAGAATATTTCATTAAATATAAATGTCTTTGAAAACAAAGGTAAAAACATGGACTTCTTGTTATTTAAAGGGTGATTATACTATGATTTTACCGGCCCACTTGACATCTAATTAGGCTGTATGTGGCCCCTGAACTAAAATGAGTTTGACACCATTGTTTTAGATGATTATTAAGAGAAAATATTTGACATGGAGACCAACTTAATCGAATATTTCTCACAATAATAATAAAACAAATATGAAATAATCAAACCTTTAATCAAAATAAAGTCAATAGAGGGGGCACAAACTTTAGAATTATAATCTGATAGGACTTTATGACTGATGTGTGTGTTATGACTACTGACTTTCAGAACAAAACAAGGTGAAATTAAACTATAAACATCTTATCAAATAAGAAATTACAGAGTAACGACCTGATCAGCAGCCGTGATGAACCGAGTCCTAGCACATTCACAACACACACTAAACACTCAAAACACACACTAAACACGCAAAACACACAAAACACATGCTATATACGCACTAAACACACAAATCACATGCTATATACGCACTAAACACACAAAACACACGCTATATACGCACTAAACACTCAAAACACACACTAAACACGCGCTAAACACACAAAACACACGCTATATACGCACTAAACACTCAAAACACACGCGATATACGCACTAAACACTCAAAACACACACTAAACACGCGCTAAACACACAAAACACACGCTATATACGCACTAAACACACAAATCACATGCTATATACGCACTAAACACTCAAAACACACTATATACGCACTAAACACACAAAACACACGCTATATACGCACTAAACACACAAAACACATGCTATATACACACTAAACACACAAATCACATGCTATATACGCACTAAACACTCAAAACACACACTAAACACACAAAACACATGCTATATACGCACTAAACACTCAAAACACACGCTATATACGCACTAAACACTCAAAACACACACTAAACATGCGCTAAACACACAAAACACACGCTATATACACACTAAACACAAAACACATGCTATATACGCACTAAACACACAAAACACACGCTATATACGCACTAAACACTCAAAACACACACTAAACACGCGCTAAACACACAAAACACACGCTATATACGCACTAAACACAAAACACATGCTATATACGCACTAAACACACAAATCACATGCTATATACGCACTAAACACTCAAAACACACTATATATGCACTAAACACACAAAACACACACTAAACACACATTAAACACGCACTAAACACACTAAACACACGCTAAATACACACATGGGCATCAGTAGTTTAAAAAATATTCTCCACCCTTGAGAACATTATTATTTTTTTTTTATTGACGTTTTTATTTATTTATTTTTTAACTTTAATATTTTTATGCATATGGGCAGGGCCTAAGTGTGACATCACAGTGCACTGTCTTGATCATGTTACCTCAGAAATTCCTGTCACACACTTTTCTTTTCCCATAAAGCTTCCCCTCTTTCTGCGCCTCATTCACAAGGCCTGTCGGTGCCAATTACACTCTCTCTCTCTCTCTCTCTCTCTCTCTCTTTCTCTCTCTTTTACATACTCATTAAACCTGCATCAGCCAAGAATTTTGGGGGAAAACAAAAGCACTGCGGTGAGGAGTTCTCACGTCCGCAGTGTGTGTGTGTGTGTGTGTGTGTGTGCGTGTGTGTGTGTATGTGAGAGTGAGATGTGCTTCCTCTCTGTGCTGTACCCTGAATTCCTGTCTCATTCAGCTCCAAGTTTTCCCACTGTGTGCCCCACTTTAATTCCCACATTCCCACACACACACACACACACACACACTGGTTTTATAGGACCAACAGGGCCAGCATGTCTGAGTTTTATATTAAAAAGTGCTGGTTTACACACACACACACACACACACACACACACACATACAAACGTTTTTGACAGCTTCTATTTTGAAATGATAAAAATTTAACAAAATGAACTTTTCTTTGTGACTTCGGAATAAACTGATGAAATATTATAGTAATATGAACCTTGTACACGTCTTTAAACTTCAATCAAGTTTAAGGACTTTCTAAACATTTTGATCGTCACACAGCAGAGTTACACACTCAGAGTGTTTTATTCCTCTTCTACCACAGCAGTGTGCCAACAATTACACTATTAATATTTCCATTAAACAACTAACATTATAGCAGCTATTTATTCTCTCTCTCTCTATTCTCTCTTTATTCCTTCTCTTTATTCTCTCTCTTTATTCCCTTTCTTTATTCCTTCTCTTTATTCCTTCTCTTTATTCTCTCTCTTTATTCCCTCTCTCTATTTCCTCTTTATTCTCTCTCTCTCTCTTTATCCCCTTTCTTTATTCTCTCTCTTTATTCCCTCTCATTATTTCCTCTCTATTCTCTCTCTTTATTCCCTTTCTTTATTCTCTCTCTTTATTCCCTCTCATTATTCTCTCTTTATTCCCTCTCTTTATTTCCTCTCGTTATTACCTCTCTCCCTTTATTCCCTTTCTTTATTCGCTCTCTTTATTCACTCTCTCTATTCTCTCTTTATTCTCTCTCTTTATTCCCTCTCTCTCTATTCTCTCTCTTTATTCTCTCTCTTTATTCTCTCTCTCTATTCTCTCTTTATTACCTCTCTCTATCCTCTCTCTATTCCCTCTCTCTATTCTCTCTTTATTACCTCTCTATTCTCTCTTTATTACCCCTCTCTATTCTCTCTTTATTCCCTCTCTTTTTTCCCTCTCTTTATTACCTCTCTCTATACCCTCTCTTTATTCCCACTCTTTATTCCCTCTCTTCATTCTCTCTCTTTATTACCTCTCTCTATTCTCTCTTTATTACCTTTCTCTATTCTCTCTCTTTATTCTCTCTCTTTATTCTTTCTCTTTTTTCCCTCTCTTTATTCTTTCTCTTAATCCTCTCTCTCTTTATTCCCTCTCTCGATTCTCTCTCTTTATTCCTTCTCTTTATTCTCTCCCTCTATTCTCTCGCTTTAAATTAATAAGACAAAAAAAAAAGAAATGCCTCTTGTGGTGTTACTGTGAAAAAGTAAAGAAGTGTAAAATCGTTTGTACTGAAGATTTCATAAAACTTAAAGTAACAGCTTCAGCTCTGACTGTTGCACAGCACTGACGCTGGAGACTCCTTCCATACATGTTAATGTTATAGAAAATGAATCAACCCCTTGTGACCAATCAGAATCCAGAACTCATCAGTGCTGTGGTGTCAGAGGCGTTATAACAGTGCAACTTTTGTGAAACACACACTATAACATCAAAGTACAGAGTTTAAGCATTCAGATAAAGACACACAGATTTGATCCTAATGATGGGATTAATCAGAGTATGCACAATGATAAATAACCTGATAAACAGGATGTGTTACATACGGCATAAATACTGCACATTAATAATAAACCCTCATTACAACTCAGAACTTTACAGCTAGCACAAACATCGCTCATATTTTCTGCATCAAATGATTTTACAAATCAAAAACCACTCAGAGAGAAATGACAGTGTGTAAGATGAGAGAGAGAGAGAGAGAGAGAGTGTGGTTGTGTGTGTGAGAGAGAGAGTGTGTGTGTGTGTGTGAGAGAGAGAGAGAGAGAGAGTGTGTGTGTGTGTGTGTGAGAGAGAGAGAGAGAGACAGAGAGAGAGAGAGAGAGAGAGAGAGACAGACAGAGAGTTTCAGTTGGAAAGAGAACAAGGGCAAGAGAAAGCTGAATTGTCGTGTGTGTGTGTGTGTGCGTGTGTGTGTGTGAGTGTGTATGTGTGTGTGTGTGTAGGGGAGGGGGGGTTGTTTCCCACAGTCTCTCTGTTCCCAGAGATTTTCCTCTTTAATCCGTGTCGCAATTAGGAGTGAATTCCTACACACACACACACACACACACACACTCACACAGTGAGATTTGGGTCGTTTCCAGATCAGGAGCAGGGAGGAGAGAAAAAATATCCTCAGAGGGAAAACGGTTTTGCTTCTGTAGTTCTGTGTGTGTGTCTGTCTGTGTGTGTGTGTCTGTCTGTCTGTGTGTGTGTGTGTCTGTCTGTGTGTGTGTGTGAGAGAGAGAGAGATCTTATCTGTACAGCTGCTGGGATTATTCCTCACTGCACACACTCCGTCTGGTTGAAGTGTAGGAGCAGCGAGTGTGTGCAGTGTGGACTGTTATACTGAGGTATCTGTGATGTGGTTAGTGATTCCGCTTGTTGGTTGTTGCAATATTTTCATTATTTGTTGCTGATGTCACAATCAGGTTTCACAGTTAGCGCCAGGTGTAGAAGTGTTTAAGAAGAGAGTAGAGATGTGGAGGTGAGAGAGCTGGACAGACTGAAGGACCAAAGCACCATTGCATCGCTCTCTTTAGGTAGAGCTGAAGCTATCAACAGGTAGTCGCATGGCATTGTGGGTAATGTAGTAAACTATAAACCAAAGAAATAACAAAAAATAGAGAGATATATCCATGAGAGAAGTTTAAACTCATGAACCCAGAATTTCATTATAAAATAAATCTTGGACACGGGTAAAGATCACATGATAAATATAACGATTAATATGCAGATTGTTCAGGAAGGTTCTCTGTAAGCGTAGCAGATGAGCGATAGATCACGTTTCCTGTACAGCACTGTGCATCAGATTAACAATGACATTGGCATTATTTTATTTTAACAAGTCAAAAGTGCAAATTAAAAGCTTGATAAAATCGTTTACATCCCGCGTACGCATTACGATTTCATTCAGTTTTACAAACTGTCAGAGCATGATCTAGAGCAAATAAAATGTAAAATAACAGTCTGCGCTGGATCAAGTGCTATTCTATTCTCTGCGCTGAATAATGAGTGTGGAAGCACTTTTGTTCAATGAAACCAGTGATTAATGTGACCATTACAGCTAGAATTACTTCAAATCTCACTCACATCTCATCATATTAGTGTTTCATTTTACATTTTGAAATTGTCTCTGGTTTTCATGCTACATCATATTACATTTGACAGCAAAAGACAGCAAAAAAACCCCAAAAAACTTGTATTTCCTTCTCCTGTCTGTATTTTCTATCCCTGATTTTTTAGGGTTTAAATGTGAATGTTTGTGTTTTTAAGCTGTCGCTGTGGGCGTCGTTGTGGGCGTCGCAGTGGGGAGTGTTGTGGGCGTTGTTGAAACACAATCCTACTCTAGAAAAATAGGGAGGTGTGAACTACAGGCAGGTGATTTTAATAATCTGAATGTGGAGCTCAGAAAATCCACTTTAGCAGCTGCGTAACCCGACTCTGAGTGTGTCTCGATCAGCTCCCCAAAGTTCAGTATGTACTGAATCAGTATATGGTGTACACGAGTTGGGGAACTGGTAAGGACCCTGTGTGTGAGAGTGTGTGTGTGTGTGTGTGTGTTTACCCTTTACAGTCAGGAAACAATGCAGAGGTTTCACATGGAAAATGGCCAACAACCCTGAACACACACCTGTCCTACACACACACCCACACACCCACACCCACCCACACACACACACACACAGAGCTTAAAAACACTGATACACTCATTCCATTGGCTGACACACTATCTTCACCTGACTCTGTGTGTGTGTGTAACTGACTGGTAGTTTCGGTCAACCCTCCTGGCAGCCACTGTGTGTGTGTGTGTGTGAGAGAGAGAGAGAGAGAGAGAGAGAGAGAGAGAGAGATGAAACTCTTTCTGTACTTTCGGTTGGCACCTGGACGCACACACACACACACACACACACACAAATGAACACACACATAACTACTGAATATTCATCTACATTGTGTCCACTCCTGAATGTTGTTCAGTTTGATTATTATCAGTAGCAGTAACCATGGCACTGTTCAGAAGCATTTTGCAATAGTCTTTAACTCATTAAGGTCTTTATTCTGCATTCAGTTTACATTAAATTACAATTCCAGCACTTAGCAGACCCCTTCATCCACAGTAACCTACATTCATCTCATTTATATAACTGAGCAGTTGAGGGTTAAGGAACTTGGTAGTGCTGGGATTTGATCTCACAACCTTCCCATCAGTAGTGAGTGTCGTAAGCACTGAGCTCCTCCTAACGCGCATGTCAGTACTGCGCCGTTTAGTACATCGCCGCCTCGTCTTCATCTTCTGTTAGCAATAATCTAGCCAGCTAACTGTGATGGTGATGTATACAGTGCCCTCTATAGGCGGTGTTATAGATGGTTAGAGATATGAAGCCAGTACTTTAAAGGTAGGAAGTGCTACTTTCGATGCTTCGCTGATTTGATGCTATGCTCCGTAAACTGTGAAGTAACTCCAGGTGAAGTAGAGAGGTTGAGGGGGCGCTGTCTTTGGTGTTTCCTGGTTTCCGGGTTGGGAATTACAAGTTACGTGCTCTTCTCAAACACTTGAATAGTCTTCAACATTAATATTACTCACTGTAGTGAATTAATAATGAAAGCTTCCGAAATCACGGCGTGTAAAATGTACACAATGTCCCTTTACCCCAAATACAGTCGCTAATTCAGTGGAGCTCATTGGTTAAAATGTTGGATTATTGATCAGAAGGTCATGAGTTCAAATCCCAGCACTACCAAGCTTCTACTCCTGGGGCCCTGAGTAAGGCCCCTAACCCTCAACTGCTCTGTTGTATAGATGTAAATCAATTGATACACGTGTTTGTTTGTTTTTTCCGTCGCTTGCTTCCTTAATGTTGCACTAGAGCAAAAAAACTTGGGACTTTTAAGAGTAACCTCATCACACGGGGATCATTACTATCATTAGTAATGTCTGAGAGGTGAGATAGATAACCTGATGTTAGACGCCTTTAAAATCACCATTTCCTCTGTCTGTGTGTCCTCGAGCTACTAGATCTATAATGTTCCTAATACAGGAACTTTTTTTCTGAACCCAGGATCTTCAGCCATATTTCCACTGGAGGAACCAGATTGGAACTTTTGAGTAGGTACCTTTCTGTGGACCGGATTGTAAACATTAATGTGCGGTGCTTCACATCATGTTGCCTTCGTTTGTTGATCATTTTGTGCTGCACGTTATGAAAGTCATCTTTTAAAATTCAAGTTACATTTCCTAAATGTGGTACAGACCGAAATGTTTTTTTATGCCTGATTTGAGTCCTCAGTTTAAATAGTGTAAGCTGAAATGATCTGGCTGATATTTTTCACTGTGGTGAGGACAGGAACTCGTCCAGGAACTGTGACGTTTCTGGAAAGTTCCACAACTCTTCAGTATCTTCTTCGCTGCCTGACTTCTCCACTTATTCGAAATCCCCTTAAAAATGCAGAGGGGAAAACCTGTGTGTGTGTGTGTGTGAGAGAGAGAGCGGCATAAGACACAGGAGTGACAATTAAGTTCACTCCTCTACATCTTCAATCTTCTCTCACATTGTCCATTTTGGCGGGAAACGAGAAACACTGAATGGCTACCTCAAGACCCCCCATGACACACACACATATATAACACACACACACACGCACACAGAGGTTTTCCCTCCGCATTTTTAGGGGATTAGGGCCATCTGCAGACCCTTGAAGAACAAAAAAAGGGTGTTCCTGTGGTGGCTGAGTTCTCCACGGTGATTACAGGGTTATCACACACACACACACACACACACACACACACGCACACACACTTGTCATGTCATTTAAAACAATACAACAGAATGTACACAATAGAAAGTTGTGCGCAAAAGTTTGTACACCCTCCATTGACAAACTAATTCAGTTTTATGTATGTTCACTTGTTATAAGTTTTTTTTTATTACTATTAATAGTGAAAACTAAATAATACTTCTTTTGAATGATCTATAAACGCAAACTTTTATTTCACTTTTATTCCTATTTTTTCAGGACCTTTCTGATTTCCTCATTTAGTTTAAATTTTATTTTCTTTCTCTCAAATACTTCACTCCCATTTCTGATCACAAACACTGATATCTATTTATTTTCTTTCTCTATGATTTTTTTTAAATAACAGAGTAAACATGTGTTGTAAGTCATTAACGTCCTTAATGAGCCACTTTAATGCAGATTAACTGCAGTGTGATTCGGCAGGTGAGGGGTGTAAACTTTTGTGCGAGCTGCTGGGTGAGACTGTTTCTGTGCTGTTGAGTCTGTGATTAGGTTGTAATCAGAAAACACCACTGAGTTAACAGTAACAATGTTTTATTTATAGAACAAACTGTACTCGCCTCTGATTGGCTGAGAGGTGTGTGGTGTGTTTTATATACATATGTAACAAAGAGACTTCATTGATTTAAACGTGTGTTTAATCTCAGTCACGTGTACACAATATTCTCTCTTCTAAAAACATCTTATTTACAAGACACACACACACACACACAGAGATGAATATTGAGATGTATGTTGTGTGTGTAAATATATATATATATATATATATATATATATATATATATATATATATATATCCCTCCCGGATTATGGGCGTGTTCTCGGCTCGGGTATTAAATATATTTCTCTGACATCTTACACATCTTTATTTAAACACACAGCAATGTGCAGTAAATAAAATCAGCTTAAAAATAAACATCTGCTAAGTTTCAATAAACAACAACACCACCACCACCGCTGTAATAAAAGTATTAAAGTGGTATGAAGTTAACAGAGGTGCAGTGAAAGTGCTTCATCATTCTGTCCTTTCTATCGGTTTAACGTTCGCCTGCTTGCATGGAACTAACGCTAGCTTCATATAGAAACACACCTCGTAAACGAGGGTGTGTACGGCGTTACTGTTAACACTCCCGGGTGGGTGGGTGTGTGTGTGTGTGTGTGTGTGTGTGTGTGTGTGTGTGCGCGCACGCTACATATCGTCTGCATTCATTTGGTTTCAGCTCCCTCCTTATCCTCAGTGCAAATGTACATATATGATATATTTAACCCGTGTGTGAATACAGACATCACGCTACACCTCCTTCACTTACAGCTGATCTCTCAACACCCTGAGGCATCAGGTCTCACTACACAGCTTCATGGAGACACACGCTTAGGTAGTCTCTCTGTGAGGATTGCCTTTTGTGTCCCTCTCTTTCCATGAAGATAAACATCTTGATGTGTCTCTCTCCATGAACATATCATGTCTTTCCATCAAGATCTCATCGTGTCTCCCTCTCTCCATGAAGATCTCATGGTGTCTCTCGCTCCACGAGGATCTCATCGTCTCTCTCTCTCTCTCCATGAAGATCTCATTGTGTGTCTCTCTCCATGAAGATCTCATGTTGTGTCTCTCTGTGAAGATGTCCTTGTGTGTCTCTCTCCACGAAGATAAAGATTTTGCTGTGTCTCTCTCTCTCTGTGTATCTCCAGGAAGTCCAGTCTCACTCTGTTCTGCCTGTAGTGTATGAGTGTCAGGTGTGGAGGGTGCAGGGGATCTGCAGGTTCTGCTTGGCGTGCTCGTACACTCTCAGGAAGTCCTTGTACCTGGGTGCGCAGGTGAGCCAGGCCTCCCCGAAGTGGGCGTGTCCGGTGAAGAGGAAGCTTCCGGAGCCGGCCCGGACTCCGCAGCGCAGCAGTGTGCGTATCTCTCCGGAGTGTGTGAGGCGGCCCGCGCTGGAGAACAGAGGCCACTTCTGACGGTACACACGCGTCGCGCTCACCCTGATCACCGACATGCGCTGCTCCGAGTCCGCTTCCACTGCACGGATATTCCCACGCACCACTACACACACACACACACACACACACACACACACACACACACACACACACAGAGAGATACGTCTTATTCATCTGCTTTGTGTGTGTGTGCTTTCAGTGAGTGTTGTGTCTCTTGGATCATGAGCAAAACTAAAAAAAGTGTGTGAGACTCACCAAAGTCACTGGTGCACACTGCCATCAGCATCTCTGTGTCGTTACACGGCCTGCACACTCCTAACACACACACACACACACACACACACAGGGGAAGAGAAACATTTAGTTTCTTTCAAACACGGTGTGTGTGTGTGTGTGTGTGTGTGTGTAGCTCCTGAACAAAAGCCTTGTCCCTCAGCTGACCATCCCCCCGTTACCACGGATACGGCTCGTTCATGCGGTATGTTGAAAGGACTTGTCCCCTCTCCATACTGAGCTTTTGTCCTCTACTCTCTCTCTCTCCATCCATCCCCCTCTCAATCAATCGCTCCATCTCTCTCTTTCTCTCTCTGTTCCCACAGTGTGTGTGTGTGTGCGGGGGTATTGATTGTAGGAAAATGTAGTTGCTACAGTAGTTAACAGGTTTATGGAGGTGTGTTTGGGTGAAGATGATTAAACCTTGTAGGGCGGTCATCTTGTACGACCTTTTATCCTCCATTACAAATGTGAGCGATCATCCTAACTGCTTAAATCAACGTAGAATTAGACGTCTGAATCTTCCGGTTTCGCACCGCTCACCTTCTTCTGTATCCGCATTGGTGTCCAGAGAGTTGACGGACAGCCGCGCCGTCCAATCCCCTCTCAGCTCGTAGCGGAAAGCCGCGATACGCCTGCTGATGTCGCTGTGGGGCGTGGCCTGCAGGAACAGGGCGGGGCTTTCCCCAGGAGTGATGCTGAAACAGCGAATATGGGAGGGACCAGCCGTGTCGCTCACTAATAGCTCCAGGACTCCGCCTCTCTCCAGGTAAAGCTGGGCGCCGCCCCACTGAGGCTCCGGCTTGACGCAGACAGACGAGGGCATCCCACTGACCCCGCCCACTCCGTGTCCAGGTAGGTGGGGCAAGAGAGTGAGACGCAGAGCTCCGGTTGGGTACAGGAACTCGACGGAGCCTTCGGCGCAGCGCAGGAACACCTGTTCGACATCTTGTTCCGGCCGAGAGAGACCGCTACACAGCACAGAGAGAGAGAGAGAGAGAGAGAGAGAGAGAGAGAGAGAGAGAGAGAGGGTTTAGAGTCATTTAACTAAACACGTGATCATGCACAACCTGACAGCTGTTAAGGTGTCAGTACTGCATCCACACGGTTCCTGCAAATGGTGTTCATTCGTCTCCTGCAGTTTAAACTCCCTCCCCTCGCCCCCTGCAGGCCATCACTGTTAGTGCACCGTCCTCTGCGTGCACTGAGCTGTGAACGTTACAGAGACTACATTTAAACTCAGCAAAGTGCCTACTAATTAAACCGTAGCGCCGTTTACAAATGCGCATGCGCGCGCTGGCCCTGTTCAAAACGAGCGCGCGTCAGCGTTCTGCTGCGCGAGCGCACTTCTGGCTCTTTAAACCCCGTGTGGACAGTAACGGAATCCAGCCAAAGCTTTTCTTTTCTTTTTTTTTTTTAACGAATCCGAGCCTTTAGTACAGAATTCAATTATTTGACCGCTTTTAAATACACAAATTCTAACATATAAAGTCATTATGAATAAAGCGGAATGTGTTTACTACGGATAAAAAGAATAAGGAATGTTTATTAGTGGAAGACGGCGGTGGAAAGGCAGCGCGCACTACGGCTCCGTCCCAAAACACATACTAGTGCACTAAGTAGTGCACGTGCCTGACTGCAGCGTCCGCACTGCCACGCGCATTAACTAGTGTGACAGTATGCGATTTGGGACGTGGCCCAAGTTTTCTTTTCCCTGAATGGGAGATTAACAGCAGACGGTTTATGGATAAAGTAACTCTTACCTTCCCCTCCAGCTGCACTCATCGGCCGAATAGCTCGGTCCAGTCACCGCCGTTAACACAAAAATCCACACAAAAACCTCCATCTTTACCGCACGGCTAACTAACTCGAGAGAAGTCCAGTCAGGACGGATCCGTCGCCTCAGCGTCACCACCGGAAGCTCGATTACAAGAAAACTCGCCTACACTTAATCATCCTCGACTCTACCGACTCCATTGTGCACTCTCCAACCAGACCCGCAGTTTCTCTTCGTTAATTAAACGTGTCTGCGCCGGTTCCTCCTCAGCATCCCCGCTGCAACCCACTGCCTTCCTCACTGACTGCTGGAGCGGACCGGAGCGCGAGACGGAGCCGCTGCAACTTTTTAGTGCGGAGGAATGCGCGCGCGGACCAATCAGCGGCCAGAGAGATGAAACTTTAAACCACTCACAGTAAGGGGGAGGGGGTGCGCGAGGACACCTCAGAGCGCTCGCGCGGTGATGTCATGTGTGGGGGTTCATCGTTTAAAAAAAAACCTTAGGGACGTTAGCATGTTAGCATCTCATTAATAAACTCGTTTTTTGTTTTTTTTTAGATAAACACACAAATGTACAATAAATGTCTCTAAAACACTCAATTCTGAGGTATTGTGGTGGTTATTTTTAATAAGGTGTGTTCATGAGTTAAGGTTATGAACCTTTTCCTCACTGGTGTAATTTAGAAGGAAACCCTGTTCAAATCACATGAAAATTATTACTCGTTATTTTACATTGTGAATTCAATGTAAGTTTTCTTTCAGAACGTGATGTTATTTTGAGTTCCCTGCTGAAAAAAATCCCCAACAGAACCTTCACAGGATTTGTAATGGTTTTAATGGTTATATGTGAATTGTACTGGTTTTAATGTCGGCTGTAATGGTCCCTGTCTGTGGGTCTCTACTGGTAATTTGTTGCCTTCTATTGGTGGCATGTTATGTCTAGTGGATACCATTAAGGACCGGTAATGGTAATGGTTTTAATGGTTTGGTGATGGCTTGTAATGGTATTTGTAGTGGAAACCATTAGAATTTCTGTAAAGGATTCTGGGGTTTTTCCAGCAGGGTTAGCTCATTATTTTTGACATAATCTCTTCCTGCTTCATCATAAGAGCTTAACTGAAATCTATTAAGATACATTATTTAGTCTTTTAATGATTATTCACTTAAATATGTTCAAGTTTGGGAAAGATAACAAAAGTATAACTCAAACTAAGAGAATAAGTCGAAATGGCAAGATATTAATTTAAAAACAGTGACATACTGTGTTGGAATAATGAGATATTAAGTCAGAAATTACAACATATTTTGAAATAACTAGTTTTTAACCAGAATTAATGACATACAGTACTGAAAGG
>CM022757.1:7239352-7256852 GCA_012411365.1 Ameiurus melas | reverse complement strand
TGGAGTTCTAGATCTTACGATCTGTATATAAAATAACCACGAAAATGAACCATTATTTTTATCTTTTGTCACATCAACGACAGATTTAACTCGTCAGTGTTGCTATGTGACAGTGGTATAAGCGGGATGATCCATGACTCGCTGTGTAATACACCGTTTTAATGCACCTCACTATAAACCATTAAAATGTGTGATGTGGCGTTTATTAATACTGAACTCTGTAATCCCTGAAAAGGACTGTGGTGTAAGAGGAATGACACACTCCAGACCGTCCTGAAAAATATAATGCACTTCACTATCATGGCAGGGATTGTTATTGCATAACTGTAAGGTCCTGTGTGTATATTTTCCTTATTGTAGTATTAAGGGCTGAGCAATTTGGGTAAAATATCCAATGTGATTTTTTTTTCTAAACAATATTGTAGATTGTAATCAGAATTGTGTGTGAGAAAAGCTCCTCAGAGGACACGCAGTTGCTACTAGAACAGGGTTCTTAATACTGTGTGTGTGTATGTGTGTGTGTGTGTGTAAGAGAGAGAGAGACAGAGAGAGAGAGAGAGAGAGAGAGAGAGAGAGAGAGAGAGAGACGCGTGTCTCCAGGGCATTGTGTTTTATAAACCTCCCACACACAGGAAACAGGTGCGGTGTGTATGTGTGTTTAAAAAGCAACCTTTGACCCTACAGTTGAGCCTAGGTGAGTTTCTATCCCCAGGAGGTACACACACACACACACACACACACACACACACACACACACACATCCTGCTAGCTAATTAGAGAATTGTTAGATCCTGACAGAAGATGTTGTTCACACTAAACACCTCAAATTTTCAAAATAGTGCAAAGAAGTGTCTAATTGTACTGGTCTTTTCTTTTTCTTCCATTTTTTGTCTTCCTCGAGTTCGACGCTGAACACTTTCTGCTGAACACTGGACGATTTCTGCGGGAGATTCTGGATTTGAACTGTAAGGCGTTATTGTGAGCAGGAAGTGGCAAGCCATGTCCATATAAGGACTGAGCTTTGAGGATCAAGAAATCAGTGGGGTGGTGGGACTGTGCATATTTTCTCCCCTTTCTAACCGAGCTGTGCTGCTCAGAGCCGTGTTGCTGTGTTGCTCAGTGTAAGCAGTACTGAACTAGCACTGAAATTGCGTGAAATTTCCAGTTTTGAGATTGCTATTGTAAGCAGTTCATTTTCTGAAATTCTACTGTATTCTATTTTATTTAATTATTATTTATTCTTTTCCTTTTTTTGGTTGTTTACAAACAAAGAACAAAAGGAGAGTTGGGGAAAAAAGGGTATTCCAGGGGGTTATTAATTGAAAGATTGCATTCAATATTAAAGCCAATAAACCTGATTAGGAATGAATTGAATAAATAGGAGAAGAGGAATTATATACACATATTAGCTGAATAAAGGTCAATTAATTTAATTAGCTTGAATCTAAACAAGTCAAAAATAGTTGAAATAGCTAATTATAATTAAAGATTTAAATAGGATAAAAATACAAGAAGATAGGGTAAAATTTTACTAGTTTGGAACACGTCATTACTGGCTTTTATGTTATGTTGTGATGTTGTTTTAAATCTCTGTTTTGTTTTTTCCCCCAGGATGTCTTACCTGTTCCATCTCCTTTTCCCCTTGTTGTCGAGCCTGTCTCTGGAGTGAGGTTAGTCTTCTGGTAACTGGTCCAGATCTGGTTTTCTTTACAGGAATGTAAACAGTGTGAATTCATAAAGAGCAGAGTGTTGAGATCTGAAAATAAAAGCTGTGATTTGATTCTCACGCGAGTGTAAATTCACGGCATGTCGTTCATCTAAGTTCAGTAAATCTAAACATATGTTCAATTAATTCAATAATTATCTGTTATACTGAATGATGATGAATGATCTCTAATGTATCGTGGAACATAGACTAATTGTCTTGAGTAAAAAGAATACAATTCTTATAGTCTTTAATCAGTTGTGTATAATGTTGAACAAGCAGTGTGTGTGTGTGTGTGTGTGTGTGTGTGTGTGTGTGTGTGTGTGTGTGTGTGAGAGAGTGAGAGAGAGAAAGAGAGAGAGAGAGAGAGAGAGAGAGAGTTTGCTCACAGGATCAGTATTAATCCTATAATACTTATGCTACACACAGGATTTTATTAATGGAAATCTAAACACACACAGTTGTGTGTACGCTTTTATTAAACTCTACACGCTCAGTTAATTGTAAATGTAAATTTATAGATTTAAATTTATAATCCAACCTGCTCTATAAGAACGAATAGGAATTAAATGTTCATCATTTCAAATTGCTCATATAATTTGTCTATTAAAGTATCTATGAAAGTACCCCAGCACCATCCAGTGATGTTTGTGTACGCAGCTGCATACGGAAAATTATATAAACGATTTGAAATGATGCATGGGTAATTAATATTAATTCTTATAGGGCAGGTTTGATTAGATTAGACCTAAATGTAACTGAACAACCGAGACCTCTAGTGGTTGATGATTAGTACACTAGTACGTGAGTGTGTGTGTGTGTGTGTGCAAGCGTGTGTGTGCAAGCGTGTGTGTGTGGTAGAAAATGTGAAAGTTCACCATGTGAAGGGTTTTAACAGTGGAATCTGCTGCTTACTGATCGGATTAGCGTTTAGTTTAACATTTGCTGAATAAAATGTAAAAATTTAAATAAATGACCATTAAAACAATGTTTATCTTTATATTACAGCTGTCCCCCCAGCATTGTGTACATAGAGGCAGTGGTGATTCAACAGTTAAGGCTCTGGGCTATCAAACAGAATTTCGGGGGTTCAAGCCCCAGCACTGCCAAGCTTCCACTGTTGGGGCCTTGAGCAAGGCCCTTAACCCTCTCTGCTCCAGGGGGCGCTGTATCATGTCTGACCCTGAGCTCTGACCCCAACTTCCTAACATGCTGGGGTATGTGTAAAAATGAGTTTCACTGTGCTGTAATGTATACTTGACCAATAAAGTCTTCTACTTTTAGTGTACTGAAAGGCTAGACAAGATTAGAAAATAAATCTAAAAAACTTTTTAGACACACACACACACACACACACACACACACACACACACACACACACACACACACACACACACACCTATATGCTGTTCTGTAAACACTGGTCAGAAGTTTGAGTAATATACTTTGTCACCTCTACCTTTAAAAAGCAAACTTTTTTTTTTTTTTTTTTACAATGCTGTGAGTGTCTTTTACATCAGATCATGAAAGAAAGACTGATGTGAGTGATGCTGATAATCAAAATAAGAACTTATTTCACATAAACGTATAAGTCTTTCAAATGTCTCAGTAACATGAACTTTCACAATTACACACCGTATATACAGTATCTCAAACGCTCCTTCACTCCTTTCTGCATATGCACAATTGCTTCATTACAACAGCAAACTATAAATACAGGCTTAAACCTAAGCGACCGTTGCCATGGTTACCATGCATCAATAGAAGAAGAATTTTATATCATATAAAGCTTTGTCTGATGTACAAAAACATTTGTCTGACTCTCAGCCTCCACTAGAGAGCAGCACTTAGCTGTATGTTTCCTCCACATGAAGAAGTTTTGTGTTCTTTCATAAGTGTAATTCTCGCTTTGGTGGCAAGAGATTATAGAATTTAAATAATTCATCTTTATACTCCTGAATATCCTCATAAAATCCTTAAACAAATTTATATTTAAATGAATAAGACTGTTTGTTCCCGTGTTATCATCTCCCTTTGTTTTTCTTCTTCTTCCTCCTCTTCTTGTTCTTCTTCTAATTATTATTATGTAAGCGAAACTAATTTCATTTACAATTTCTTGTTGATAAAATAATATAATATAATATAATACAAAATAATATAATTTTTTGAAGTAACTGTTGAGGTATTGAATGTGTTTTGAGATTATATATAAAATAATATGCAAAAATAGTATAAAGGATGCAAATTTGGGATAGAATTAAAGGATAAAATGGATTGTTAGGTTATTGAGAGTGCAATTGTTAAATTAATTTATTTAATAATAGTAGTAGTCATAATAATAATAATAATAATAATAATAATAATAATAATAATAATAATAATAATAACAACAACAACAACAATAATAATAATAATAATAATAATAATAATAATTATTATTATTATTATTATTATTATTATTATTATTATAAGGAATATAACAGATAGCAGAATGGTAGACACAGAAATTATGAGATTAAATAAAACTAAACATTAACGAATTTAAAAGAAATCTAAAAAATATATTGTCTGTATATCCAAGTAAACAAACAAACAAGCATATAAATAAATAATATGCACACTGTTGCTTAAATGAATCTGTTACTGTATGAGTTACTATAAATGACTTGTTGCCATGGTTACATTCTTTTAATATCATCTTAATTTATTTTAATCAGAAAACAGGAAAATACAGCAGATGAATCCCTCCACGCGGTAACCTGCAGCAGTTTAAACTCATATCAGTAGGAGACTATCAGGAGAGTTTTGCGAAGAAGAGAAGAAGAAGAAGAAGAAGAAGAAGAAGAAGAAGAAGAAGAAGAAGAAGAAGAAGAGGATCATTAGGAAACTGAAGTTGCTCTTTAGAGATATAACTAAGACGTTAAGTGGAAGTGACATCACTCAGACAGGAAGTCATAGTAATCATGATGCTAACAAGTGAGGACGGTCGTAGCAGGTGACCTTTTAAGTGCAGGTGGAGTGCAAGGGTCAGTTCGGGCAGAGTTACGCCCCAGGGGTCGCCATGGTGACCGTGACCTTTCCCAGCAGCCCCTGCAGCTGGGGGCCGGAAACCCCCTACGCTCACATTCAGCTCTCAGAGGAAGTTCACCTTTAACTTGGCAGGAAGGCGTGTCACCGTGTGTCACTACGATAGCAAAACACACGTTTGCTTAAAGTTGACAGTTGCTCTGAGGACAGGAGACTTAACCTCCTCGACAAATCTGTCCTTGCAAATATAGAAAAGTCCAAACCTTAAAAAAAAACAAGATACAAAAAAAAAAAAAACTAGGACCCAGAGAAATGTAACACAAGGCCACTGTGCTGTTTTTGACCATTTTCCACTGAACATTTTCTACTGGACACATTCGGATTAACACTTTTTACTGAACATTTTCCACTGAACATTTTCTATTGAATATTTTCTACAGAACATTTTCTACTGCAAATTTTCTACTGAACATTTTCCACAACATTTTATACTGAACATTTTCCACAACATTTTATCCTGAACATTTTCCACGACCACATTCTATAGAACATTTTCTACTTCCCACATTCTACTGAACATTTTCTACTGACCACATTCTACTGAACATTTTCCACTGAACATTTTCCACTGAACATTTTCCACTGAATATTTTCTACTGACCACATTCTATAGAACATTTTCTACTGACCACTTTCTACTGAACATTTTCTACTGACCACATTCTACTGAACATTTTCTACTGACCACATTCTACTGAACATTTTCTACTGACCACATTCTACTGAACATTTTCCACTGAACATTTTCTACTGACCACTTTCTATTGACCATTTTCTACTGACCACATTCTACTGAACATTTTCTACTGAACATTTTCTACTGACCATGTTTTGGTGAACATTTTCTACTGACCATATTCTTCTGAATATTTTCCACCTACCATTTTCTACTGATCACTTTCTACTGACCATTTTCTACTGAATATTTTCTACTGAACATTTTCTACTGACCGTATTCTACTGATCACTTTCTACTGACCATTTTATACTGACCATTTTATACTGACCATTTTATACTGAACATTTTATACTGAACATTTTATACTGAACATTTTGTACTGAACATTTTCTACTGACCACTTTCTACTGACAATTTTCATTCCATCTCTAAAAAATCTGTCTAAAATTTGGTATTAATTTATACTCTTAGAAAAAATTGTAACTCAAGGGTTCTTTAGATAAATATCATCATCAGGATTTTTAGATTCCTATAAAGGATCTACTTGAAACCCTCCCTTCTGTTGTTAGGTTCTCCCAGAGGGACAGACGCTTACAGTACCATGTGTTTTATCTCAATGCTTAAAGTCACACACAATTCACTGCAGGTTTCATTTTTACAGATTTACACTTTTATTCAGTCTGAGGCCAGTATGGATCACAAACACACTACATTTGGTTTTTGGCAACAGATCTTGACTTTTTTTTCTTTTCTTTTAACAGAGATCACATCTGTGTGAAGGTTGAGGGATTAGTGAGAGTTATATTACATTAAAACAATAAAAAAAATGGATGATTGTGCAGAGAACACTAGCTACATGTTTATATTCAGTGCAAAACAGACACAACTGGTGCAAACTGTCAAAAAAATTCACAGTAAAGAGTAAAATTATACACATTCTGTACAGAATTAATTCTTTCACTAATTTCCAAATTGTATCATTAGTGCTCAGTTTAACCCTCTGACTGACAGATTGTCATTATTTCATTTATTTATTTTATTAAGCATAAACGAGACAGTGCTGTATGAGTAATAAATATTATTATATAGGATATATAATTACAGAGGATTACAGAGACACCAGGTCTGTTCACTCTAGCGTGTGTGTTTGTGTGTGTGTGTGTGTGTGTGTGTGTGTGTGTGTTCAGGACTGCTGGTGTTTGGCTCGTACACAAAATCATTTTTATCTGAGACTCACATGATTCAGTTCATTCAGTTGTGGCAGAATTGCTAAAGTTGAAGTTATTGTATCAGGGCAGATGTTTAATTGGAGGGGCAGATAATGAATAATGATTATCCAGATAACGATGTGGCAGGGGTGGTGGGGTAGTTAAAGGTGTTTAGATTAAAATAGATAGCAGGGCAATTATTTAACTGCAAGAGCTGTTATTGGATTAAAGTGGGGGGGGGGGTATTGGAATCAGGACGCATGCTTGGAGCTACAGCGGCAGTTATTGGCATTGGAATGGCAGTTATTGGAGTTAGCAGGGCAGTTATTCAATCAAAGGAGAAGTTGTTGGACAAAAGGGGCAGGTTTCAGAGTTAATGTGCAGTTATTGGAGTTTAGATGGTAGTTACGAGAGTTACAGGGGCAATTATTGGACAAAAGAGGCATGTATTAGAATTACAGGGGAAGTTAATGGATTAAAGGGGCAATTATGGAAGTTACCGGGGCAGCTATTGGATGAAAAGAGTCAGTTACAGAAGTTACAGTGGTAGTAATTGAAGTTACAGGGCAGCTATTGGATGAAAAGAGGCAGGTATTAGATAACAGATGTAGTGATTAGATGAAAAGAGTCAGTTCTGGAATTTACAGTGGTAGTTACTGGAGATTCAGGGGCTGTTACCGGATTGAAGGGGCGGTTATTGCAGTTATTGGGGCAGTTGGAGTTAGAAGATAGTTATTTGATGAACAGGGCAGTTATTGTACTGCAGGAGCAGTTATTGGGCTTGAGGGGCAGTTTGGGGTTTTAGAACACATCCGAACACTGGAGTCAGCTTCACACTTCCTGGTCCGGCTGTTCCACAGCGCCTCTGCTTCGCTCAGCAATGGCTCTGACTTTACCATGGCGGCACTCGCGGTCACCATAGAAACGCCCTGGGACTGGCCCATCCTGATCAGGATGTCGAGAGAACGTTTCTTCCACTCATCCTCTGTCTCTGTTTCTTCTTCGTCTTCCTCTTCTTCTCCTGTCTCAGAACTCATATCCTGGCTCTGTCCTGAATGCTAATGTGTGATAAAAAGAGTTTTTATTTACAAAAACTAGAGTTAATAGAAAATAAAATAACACAACACAAAGCTAGTTACGGTGTAAATGAAGTTGTAGTATAAATAGCTCGTTAGCGAATCAGTAGCCATTCTAAATCAATTAGCACTCTGAAAACAAATGTGATGCTAAGTTTCAGATAATGTTAACTTAATTGAATGCAAGATTTACTTTCGCTAATGATTGACTGAGTAATTTAGCTAGCCAGCACTGACCCCTATCTGCTAACTTTCCTTGTTCTATGAGATATCTGAAAGATTTTGACCTTGAAGAGTTTCTCTGTATTCTGGCCTAACTACTGAAAACACCATCTAACAATAAAGGCTAACATTTGTCACCTGTGTCAGTTCATGCTTTTCACCCAGAGGCTTAGTCGTCATTTCAACAGGCTCCTTTTTGACAGACAGGTCAAGGGGTCCTTGTGCTGTCCTTTGCAGTGCCTGCTGGATGTGAGACAGCTCCAG
Source organism: Ameiurus melas (assembly GCA_012411365.1). Taxonomy (NCBI): domain Eukaryota; kingdom Metazoa; phylum Chordata; class Actinopteri; order Siluriformes; family Ictaluridae; genus Ameiurus; species Ameiurus melas. Next base: position 7,248,611 of record CM022757.1, on the reverse strand, counting down.
GCGGATTTTGCGGATCTTTTGTGCCCACATGTGGTGAGAGTGGGCGTGTTCAGGGTGTAACTCAGCCTCTTGCTCTGCACGCTGGAGCTCCTGTAGTGCTGAAGAAAGATCACACACTACCTCTCCGTCCATCCCTCCAGTCGTCTCTCCATCTGTCCTTCTGTCCTTCTCTTCACCCACCTCTGAGAAGTGGGTTGAGCTTCTCATGTCTGAATAACGCTCGTCCAATCCAGGCCGACTGTTGAGACTAGAAATAAACAGAGACCTCAACATCATTTTGATCACAGCAAAGTGTCCAAAATAAAAGACCATTTCAAAATAATTTATTGAACAAACCACGAAAGTAAAATTATGCTATTTTCTTTTATGCATGGAAAACAGCCTTTATTTTGTGACAGATTTTGTATTTTGTGACAGAATCTTGTTTTGAAATCACTGTTTTTCAAATATTTATTTATTTAAAAAAATCATATAAGGCATTATTTAGAAATTAAAATATGTTTAATATGTTTAAACTATACATTACACCTTTAAGCACAGATTTAGTTGCATTTTGTGTCAGGATTCCAAAACTAAAATATCATGGAGTGTTTGATTTGGGGGTATTTTACACTTTACCCAAAAATTCATAAACTTCATGTTTGATACTACTGTAACCAGACTGGTGTGATTCCTCACCTGTTCATTAGGGGGCAACCACAGGTTTGTGTTTACCCTGAGCAAATAGAAGAAAAGAATGGATTTATCAAGCACATGGTTCCCACATGGTGTGTGGTGTAAATCTCCTTATGAAGGAACTTGGTGAAGATTTTTTTATTTAGAATTTATTTGTGTGGGAAGGTGTATACTAATTAGCCACTGTTTAATCAATCATTTTGTAGCTATGCCATAGCTAATAGTTAGATAAACCTGACAACATGCTAAGATAAGCAATCGATGATAACAAGGGGTGTAAAGATACACTCGATTCATGATACTGGCTTGACGATTCATGATTCAATTAGTTTCTTGGAATATTAAGGGGAAAAAAGTTAATTAATTAAAATTCTGATTGAAAACACTGCTGTTTTATTTCTGAATCATAAATATTGCGAAACATTCTGCAATTTAGTCCGTATTAAGCTGACTAAATCAAAAGAAAAGATGAATAGAGGTTTAATACACAAAATGTACTACACCTTAACTTAAAAATAAATAAATACATTTATACTTAATACTCTGACCCACGGGAAATGATGGACTGAAATCTAATGAGCTCTGTAGCAGGGTCTAAGGCGTCGTTTTTAACTGTAAATAGAGCTCCAAAGTCGGCTAAAATGCCCGGCTAACATGTTACTGAAGAGTTATTTTATTAATCGTTGTAACGTGATTGGGTAACCCTATAACCTATAATACATGTCGGTCATTGTGATAAAGTGTTATCGGTCAGGGTGCTCTCTATATATTTGAACTTTATGGGTTGTGTAAATAGAAACGTCTTGTGTGCAAACACTGAAAATTAGATGGAGAATTAACAGAATGCTCATGTACAACATGTAAACTGCACATTTCTATGACGTGTGACAATGTATCGTTACACCCTTAATGATAACACTGCTCTTTCCTGACATATAGGTTTGCAGAGGAAGTCTTTCCGTTATACCTGTCTGCAAATAAGGACTTCTGTTGTCCCGTACACCAGAACTATTGCATTCTTGACTATCAGTGGAACTCATTCTAGTTCCTCAGCTGGCTACCTCACTTCAGCATCAAGTTAACATAGAACGTTTACATATCGACTTAATAACCATCCATTATCATAAACCTCATGCACCACTTGACTTCCCAGGTGAGTCCTATCTCCTTTCTTTCAAAGGATAAGTACATTGACTAGCTGGCTTCATGGACCCAAATGAATTTTGGTGATGAAGAAATAGCCTAGTGTAATTTTATAAATAGGTTTTCAGTGGTGGGAATAAATACATTTACTAACACAGTTACAGTGACTAATTCTCCATTTCTATCCACAAAGAAATGAAAGTAAGTGATCCTCCCTAAATATTATAGTAAAGGTTATAGAATTTTTTCAACTGAATGAAGAAAGAGAGAAACAAACATTAAAGTAAAACAGAAAGAAAGAAAGACAACCAAAGAAAAAAAGTAAAGAGTAAAAGAGTCAAAAAGAGTAAAAGAAGAAAAAAGGAAAAAAGGAATAAATAATTAAACATTTATGTAGTAATGAAAAACTACAGGTGAGTGGTGTCATCACTTGGCTCTCTCACCTGTTCTGTAGGAGGAGTCTGTCAATAGAAATGGGTGTGGCCTGATTGAGCAGGAACGATGGCGCTGCCTTTTTCTCTGCAGGTGCATTATGGGAGTCCAGAGAAGCCGCTGCCTTTTTCACACTTTGCTCCACCCCCCATCGGCTCTGAATCCTCTCCCCAGTGCCAAGCCCCGTCTCTGGGCTCAAGCTGCGAGGCGAGCTCCAAGCTTCAGCCGAGCCTGCAGGCCGGAGTGTCGGGAACTTCCACAGATTGAGTTTGGGGGTAATGGCAGTGGGTTTAATGGCTTTGTTGGAGTCTGATGGTGCTGTGTGCTCACACAAGAACGGGTAATAGAAGCGTGGGGGCAGTACTGTGCGGTCAGAGTGTGTGTGAGTGTGTGTAAGCTGAGCTGCTGAAGTTAGAAAAGGCAAAGGGCCAACCTGCGCTGGATTAGACGTCGTTGCCGCACCGAGGCCAGGGTTAAGATAGGAAAAGAGATCAGAGGTCAAAGGGTAGCCAACCCCAAGCAGAGAAAGGTTAAGGGGTGGGGTATCAGGACAGTTGAGGTGCCCAGGAGGTAAGGTGGGTGGGTAACAGGGCAATGACTCGGACAGGAGCAAACGCGTTTTTGAGAGACGGTAGTGACGCAGCTTTGATTCGACATCTACCGAGCGCGCTCGTAACAGCTGCTCCTCCAGCGAGAAGACATCCGCCATGATAAGCTCAGCTTCCTGCTTGGCCCCGCTCCTCGGAGACACCTCTGTCTGTTCTGAGCTCTGATTGGCTATCCCGTTCGTCTCCGCTTGAGCTTCTGTGCCTTTTTCCATCTCCTGTTCATCAGTGAAGCTGAGCTGCAGGTCGCCTCCTCCCTTCTGCTCCACCTGCTCCTGCTCCTGCTCCGAACCACGACTTCCCACAATGCCCTGCTGCAGGCGGAGCTGGTCGGACGCGAGCAGGTTGCCTTTTTTATAGGGCCAGTCAGACTCGATGAGCAGCGAGAGTGAGTTCTTACACAGGCTGTACTTCATGTGGTTGTACAGGTGGGATTTCTCCATGCAGGTGAAGGGACACTGGAAACACTTGTAGTTGTAAGGTTTGCCGAAGGGACGCGGGATGTAGTGCGGCTTCTTGGGCTTACGCTCTTTATGTTTGCAGCCTGAAGGTAACTTACACTCCTCCTTCGGCATGATGGAGGGAGACAGAGGACCAATCTATGAGGGGGTGGGGGGTGGAGGAGGGGGGGGAGATAATAAAACAAACGGATATAAATTTAGTTTGTTATTTTATTTGTCATGAAATCATGTGACTTCTTTAAACTGTAAGTTAAATAAGAATAATGTATTAAACTGAATAATATATAATGTGTATTTTTGCCATGGAGAATTCTGATTTATTCTGAATTGATGTATTCGAACACAGATCCAGACAAAAAATAAATGAAATGTAGAATTTAATCATTTACACATTGTTACTATTAATATGAATATATCATTTATTTATATTATTTATATAAGCGTGTTTATATAACTGCAGTGTGTGAAATAAGTTTACAAAGCAAAATAACACTAACATAACAATCTCCGAGCTCATTGACGGAGAGCAGATTAAAAAATCTAAATCTAAAATAATAATATATTTTTTTAAAAATCAGATAAAACCAAGAGAATATAAAATGAGAAATACAAATAATGCACATTATTTTATATATAAATAATAAAATAAAACTAACAGAAAAGTAAAAAAAAAATCAATCAATAGAAAAAGATTAAATTATTACAGATTAAGAAATAAAGTGAAAAGATTATACATTTAAACAGACACATTACATGAAAGTGTTTAAAATACAAAATTTCAAACATTTTAATTGAAGGTTAATTTAACTAAACAATAATAAGTATGTAATAAGTATCTTATTAATTAAAAGCTTTATTAATAACAACACTTAAAATGACCTACATGATTAAATAAACATATATTACCATGATGATTACAGTTTATTACAATACAGAGTATTAATTAAACAAAATCATCCAAAGATTTACCCTACCGGAACTGGCACCTGATTGAAGATGAAAAGGTTTAAATGATCAAACTGAGTGTTAAAGTGTTTAAACTTCCTGATGAGCAATGAATAAAGTTATTAGATTTTACATGAAGAAAACAAATTCATACCAGGACCTCGTAAATAACAATAACAGCAATTGTCTAATGGTATTTAAACCTGTGTGTGTGTGTGTGTGTGTGTGTGTGTGTTGCCACTAGCATGTCTCAGGAGACTCTGGTCTGTTCTTCCTCTACCTGCCATCCTTCATTACTTCCAGCACACACATGCATACACACACACACACACACACACACACACACACACACACACAGTGTCTTCAATGTGTGTGTGTGTGTGTGTGTGTGTCTCAGGGGGCTGCACCTGTTCACTGGCTGCAGGTTTTGGTGCTGTGTTTTTTCTGCAGGACCCTCAAGGTCAGCTACAGGCTCCACATGGTGAGGGGCTCGAGGTGTGTGTGTGTGTGTGTGTGTGTGTGTGTGTGTTGTAATGAGGGATGACTGCCACAGGGCATCATTAGTGTAGGGAAGTGGGTCAGGGCAAATAGACTGTTCTTTTACCCCCTCCTGTATTGTTCAGTACCCAGTGATGTTCCAGCGACCGTCTCTTTAAATTTGGCTCGTCTCAGTTATTAGCGATATTAGCGAAGGTCGTGCCCCAAACGCTAGCAACTGAGATCTTACTTTAATCTTTAATCTTGAGGTTGTTTCAATATTAAAACCGTGTCAAGACTCTTTGCACTATAGTAGCCTTTTTAGGGTGTTGTTGTTTTTTAAATTAAAGAACAACACATCATACAGTTTATCTGTTCATAATTACATTTAATCGTTTGGAACGCCCCGGAAACAACTTACTTCCTGTTCTCACTCACGTTATAGCAGCTATAAACTGTTAAACCCTCACCAGCTTTATTCTCTCTCTTTATTCTCTCTCTATATATTCTCTCTCTTTATTCCTTCTCTTTATTCTCTCTCTTTATTCCTTCTCTTTATTCTCTCTCTTTATTCCTTCTCTTTATTCTCTCTCTTTATTCCTTCTCTTTATTCTCTCTCTTTATTCCTTCTCTTTATTCTCTCTCTTTATTCCTTCTCTTTATTCTCTCTCTTTATTCCTTCTCTTTATTCTCTCTCTTTATTCTCTCTTTTTATTCTCTCTCTCTATTCTCTCTCTTTATTCTCTCTCTTTATTTCCTCTCTCTATTCTCTCTCTTTATTCCCTCTCTCTTTATTCTCTCTCTTTATTCCCTCTCTCTATATTCTCTCTCTTTTTATTCTCTCTCTCTCTATTCTCTCTCTTTATTCTCTCTTTATTCTCTCTCTTTATTCTCTCTCTTTATTCTCTCTCTCTATTCTCTCTCTTATTCCTCTCTCTCTATTCTCTCTTTTTATTCTCTCTCTCTATTCTCTCTCTTTATTCTCTCTCTTTATTTCCTCTCTCTATTCTCTCTCTTTATTCCCTCTCTCTTTATTCTCTCTCTTTATTTCCTCTCTCTATTCTCTCTCTTTATTCCCTCTCTCTTTATTCTCTCTCTTTATTCCCTCTCTCTATATTCTCTCTCTTTATTCTCTCTCTCTATTCTCTCTCTTTATTCTCTCTCTTTATTCTCTCTCTCTATTCTCTCTCTTTATTCCCTCTCTTTATTCTCTCTCTTTATTCTCTCTCCCTCTATTCTCTTCATTTATTCTTTCTTTAAGTTAAGACAAAAAACACAGCTTGTCATGTTACTGAGAAACTCCTCTGTCCTGACGATGTGGGAAAGCTTACAGTTCCAGATTCACCTCTGACAGTTACACAGCACTGACACTGGAGACTCCTTCCTTACATGTTGCATAAACACATTTCTTCTTACAGAAAACTTCACCATATAATCATTCTTAAATCAATAAAAGGATTTTTAAATCCATTTATTATCAGTGACACCTGAGAGACCCGGAACAGATAAAGTGATAAATAAACAGTCATGCGAATATTTATTTCATTTACTAGGTTATCAATGTGCTACACGTTAAACTAGTAGACAGTATTAGACTTATTATTATTGCCCTGTTAACTGTAAATCCACTGAGGTGTGTGTGTGTGTGTGTGTGTGTGTGTGTGTGTGTGTGTGTGTGTGTGTGTGTGTGTGTGTGTGTGTGTGTGTGTGTGTGAAATGTCTAGTGCATGTACTTTAGGTGAAATTAGAATTTAGTCTCCAAATCTACACCTGTGTTTTTTAGTTCCCAGTAGAGATACTTCTTTTTAATTTTCTCTTTGAAAATGTGAGATGATTTTTCTCGGCTGTGACATCATCATCATCCCTCATCTCATTTACCCGAAGGAAACACAAACACACACACACACACACACACACACACACACACACACTTTCCTAACTCCAGGATAATATCTTTAAGGAGATCCTGAGTACAGGAAGAGAAAAGTCATCGGATTTCAGACAAACTTTTATCTCTTACGACTCTCTCTCTCACTCTCACTATATCTCTCTGTCTCTTTCTCTCTCTCTCTCTCTCTCTCTCACTTGTTCTGTCCCTCTGTCTTTAGGACACGCTGTAAAATGAAATGCCTCCAGTGATGTTCTGCTTTTAACTGCTCTTATGATTCAAAGCTGCCATTAGAGTCAAATCAATAGAAATAATTCTTGTGGACAGTTTTTTTTTGTTGTTGTTGTTGCACTATTGGACATAGTCAGTGTGACCTCGTGTGTGTATACTGAATTAAAATAAGCTGCTGAAAGCATTGATGTATTAGAATTTTTTTAAAGAAAAAAAAGAGCAACACGATATAAAAAAAAAACCATACGATCACCAGAGAGCAGGAAGTTTAGGAGTTTAGGAGTGTTGGATAGATGGAGTGATGGATGAATGGAGTGTTGGAGTGATGGATGGATGGAGTGTTGGATAGATGAGGTGATGGATGAATGGAGTGTTGGAGTGGTGGATGGATGGAGTGTTGGATAGATGAGGTGATGGATGAATGGACTGTTGGATGGATGGAGTGTTGGATGAATGGATGGATGGATGAATGTTTTGACCTATTGGTGCACAGAGAAATATTGACAGATACATAGAAGAGATGGGGGGATGGATGGAGTGATGAATTACTGGATGAATGGAGTGATTAAATGATGACTGGCAGGATGGAAGGAGTAATGGAAGGAGGGAGAGATTGGTGGATGGAAGGAGTGATGTTTGGATGGATGATGGATGGATGACCATTAAACAGATGGGTGAATGTGTGAACATATTGATGCCCAGAGAAAAGGATAGACAGATGTATGGAGTGATGGATGGGTGAACAAAATGAATGTTGTATGGATGAATGTGTAGATGAATTGATGGACAAATAGAAGTATAAACATACTGAGAGGCAGATAAATATGTTTCTGAATAGAAAGACGAGTAGATTGATGGATAGGCAGATGGATGGATAGATGGTGGTTAGACAGATGGGTGAATGTGTGGACATATTGGTGCCCAGACAAAGGGATAGACAGACAGACAGATGGATGGATGGATGAAAGGAGTGAATGGATGGAGGGATTGGTAGTTCCATCTATCAATCCCTCTGTCCATTCACTCCTTTCATCCATACAACATATAGTGAGGGATAGATGGAGGGATGGATGGAGGGATGGATGGATAAATGATCATTAGACAGGTGAACGAATGTGTGAGCACATTGATGCCTATATAAAAGGATAGACAGATGGATGGAGTGATGGAGTGGGGATGGAATAATTGTTGAATGAATGAATGTGTAGATGGACTGATGGTCAGATAGAAGCATACATATATGGATGGGTGAATAAATAGGTTTAGGAACAGAAAGATGAGTGGATTGATGGATGGATGATAGAATTGAATCATAGAATTCAGCAAAAGAATTCAAATGGATGGATAAACAGGTAAATGGATGGACATGAATTAGAAAATGGATGAATACATGAAGGACAAAATGATTAGTGGATTAGATCAACAGATGGATGGATGGATGGAGGGATGAAGGAGTGCAAAATTATTATTTTTAAAAAATTCATCCATTTTTCATCTTTTCATAAAACTGAAAGTGAATGGACAGATGTGATATAAAACACTGACATACTCCCTAAGTAATACAACACATACACCGACAACACACACACACACACACACACACACCATATTATTAAATATATTGTGAAGATGTGAAGGTTATTTTTTCACATCGCTGTTCAACACGACTTTCGTATTTCAGAGCAATCAATAACAAAATCATTTTTACATTCCACTGTCAGACACCATTATGTGTGTGTGTGTGTGGGTGTGTGTGTGTGTGTGTGTGTGTGTGTGTGTGTGTTTTGAAGCTCTTTCAGACTTTGTCATTACAGTTAAAGCAACTAAATGTGGGTTAGCCACAATAAAAACAGCAACATGATACACACCATTTCAGACTGAAAGATTTACAGACAGACAGACAGACAGACATACAGACAGGCAGGCAGATGGGTGGATAAAATAATAAAACTGATGAAATCATGAAAGAATGGATGACGGATATGTGGAGACATGGAGACATGAACACAAATAAAGACAGATAAGTAAACGGGCAAATAGTGGATGATTGATTACAAATGGGTGGATGGATGAACAGAAGGATAGACAGATGACAGGAATGATGAAATAATAGATGATGATGAATAACGGAAAGGTGGAGAGATGGACAGACGGATGGATTTAAAGAATACCAATACAGACTGATGAGGAAATGGAGAAATAGGGGATAGATGGATGGATAAGCGGAGTGATGGATGGATAGATGGATGGAAGAATGACTAAAAATGTAAGGATGAATAGCTGGATAGAGAGACAGCTGGATGGACAGATGGGTGGAGAGAGATATACGGGCAGGCAGATGAATGGATGACTAACAAGTGAACGGACAAATATATGGACAACAATGAAATGGATGGACAGAA
>CM022757.1:7214352-7234352 GCA_012411365.1 Ameiurus melas | reverse complement strand
AGAGAGGAGAGAAAGAGTAAGATGAAAGTATAACAGTTCTTAATGTTTATGACTAAAACCATAGGGGACAAAAGAAAGAAAGAAAGAAAGAAAGTAAGAAAGAAAGAAAGAAAGAAAGAATGTGTAAAAGAAAAAAAGAGAAAGCAAAAAATGCAAAAGAAAAATGAGGAAAGAAAGAAACATACCATGTCTAAAAGCTTCACACTAAATATGAAATAGTTATTTTAATAAGAGTTATAAGAGTATATTTAGAAATCTCGACAGCGAATTCTCTACAAAGAAAACTTGAAATATTATTAAAGATTATTTCTCCAGTCATCTGCAACACCCCTCGACCCCCATCATGATCAAACACACAGCATGCCCAAAACAAACACACACACACACAGACACACACACACACACACACAACACACACACACACACACACACAGTCTGTCTGTGTGTATGTGTGTGCAGATCTGAAGATAAAGCGCAGTATCCGAGGCCGTATGCTGAGGCAGCTGTGAGACTGACAACTCAACTCCATTATAACTCAGAGAGAGCAACCTGAGGGGAGGACACACACACACACACACACACACACACATACACACACATACACACACAACCTTACGCTGCTGGGGTGATCCAGCTGTGCACCTGACTAAGCATGCTAAGGGTGCTAAGGGTGCAACACACAACAAATTATAATGGAGTGGTGCCGGCTGTTTTGTGTGTGTGTTGTGTGTGTGTGTGTGTGTGTGTGTGTGTTTGTGTGTGTGTGTGTGTGTGTGTGTCTGTGCATGTGTGTGTGTGTTGTGCTTCCAGATACATTAAGTAAACTCAAACTGCTCTCAGCAACCATCAATTATTTATCTTCCTCTTTCACTTCTTCTCTTTCATTCTCTATCACCCAGTCTTTTTCTCAGATCTTTTCTTTCTTTCTTTTCACTCAGTTCACTTTTTGTTTCTGCCCAAGTCTTTCTCATTTTCAACTTCTTCTCTTCTCATGTTTCTTCCTGTCATTCTCTCACTATTTACTCTCAGGATCTGCATTTCTTTCTTTCTGTCTTTCTGTCTTTCTATTGGATTCTTTCACTGTCTTTTATCATTCGCACTCTCCCTTTTACAGTTCACATTAAATATAAAATAATGCTGCTTACATTTAAATCACTTCACGGTTTGGCAACTCACTGTCTTAGTGAACTGCTCCTCTCCTACAACCCGAGCTGCTTGCTCAGGTGTTCTAGCTCCGGATTCCTCTCTGTCCATAGATCTTGCCTCTTAACCATGGGTGGCAGGTCTTCATTGTAGTAGTGATGGTATATCCTCACATGCGGCACCAGTACGTGTACACAGTACTTCCTCACACAAGCACCAGTACGTGTAGACAGTACTTCCTCACATGGGGTGCCAGTAAATGCAGACAGTACCTCCTCACAAGGGGCACCAGTAAGTATAAACGGTACTTCCTCACACGGGGCACCAGTAAGTGTAGACAGTACCTCCTCACACGGGGCACCAGTAAGTGTGGAGAGTACCTCCTCACACGGAGCACCAGTAAGTGTGGAGAGTACCTCCTCACACGGAGCACCAGTAAGTGTGGAGAGTACCTCCTCACACGGAGCACCAGTAAGTGTGGAGAGTACCTCCTCACACGGGGCACCAGTAAGTGTGGAGAATACCTCCTCACACGGAGCACCAGTAAGTGTGGAGAGTACCTCCTCACACGGAGCACCAGTAAGTGTGGAGAGTACCTCCTCACACGGGGCACCAGTAAGTGTGGAGAGTACCTCCTCACACGGAGCACCAGTAAGTGTGGAGAGTACCTCCTCACACGGAGCACCAGTAAGTGGAGACGGCACCTCTTCACACGGGCACCAGTAAGTGTAGATGATAGTTCCTCACACGGGGCACCATTAAGTGTAGACAGTACCTCCTCACACGGGGCACCAGTAAGTGTAGACAGTACCTCCTTACACGGGGCACCACTAAGTGTAGACAGTACCTCCTCACACGGGGCACCAGTAAGTGTAGACAGTACCTCCTCACACGGGGCACCACTAAGTGTAGACAGTACCTCCTCACACGGGGCACCAGTAAGTGTAGACAGTACCTCCTCACACGGGGCACCAGTAAGTGTAGACAGTACCTCCTCACACGGGGCACCATTAAGTGTAGACAGTACCTCCTCACACGGGGCACCATTAAGTGTAGACAGTACCTCTTCACGCAGGCACCAGTAAGTGTAGACGGCACCTCTTCACACAGGCACCAGTAAGTGTAGATGGTAGTTCCTCACATGGGGCACCAGTAAGTATATACAGTACTTCCTCACACAGGGCATCATTATGTACAGAAGGTACCTCTTTTTAATTTTTAATCCTGTTTAACAGCTTTATCCAGTTTATTGTAAAGAAAAGTGTGCCCAATTATTGCAATTACTGTATTCCTAAAGTCTACAATGATCTTCATCTAATACATTTCAGTAAATTAATTAAACATTAAATATTTAAAGAATGGGATTTAACCAAGAGGAAGTGAAAAAGGAAAGAAAATTGGGGGAGCATTAAAGTAAATAATAAACTAACATATACACTGTGTCACAGAGTAAGACAAAAAATGCCCATGAGACAGTTCCTCTCTCCAGGCCAATCACATGGCACTCTGCCATCTGTGTGTGTGTTGTGTGTGTGTGTGTGTGTGTGTCCAAGACATTTTGAATTTTCCACTTTGATACACACTGATATTTATCCAAAGAGAATGGGTGGATCTCAGCATTTTTCTAAATATATAATACAAACAGACAATCTTTGGTTCCATATCTCTACATTTCCAGGACCATGTGTTCCCAGTTTTTGCATTTTCATGACTGTATTATAGTATAGTGTAGTAATTAGCAAAGAATTTATAGTATTAGTTTCACAGTATCAACAGCATTAGTGACAGTGTAGCTGTAGCATTAGCTTCACTGTATCTGTAGCATTAGCTTCGCTGTATCTGTAGCATTAGCTTCACTCTATTTGTAGCATTAACTTCACAGTATCTGAAGCATTAGCTTCACTGTATCTGTAGCATTAGCGACAGTGGATCTGTAGCATTAGTGACAGTGTATATGTAACTGACAGCACTCATCAGTTTATTTGTTTGTCTGACAGTGAAGGGTAGCAGCTGCTTTTTTGCTTCCCTGCCTCTGATCCCTCAAGACACACACACACACACACACACACACACACACACACAACTTATGGAGAGTGTTTTATCACCATGGCACCTATGGGTGTCACCTGACCTGGAGAACAGGAAGAGGAAATGAGGGGAAACATCAGTTCCTGACATATAGCATCAGGATATCTGTCAATCACAGCACTCTCCTTCGTGTGTGTGTGTGTGTGTGTGCATATGCGTGTATGCGAGTGTGTGTGGTCTGAACAACCTGCAGGCTTTCACTGTGTGTGAATTCATTGACCTGAAGGGAGTAAGCGTGTGTGCATATTTGTGTAAATGCTTTAACCTTCAGGGACACTGTCTCTGTGTGTGTGTGTGTGTGTGTGTGTGTGTGTGTGTGTGTGTGTGTGTGTGTGTGTGTGTGTGTGTGTGTGTGTGTGTGTGTGCGCGCATATGCAGTCTGGTAAATGTCATCAATCTCTGGTACACTTGAGCATTGGATATGGAGTGTCTTAAAGCTTTACTGAGTTTAAAGGCCTGTCCAACTCACTGACCATACAGCTGTGTGCCTGCGTGTGTGTTTCTGCAGATCTGGTGGTTGTTAGGGCTCAGCTGGTACATTCACACATACAGTGACTCACAGCGACAATGCAACCTGAGACCATTCATTTTCAATGAGATCTGGCAACTTCCGGCACCACGTCAACCATTCTTGACAAGATGTGGGTGTATCCAGCGACTTGGAAAGTTGACAAAAGTTTTACTTTCTGAAAATTTGGAGCAACTGGGAGCAGCAACTACCAGTGGGAGAGAAGGAACGTATCTGAGCACAGAGACAGTAGAGCGGATGTCAACCCTGGCCACCACTTGCTCACTAGCAGAAGCAGCGCCACTGTGGCAGTAGCCTATTAGCTTAGCGGGTTTAAAGAAAATAATTAATTAAATAAATAATAATGTAACACTCACTTTTTGTTGCAATCGAGCAAAATCCCAGTGTAGCTCCTATCTTGGGTGAAGTGTCCGCAAGAAACACGGAGGCCACAGACAAAGAGCTGCGGTCTGGCTCCATCGAACACATAGTGAACAACACCCTGATGGTGATGCTCACTTCCTGAGATAGGAGCTACACTGGGATTTTGCTCAGTTGCAACAAACAGTGAGTGTGTTTCATTATTATTATTTTGCTTTAAAAGTGCTAAGGGCATAAGCTAAGCTAAGCTAACTGGCACTTTTGCCGCTGGTAGATGGCCAAGCGCACCCCGCTTCTCCTTCATCTCGTAGGATATGATGCATATACAGAATCTCACAAAAGTGAGTACACCCCTCACATTTTTGTAAATATTTGATTATATCTTTTAATGTGACAACACTGAAGAAATGACACTTTGCTACAATGTAAAGTAGTGAGTGTACAGCTTGTGTAACAGTGTAAATGTGGTGTCCCCTCAAAATAACTCAACACTATGTACTGTGTACATAGTACACAATATGTACTGTGACATATTGAAGCAGAGCATGATCCCCTCTCTTCGGCGACTGGGCTGCAGGTCAGTATTCCAGCATGATAATGTCCCCAAACACACCTCCAAGATGACCACTGCCTTGCTAAAGAAGCTAAGGGAGAAGGTGATGTACTAAACACTATTGAGCATCTGTGGGACATCCTCAAACGGAAGGTGGAGGAGCACAAGGTCTCTAACATCCACCAGCTCTGTGATGTCATCATGGATTCCAGTGTCAACCTGTGAAGCTCTAGTGAACTCCATGCCCAAGAAGGTTAAGGCAGCGCTGGAAAATAATTGTTGCCAAACAAAATATTGACACTTTGGCCCAATTTAGACATTTTCACTTAGGGGTGTACTCACTTTTGTTGCCAGCGGTTTAGACATTAATGGTTGTGTGTTGAGTTATTGAGTTACATAAGCTGTACACTCACTACTTTAAATTGTAGAAAAGTGTAATTTCTTCAGTGTTGTCACATTAAAAGATATAATCAAATATTTAAAAATGTGAGGGGTGTACTAAATTTTGTGAGATACTGTATACACTGTTGAATTTTATATAAGATCCTTATAAGATTAGCAGCAAGAAAACTGGTTTGTTGTCAAAAGAGAAATGTTAGTTGCACTACCCGTGGCAACCAGTAGTAGGAACGCCTACCTGCGACTTCATAGTACAGAGACTGGCGACTTGCAACAATAAAATCACTGTGTGTGTGAATGTACAATGAGAAAGAGAGAGAGAGAGAGAGATACACAGAGAGTGCGAGGGGGCATAGAGTGAAAGATAGGCAGAGAGTGAGAGAAGCAGTGAGAGAGAGAGAGGGAGAGAATGTGAAAAATCACAATTAAGGAAAGTGAGAACAACAAAAAGGGAAATAGTGATCGACAGAGAAAACACACAAGAAAGAATAGGAAGTTGAAACAGGGTGAGAGAGGATCAGAAGAGAATGGGAGGAAAAACCGAAAGATCTAGAAAGAGAGGGCGAGGTGTTTGCTGATGCGTTAGTAATGCAGTGAGACAGTCTCCCTGTGGGGTTGGATGAAGAGAAGTGCACACTTTAACACACCATATGTTCCCTCCTCAGATAAACGACTAAAGAAGCTTTAGCTGGAGGGAACACCACACTCCTCCATCACTCTTTCTTGCTTGCCATCACTCCAAGCCACCAGTGTAATGCACATACATGTGGAAAAGTACACAAAAGTTTTTAAAAACTGCAAAAATTAATATTTGTATGTAGGATTTGGTTATAAGACTCACTACCAGTTATTCAACATGCTATTATATTCATTAGTTCATTAGATTAGATTAGATTGAATTAGATTAAAATGTATTGACCAGCAGAGTACACGTACAAAGGAATCAGTTAGCATCTAAGTCAAGTCGCATCAGGTGTAAACACTAATGAGGTATGGTAGCAATAAAGTGTAAGTGATGTGCAAATGAAATGATGTGTGTGTGTGTGAGTGTGTGTGTGTGTGTGTTGTGTGTGTGTGTGTGTGTGTGTGTGTGAATGAGTTTGGACACATGGATTACAGTAATGAATACAGTCCAAAAAAGTGAAAGTGGACTGTTTAAGGTTTAAAGTTTAAGGTTACAGTGAGGGAAAAAAGTATTTGATCCCCTGCTGATTTTGTACGTTTGCCCACCGACTAAGAAATGATCAGTCTATAATTTTAATGGTAGGTTTATTTGAACAGTGAGAGACAGAATAACAACAAAAAAATCCAGAAAAACATGTGAAAAATGTTATAAATTGATTTGCATTTTAATGAGGGAAATAAGTATTTGACCCCTCTGCAAAACATGACTTAGTACTTGGTGGCAAAACCCTGGTTGGCAATCACAGAGGTCAGACGTTTCTTGTACTTTGCCACCAGGTTTGCATACATCTCAGGAGGGATTTTGTCCCACTCCTCTTTGCAGATCTTCTCCATGTCATTAAGGTTTCGAGGCTGACGTTTGGCAAAACTCGAACCTTTAGCTCCCTCCACAGATTTTCTATGGGATTAAGATCTGGAGACTGACTAAGCCACTCCAGGACCTTAATGTGCTTCTTCTTGAGACACTCCTTTGTTGCCTTGGCCGTGTGTTTTGGGTCACTGTCATGCTGGACCCATTTTCATTGCCCTGGCTGAGGGAATTAGGTTCTCACCCAAAAGTTGATGATGCATGGCCTCGTCCATCGTCCCTTTGATGCGGTGAATTTGTTCTGTCCCCTTAGCAGAAAAACACCCCCAAAGCATAATGTTTCCACCTCCATGTTTGATGGTGGGGATGGTGTTCTTGGGGTCTTAGGCAGCATTCCTCCTCCTCCAAACACGGCGAGTTGAGTTGATGCCAAAGAGCTCCATTTTGGTCTCATCTGACCACAACACTTTCACCCAGTTGTTCTCTGAATCATTCAGATGTTCATTGGCAAACTTCACACATGGTCCCATAAGCCAAAGTTTCCTTGGGCAAGACACTGAACCACAAGTTGCTCCCAATGGCAAGCTAGTGACTTACATGGCAACTCTGCTACCATTGGTGTGTGAGTGTGTATAGGTGAATGAGACACAGTGTAAAGCACTTTGTAGAACTGCTAAGGTTAAAAAAGCGCTATATAAGTGGAGACCGGTGTTTTCATTACTAGTCATCTCTGCTGTCTTACACTGGCAAGTTTCTGTTTGTGTGTGTATGTTATTTAAACAGACCTGAGACAGACATGGCCTAAAGTAATTGACATAAATTTTGTGGCTCCTCAGGCAGCAATGTCTGTCACAGCTGGCACAAAACATTGGACAAGGTCGCGCTCACACATGCACATTCTAACTACCCATACATTCACTTTCTATGTTTGCAGTTTGTTGTGCTCTTGTGTATATTAGTGTATGTGTGTTTTTGTGTGTGTGTGTCTGTGTTTGTAGGTAAAAGCTTTTTGTTACCCTATGTATCAAACACCGACTTGTGAGACTATACATCTTTAATGGAGTCATATCGCTGTAAATGGCCATTTTAAAGAACTTTTGACTTTTAGACTTTAATGATTTATTCAGACAGAATGCAGGATGGAAAATACAACTACAGAGTGCAGGTTATTGCAGGTCAAAGTAGAATTTTTGAGTGTTTGAAACAGTGCTAGTAAAAAACCTGCTGAGCTATGTCTCAAATCTCAGACTTGTGCTTCAGGTTAGTGACATAAACTAGATAAATTTGGTGATGTATTTAAAGGTGCATTGGGTAAAACTGCAGCTCTGACAGTTTTTTTGCAGCTTTTACTTTTTTACCCCACCTCACGTACAGTGGCAAGAAAAAGTATGTAAACCTTTTGGAATTTCTTGGTTTTCTGCATAAATTTGTCATAAAATGTGACCTTATCTTCATCTAAGTCAAGGATATTGACCAATATAATGTGTGTAAAATAATAACACAAAATAAATTCTGATCCCTCATGTCTTTACTGAACACACTCATTCAACATTCAAAATGGCAGTGGAAAAAGTAAGTGAACCCTTAGAATTTATAACTGGTTGACCCCCGCTTGGCAGCAATAACCTCAAGCAGGTGCTTCCTGTAGCTGTGGATCAGACCTGCACATCATTCAGGAGGAATTTTAGCCCATTCTTCCGGGCAGAATTGTTTTAGCTCGGTCATATTCTTTGGACGTCTCATGTGTATGGCTTTCTTCAAGTCATTCCATAGTATCTCTGTTGGGTTGAGGTCTGGTCTCTGACTTGGCCACTTCAAAAGGCGGATTTTGTTTTTCTGAAGCCATTCTGTTGTGGACTTGCTCCGGTGTTTTGGGTTGTTGTCCTGATGCATCACCCAACTTCTACACAGTTTCAGCTGACGTACAGACATTCTCACATTATCCTGAAGAATTGCCTGATATACTTGGGAATTCATCTTCCCCCCAATGATTGCAAGCTTGCCGGCCCTGATGCAGCAAAGCAGGCCCAAATCCTGGTGTTTCCTCCACCATACTGTACGATTGGGATGATGTTTTCATGATGATATGCCATGCCCTTTCTATGCCAGATGTAGTGCTGTATGGTTTTTCCAAATAGTTAAATTTTAGTTTCATCACTCCACAAAACATTTTGCCAATATTGACACTGTGGAGTGTCAATGTGCTCTTTTGCAAACCTCAGGTGTGCAGCAATGTTCTTTTTAGTAAGCAGTGGCTTCCTTCGTGGTGTCCTGCCGTAGATACCCTGCTTGTTCAATGTTTTGCATATTGTAGACTCATGAACAGAGATGTTAGCCAGTTCCAATGATGCCTACAAATCTTGGGCTGTCATTCAGAGTTGTTTCTTTACCTCATTGATGAGTCTTTGATGTGCTCTTGGTGTCATTTTGATTGGTTGCCCAATTCTTGGTAGAATAGCAACAGTCCCAAAGTGTCTCCATTTGTAGAATGTTTGCCTAACTGTAGACTGGTGAATTTCTAAAGTCTTTGAAATCACTTTGTGACCCTTGCCAGCTTTATGTAAATCAACTATTCTTGATCGTAGATCCTCTGAAAGCTCTTTTTGGTGAGGCATGGCTCACATAAGCGTGTGCTTCTTGTGCAGAGTAAACTCCAAAAGTTTGTGGGGTTTTTATCAGTCAAAGTAGCTGTAGTCCACACCTCCAAACTCATTTTCTTAATGAGACTCAAGGTGTGCTAAAACCTGACTCCAATTAGCTTTTTTGAG
This sequence comes from Ameiurus melas, assembly GCA_012411365.1. Taxonomy (NCBI): domain Eukaryota; kingdom Metazoa; phylum Chordata; class Actinopteri; order Siluriformes; family Ictaluridae; genus Ameiurus; species Ameiurus melas. The sequence goes on along the minus strand of CM022757.1, from coordinate 7,225,020 downwards.
GTCATTAACTCAAGGGTTCACATACTTTGTCCACAAGCACTATGAGGTTTTTTTTTTGGTTGACATGAAAGATCAGAATTTTTTGTGGTATTATTTTAGACACATTATATTTGTCAATACCCCTGACTTAGATGAAGATCAGATCACATTTTATGACAAATTTATGCAGAAAACTATGAAATTCCAAAAGGTTCACATACTTTTTCTTGCCACTGTATATGTACAGTTTTCAAGAACTCAATTAAAAGATCTCGTATGGTAGCAGTACTTATATTGTTATCCCCTTGATGTATCGCTTTGATTGTATTTCCTCATTTGTAAGTCGCTTTGGATAAAAGCATCTGTTAAATGAATAAATGTAAATGTAAAATGCCCCCATTAGCCAACAGAATTCATCTGTTAGTTTGGTAGCTTTCGGATTTGTTGCTACGATCTTTAATCCAAACGGTTTATAGCATTTAACAGCTTAACAGCTGCACGACCTTTCAAGAGGAAAGTCAGCTCATTTGGTGTCACTTCACTACCTCTTTACTATCTTATTTTAATTTATTATTTGTAATAGTAAGAATGAGAACAAATATTGATTTTAAATAAAACTTTAAACTTTAAATGCTTTAAAAACTTTATCCACTTCCTCTTGGCCATGTTAAGTGCTCTCCATCTATCCATCCATCTTCTATATGGCTGATCCTTTTCAGGGTCGCGTGGAACCTGGAGTCTATCCCAGGGAGCATCGGGCACAAGGCGGGGTACACCCTGGACAGGGTGCCAGTCCATCGCAGGGCACAATCACATACACACTCACACACCCATTCATACACTCACACTTTGGGCATGCCAATCAGCCTACCATCCATGTCTTTGGACTGGGGGAGGAAACTGGGGTACCCAGAGGAAACCCCCGCAGCACGGGCAGAACATGCAAATTCTGCACACACAGGGCCCGGTGGGAATCAAATCCCAAGGTGAACCCACTCTGTTCCATTACATTATCACTTTGACTAAGTAACAAATAAAACATGGATGCACAATTATCAGAAAATAATGAGTTACTGTTACCACTCTGAGTGTTTTATTCTTCCAATATCACAGCAATTCACCAACAATTAATTATTTTTATTTATTAAAGAACGGCCCAGCATACATGTAATCCATTTAATAGTTTAAATGAATTTATGAATTTGATATTAGCATAAATAAATGTTGAGCAATGTCCAAAAAACAAGATACAGTAGTTCCTCTTCTTTCTCATGTTATAGCAGCTATAGCACCAGCCGCTCTTTATTCTCTCTCTTGAAAAGTGCAGCTCATAATTTTACGGCATTTTGGACGATGCCCTTATCCAGACGACTTACAATTACCTTTTTTTTTGTACAACTGTGCATTGGAGGGTTAGGGCCTTGCTCAAGGGTCCAGGAGTGGCAGCTTGGTGGTGCTGGGATCCTAATCCAACATCCAAACCAACATCCAACCTAACATCCAACCTAACATCCAACCCAACATCCTAACCAACATCCAAACCAACATCCTAACCAACATCCAAACCAACATCCTAACCAACATCCAAACCAACATCCAACCAACATCCAACCCAACATCCTAACCAACATCCAAACCAACATCCTAACCAACATCCAAACCAACGTCCAACCAACATCCAACCCAACATCCAACCCAACATCCTAAACCAACATCCTAACCAACATCCAACCCAACATCCTAACCAACGTCCAACCCAACATCCAACCCAATATCCTAACCAACATCCAAACCTCTGAGCTACCACTTCCCCATCACGTTTCTCATCATGTTACTGAGAACCCACGAAGCGTAAAACATAAAACCCGTAAGCGTAAAACATTACATCACTGACACTGAAGTCTCCTTCCAGAAAATTCCACCTTATCAACATTTCCATGTTGTTGAATCTGTTTATGTCACACACGTGCTGTACAAGTCGCTGTGAATGCACTGTTACTATAGATTCATATTAAAACGAGTGATGTGATAAAAAGTTGGAAAGATAAGTGTTAGGTCGTTAGAGATCGTATTGACATCTATGTCGATTACAAGAGAAGCCTTACCCAGAAGGCATTGCTGCTGTCAGATGCCGTTTCTTTTCCAAAATGTCAGAGAAATCTGATTAAACATGATATCAAATATAAAATTTCAATATTTGATTGTTCAGATTGGGAGGATTTTATCATTTGTTACTGTTTGCCGATTGATTTTGTTGTGCAGCTCCATTTAGGCTCACAAATCATACACACAGATGTGTATGTGTGTGTGTGTGTGTGTGTGTGTGTGTGTGTGTGTGTGTGTGTGTGTGTGTGTGTCAGAGCTCAGAGGAAGATATGATGTGCCAGGCCAATTGACCAAATCGCTGATCTTAAAGATGGGCTCAGGGGGGTTGCTTGAGTATAGGAGTGGGGGAGTCGTGTTTGAGGATGGAGGCCAGGGGGTTCTGCCTCCCACACACACACTCACACACGCACACATACACACACACACACACACTTGCTCTAATCAAGGAGCAAGAAGCCTGGTCATTGTGAAGATGTTAACGAGAGATGACAGCTTCTCGTCGCTTACGGCAACAACCAGCTCGAGCATGGAGAGACCGACAGATACACAGCCGAGAGAGAGAGAGAGAGAAAGAGAGAGAGAGAAAGAAACTGAAGGAAGGTAGAGCACCAAGGAGTGTAGGAGGTAAAGAAAAAAGAAAATAAGTGCAAGTTTTTAAAGCGAAACCATTGATTAGTCAGCAGCTGTAAAGACAATTATGTCATCAGCTGATGATTGCAACTGAAATTTCCTAATGGGAAAGTTTCACACTATTATCTAAAACAAAACAGCGAACACAGACGAGACTAGCCGCTCTTATTTCCACTCATATTTCTGTCTCTCTCCGCTTCCCATCAGAAAGCATAGAAATTCCTGCTCAACGTCGCTGTGTGAATGTGGTAGGTGATGAAGATGCTCAGGTCTCTCACAGTAAGCACAGCTAGCAGTTATCCACATTCTACATCATCACACTAGCATTATAAAGTTCTCTCATGCCTCAAACATCTTCCACTTAGGAAATATTGCACCATTAATCAATTACGTCCAATTAAATACTCCATCACTCTTCCCATTATTTCAGTAAAATGTTAATTTCTCTATGTTCATTTTAGTTACTTGAGTTAACTAGGGTTAGTGTGTGTGTGTGTGTGTGTGTGTGTGTGTGTGTGTGTGTGTGTGTGTGTGTGTGTGAACAGAAGTCAGCTCTACCTTGCCGCATTGGGTTTCATTGCTTTGAATTATTAAAGGTTACTAATGTCTCTCCATAACGCTTCATCATATCAGCTATACACACACACACACACACACACACACACACACGCACACACACACACACACACACACACATTATTTAAGCAGTGATATATTTCAGTATAACCCAATACACAATTGTGAATGAGACACGCCCGACCCCTCACCCTGCCACTTCAGGGTTTAATGGCATGCTCATTCCCTCAACCATCTACACACACTAATGACAGGTTAGTTCAACTCGTAAACATCTCACAGGGCCGAGACATACACACACACACACACACACACACACGCTACAGTTCAGACACACCAGTGACATGTTTGGTCACTCCCCAAACACTCAACATGATTTTTACTCCCTTAACACTCCAGTGTCATCGTTGTTCGCTCGCAGTCTTCCTCATTCATTATCTCATTCTCACACACACTCTGTCTATCCTCTTGAGTGTGTATGTGTGTGTGTGTGTGTGTGTGTGTGTGTGTGTGTGTGTGTGTGCTGGTCTATTGTTATTTTGTGTTTCTTAGGGTTTTTGTTTTTAAAATTATTATCTATTAATGTCATCCTGAATGTCACACACACACACACACACACACACACACACACACACACTCACACTCACACTCACTCACACTCACACTCTCAAAATGCCCCAGTGTGTGTCTGGGGCACTGAACCTGCCCTATCTAATTATGCCTCTGAGACTCTGTGTGTGAGTGACTGAGTGTGTGCGTGTGTGTGTGGTGTGTGTGTGTGTGTGTGTGTGTGTGTGTGTGTGTGTGTGTGTGTGTGTGTGTGTGTGTGTGTCTGGGGCACCTGTCTTGCCTGTACTGATGTTAAACAATGACATAATTACATTTACATTCAGTACTTTACCTTTTGTCTGGATAAACACTATTATCATAATAAAAACTGCTACATGCTACAGTTCTGTTCTCCGTGTTTTAATCAAAAGGATTTTGGGAAGGAAGGAAGGAAGGCAGAAAAGTATCAAAAAGAAACAATCAAGAAAAAAGAAAGAAAGAAAGGATGAATAAATAAAAAATCAAATATGTAGGTAAAAGAGGAAGGATGAAAGAATTAAATGAAAGAAAAATGATAAGGAAATGATAGAGGAATATAAGAAAGAAAGACAGAAAAGATGGGCAAACAAGCAAGCAAGCAAGCAAATAAATAAATACAGGAAACATAATTAAAAAATAGATAGATAAACAAACCACAAAGAGCAATGGGAAAATGGAATACAATAAGTAAGACAGAAAAAAGACAGACAGAAATATTGTTTATATGAATAAAAAAAAACATTTATAGGAAAATTAAAAAAGAAGGAAATGAAAGAAAGTGGTAAGGAAATGGCAGAAGAATATAGGAAAGAAAGAAAGACAGAAAATGAGAAAAGATAGACAGACAAAACAGCAAGCAAGCAAACAGAAAAATAAATATATGAAACATATAAGGATTGATAAACAAACATTGAGAAATTGGAAAAATGGGATACAATATAGAAAGAAATATAGGAAGGAAGGAAGGAAGGGAGGAAGGAAGGAAAAGTGTTAAAGAAAGGATAGAAACAGCAATGGAAGACAGACCCATAGAGTGAAAGCATGGATAAACAAACATATAAACAAAGAAGGAAGGAAAAGAAAGAAAATGGCAAAGGAAGGATAGACACGTAGTGGTAACTTAGTGGTTAGCACATTGTCTCACATCTCTGGGGTTTGTGGTTTGATTCCTGTAATGCAGAGCTTGCATACTCTCCCTGTGCTTTGGGGATATTCCGGTTTCCTCCCGCAGTCCAAAGACACATGGGGTAGGCTGATTAACGTCTCCAAATTATTTGCGCATGCATGTGCAGTTGTGCCCTGCGATGGGTTCTCCCTCTCTCCAGGGTGTCCCCCACCTTGTGTTCCCTGGGACGAGCTCCAGGCTCCCCGCGACCCTGCGTAGGATAAACAGTACAGAATAATGGATGGATAATAGTATTTAGTAATTAGAATTTTTCACCTTAGTTACTACATTGTTACATACACTTGCAAAGCTATACTTTTACTTATAAACTTTGCGTTAGTACTGTGTGTGTGTGTGTGTGTGTGTGTGTGTGTGTGTGTGTGTGTGTGTGTGTGTGTGTGTGTGTAAAACAGAGAGAAGAGCGATGACAAGATGTGACAGGGTTAATACCCAGCATCCTATTGTGTGACCATGAGTTTGCTGTGAGACACACGGACAGTGATGTGGCATGGCACCGCAGGGTCTGTGTGTGTGTGTGTGTGTGTGTGTGTGTGTGTGTGTGTGTGTGTGTTGCGATGAGTGATGAGTTATGGCAGCTGGAGGGCTTGGGTGGCTGGTTCTGAACTGGTGGGATGGACACCGATTAGGACTTCAGTATCCGCCTGTCATATCGGTGAAGAGAGAGAGAGAGACAGACAGACAGACAGACAGACAGAGAGCATGGGAGAGAGAGAGAGAGATAGAGAGAGGGACAGATGGACAGGCAGAGGGAGAGGGAAAAGTGGAGATAGATAATATGGACACTAAACAAGAATGACAGTTTGAAAGAAAAAGAGCAAGAGTGTGTGAGAGAGAGGGAGATGTTCATTTTTTTTATCTACTAAAGAACAAGTAATCACATTTTATATTGATTTATATATTGATTTTTATTCATTACATAATCTTCCTGCTCTCCCATCAATATCAACTATGTCAAAGCTGGGGAACAGCCATGTCTACAGTCATAAAATCAGTGGGCCTACTAGTATTGGCACCAGTTTGGCAGCTGAGTGTCGATCTCCACAAGAAACTGAAGTTCCCTTGAAGCATAGTACCAACATTATTGAGGTCTTACATCGTGCTACTGTCAGAAGCCTTAAAACAGATGGTCATGATTGAATTGACAGGCCCCTGGGAGGACCGCATTGAGGAGGCGAAAAAGAGGAAGATACCAGTAGCTGGTACTGAGCACTCAGTGGAGTTCTGTACAAAGTGCATAAATACTGCCCAGTTTCCACCTGCTCTGGAATATCCTGAGGGTAAGCTTGGTAGGTAGCTGACCAGTGGAGGTATGCAGAAGGGAAAGATAGTATGTAGACGGAAATATCAGTATTTTGTACTGACAGCTGACCGATTTTCTCCTCTGGAATGGCTACATCAACACAGCAGTGCACAGCCAGTGACTTCCAGCCATAGGTTGGTGACCACTGGAGAGACCATAATCTGGACAGGAGGTGTCAACAACCTACCCTGTATTCCTCCTTGAGGAGGAACACACATTATCTATGACAAACACCACCAGGGCAGCAAGAGGGGAAGGAGAACAAGCTTACCAGCAGGATGGACAACAAGCCATGAACTATGGACAATGACAAACCTTTTTTTTTGTTTTGTCTTGACAAATGACATATTTTCTATTCTGGAATGGCTACATCAACACAGCAGTGAAAAAATGGGCAGAAAATGGGTGCATCAGAGCACACAAGCATCAACAGGTCAGGGTGATGAGTTGGACCTTGCCAATGCACATGGTTTAATACCCCACAAGATGATGGAATTGGCCTCAATCAAACACCACATTCCCAGCAAGATCAGGGAATTATTCATGAACTATTATAGCAACTTTAGCCTAAGAGTTGCATCTAGGTCCTCTACATTAAGCTGGCAGTGACTAGAAAAATGCATCATCATGGGGTGCACAGTCTTTGTGATCCTCTTTGCCCTGGTAATAAAGAGGATGATAATAATGGAAGCTGAGGTGGAGTGTAGGGGGCCCCTGATGCGACCAGGAATACAGTAACCATCTATAAGAGCGTTCATGTATGACCTTACTGTCACAACAACATCAGTTTATGTTCTCTTTTACAAGGGTAGTGCTGCAGCACAGGGAATCAACAGCAGGAATAGATGTCTGGAAATGCAGGAAGTGGATATCCCACAATGAGTTGGAGGCACAGTTGAGGCAAAAGGCAATGGAACTGGAGTAGGCAGCTCCTATGCACCCCAAAATGACAAGGCCCAGGGCAAAGAAAGGCAGCATCTACTGCAGGAAGAAGTGCAGTCTGTAGTATAGAAAGCATGTGCCTGCAGAATGGCAGGGTTAAGACAACAAGGAGCCTGCACTAGAGTGGAAGATCACCTGTCCTGACATCTGGCAGACAGACCCCCAGCTCACAGAGTTCTTAATTCATGCAGTCTTGAACATCCTGGCAAACCCTGCAAACATTCATGCATGGAGCAAAAGTGAGGTCCCATCATACCCACTCTGTCTTGGAAAATGATCGATAGACAAGATCCTCCTCCACTATTAATGTCACAGGGTGCCCAGCAGAGGGCGCTGTGGCACTGGGTTTTGCAGTCGGACTAACCACGTGACCTTTGTTTTGGTTTTGCTTCCTGATTTGACACCGGTGTTTGTTATTTCTGTTAATCATGCTTAGTTTGAGTAACGCCGGATATTTAAGGCTCCCGAGCAATGAAGCACGTTGCTCGGTATTAGATAGGTAGAAGTAGGAGTTTGGTTCACAAGTATTATGTGTTGTAGCGGTTTCCTGGTTTGTCTATGTTATGTTTGATTTGAGTTTTTATGTTTAATAAAGAGTTTGATCTGCACCTGCCTCCGTCCCCGTCACAACCTTGTGACAGAATACCGAGCCTGAAATACGGACGCAGCGGATCATGGGGAGGAGACCAAACCGCCTCACCAGGAATGCTACACACGCTGGCGAAGCTCACCCGCGGGAGCTGCGACGTGAGCACAGCGTGAGTGCGGATCATGAGTTGGAGATGGCTGAAGAGATGCGCAAAATGCAGCTGGAAATGGAGCGTTTACGCAACGCGTTATCTGGAAGGAAGTCACAACTACAAGCCACACAAATCCTGCTGCAGGAGAGAGAAGAGGAGCTGGAAGTGGAGAGAAAGCAGAGCGCTCGGGCCGTTACAGTGAAGGAGACTTTTCAGCACCTCCTGTCCCAGCGCGAAGCTCAACTCCTCCAGACAGTAGAGGCGGAAATCGAAGCACATGGACAGCTAAGGCAAGCCCAGACTCAGGTTGAGGACCTGACGCGTGAAGTGGTAGAACTCAGAGTGGCGAGAGATGCAGCACTGAGCACTGAGAAACAGAATAAGACTCTGATGGCCAAAGTGAAGGAACTGGAAGGCTCGATCAAAGCAAAGTCTCAAGTATATGATGTCCAAATTCAGACCCAGTCTCAAGTCCCGGCCAAGTCTCCGAGTTATGATTTCAAATCTCCGAGTTATGATTTCAAGTTTCCGAGTTACGAGTCCAGGTCTCCGAGTTACGAGTCCAGGTCTCCGAGTTACGAGTCCAAGTCTCCGAGTTACGGTCCAGGTCCGAGTCGAGTCCAGGCTCCGAAGTACGAGTCCAGGTCTCCGAGTTACAAGTCCAGGTCTCCGAGTTACGAGTCCAAGTCTCCGAGTTACGAGTCCAGGTCTCCGAGTTACAAGTCCAGGTCTCCGAGTTACGAGTCCAGGTCTCCGAGTTACGAGTCCAAGTCTCCGAGTTACGAGTCCAGGTCTCCGAGTTACGAGTCCAGGTCTCCGAGTTACGAGTTCAAGTCTCCGAGTTACGAGTCCAGGTCTCCGAGTTACGAGTCCAGGTCTCTGAGTTACGAGTCCAGGTCTCCGAGTTACGAGTCCAGGTCTCCGAGTTACGAGTCCAAGTTTCCAAGAGCCAAGTTCAAGTCTCCGAGAGCCAAGTTCAAGTCTCCGAGTTCCGTTTCCATGTCTCCGAGAGCTGAGTTCGAGCCCCCGAGAGCCGAGTTCGAGCCCCCGAGAGCCGAGTTCGAGCCCCCGAGAGCCGAGTTCGAGCCCCCGAGAGCCGAGTTCGAGCCCCCGAGAGCCGAGTTCGAGCCCCCGAGAGCCGAGTTCGAGCCTCCGAGAGCCGAGTTCGAGCCCCCGAGAGCCAAGTTCAAGTCTCAGAGAGCCAGGTTTCGGCCTGGCGATGCATGGGATGTTCGGCCCAGAGGTCCGGGGCCGCCGGTGAAAGGTTTGGGAGGGGGGGTCGGTGCCCAGCAGAGGGTGCTGTGGCACTGGGTTTTGCCGTCGGACTAAATACGTGACCTTTGTTTTGGTTTTGCTTCCTGATTTGACACCAGTGTTTGTTATTTCTGTTAATCATGCTTAGTTTGAGTAACTCTGGGTATTTAAGGATCCCAAGCAACGAAGCACGTTGCTCAGTATTAGATAGATAGAAGTAGGAGTTTGGTTCACAAGTATTATGTGTTGTAGCGGTTTCCTGGTTTGTCTGTTACATTTGATTTGAGTTTTTATGTTTAATAAAGAGTTTGATCTGCACCTGCCTTCGTACCCATCTACGACTTTGATCCCTGCCTTGCCCAAGTTTATGACTGTTTGCCGATCATCTGACCTTTGCATGTTTTGGATTATGTTTTTGGATCACGTTTTGGATTTGTCTGCCTGTCTCTCTTTAAATAAAACTGTTGTTCATACTGCACTTCCATCCGCTTTATCTTCCGCTACGTCACGAAACGTGACACCTGTATATCAAATGCCACCTTCAAACTTTAGGCCACGCTCCCCTACCAAAGTTTTATATTGGTGCACAGTGACCATGCTTTAATTTTTTGGGATGCAGCTATAGTTACAGTTTTATCTCTGACCAGAGGTTGGTAGAGTAGCCAAAAATGTTACTCATGAAAAACTACTTATAAAAATATTTTCTCAAGTGAAAAAGCGTCTGCTTAGTGAATAACTGTAAGTAACAATAAAAGTAATAAAGTATCCAATGACAAGACTAGTAGAAGTAGCAAGTTATTAGTTACTTCAGATCTGATCAAAATGAAGGGAAAATCCTGAATCTCAGACTGCATGGAGAACTGTAAAGCCATGTTTCCACTGCACAGTACAACTCGACTCATCTCGCTTTACTTTTCTGAGCTTGCTTTTCCACTGCAGTTTAATATGGACGCCATCTTTCTCTCGTCTTCACGCAGGAATAATGTATTATCAAAGCCCTGTACAAGTACATTCTCAGGCCGTACTCCAAACCCCTCTCCTGTACACAACACGGCCCTTATTAATGATGTAAAATAACGGTGTTCTAGAACCTTCGTAGTGTTCGATATGACTAAATTAGATTCAGCCACGACAGGAGTGACTTCCATACACGCCTGTTTGGAAATCAGTAACGAGCAAGATGTAAAAATCTAAGACAGAATCCTGTATAGAAATTTTATCTGTAATGAGATAAATGGTGCGTAATTGTTAATTAATAGAATATTTGCATATGTAAAGTATGTATTAAATCACACGTTTATTCAGGCGCGATACAGAACCACTCATTATGGAGAACCTTTACTCCCTCAGTGCGTGGCTCACATTTC
>CM022757.1:7111852-7209352 GCA_012411365.1 Ameiurus melas | reverse complement strand
ACATTCCCACAGTGAATAATCTCGCTGTGCATTTCAAGCTTTATAATATTAATCATCTCTCAGTCTCTCTCTGTCTTACTCTCTCTCTCTCTCTCTCTCTCTCTCTCTCTCTGTCTTACTACCTGTCAGTCTCTCTCTCTCTCTCTCTCTCTCTCACTCACTCTCTCGCTCTCATTTTGTAATTGGAACAATTTTTTTTATAACAATGTAACATGCATTACTTCTGAATATTTAATCATTTCTATCTTTATTTCTTAGAATGTTTTTGGCAATTTCACTTCCCCATTTTAGCAAAGTATTGCTATATTATTACTACACACAACTGTAACGTACAACTCTAACATACACTATACAGCCAAAAGCATGTGCACCCCTGACCATCACACCAATATGTGGTTCATCCCCAAACTGTTGCAGCATAGTTTAAACCACACAGTTGTATATAACATCTCCATTTGTACACTGTAGCATTACAGTTTCCCTAAGAACCAAGAGACTCACACACGACAATGCCCCTGTGCACAAAGCGAGCTCCATGAACACTTGGTGTGTAAAGGTTGTAAGAAGGTAGAAGAACTCGAGTGTCCTGCACAGAGCCCTGACCTCAACCTCACTGACTCATCACCTTTGGGATGAACTGGAACTGTAGTCTCCTCACCATCTCAACATCACTAACGCTCTTGTAGCTGAATGAACAGCCATGCCCCAAAATCTACCTTACATTACATTTATTCACTTAGTAGACGGTTTTATGCAAAGTGACTTAAAAATGACAAAAAATTTATTGTAAAGCCTTCCCAGAAGAGTGGAAGAGGTTATTATAACAGTAAAGGAGGAATAAATCTGAAATGGGATGTTCAACAAGCACATATGGGTGTGATGGTCAGGGGTGCAAATACTTTAGTTGTTATAGTGTATTTCAATAATTTTCTGTCAAATGTAATAAATCACACAATATGTGAGCAGTTTAAAAATAATAATTAAAAATTATTAAATTATTCTATAAAATATTTTAATTTGTAATGAATATATAATATATAAACAGTATAAATCTGTAAATATAAGGGTTTTTTAAAAAATAAAAATATAAAAGATTTCCGACTACAATTTGATATATTTCAATGTAATTCAATTTAAATATCTAACTTCAAATATTTGTCAATAATTTAAATCTATATAATCACACACGTTAACAGTTCTGTGGCGATATTTCAAGAATTTCAATGTATAACAAAATATATTTCAACAATTACAGTGAAAATTATCATATTTTCATATTATGCTGTAAACTATTTCAGTCTATAACAAAAACATGTATATAGTATATGAATAAATAAAATATATACAGTATATTTATAATAAACACAATAATGTATTTATAATATATAACTAATGTATTTCAAGTCAATCCATAATTATATTTCACATTTTTTTCAAGCTATCAAATATTTAAAAAAGCATTCATATTTAAAATATAAAATTGTTAGAATTATGTAAGTCTATAAACTTTACTTAATTTCATATTAAAGTTTACAGAAAAAAATACATTTTAAATTGAAATGACAGAAATGAAGCCCCTTATAATGCAGTATAAGAGTTCATTATTAGCAGGACATTAAGGCACAGTTTTTTGCTGTCCTGATTAGAAAACATACAAATATGACTGTAAGAGTTGTACATTTCTTTTTAATTATAAAATCTTCTGAATTTTGAAAACTTCTTCTTTGTTACGTATGTACATTTTATTTGAAATTCTGTTCAGATCTGATTTCCAATAAGAATTTCATAGAACTTATAAAGTACATATATATATATATATATATATATATATATATATATATATATATATATATATATATATATATATATATATATATATATATATATATATATATATATATATATATATATATGTGTGTGTGTGTGTGTGTGTGTATAGTATTAAATACTGCTGTTAAATATATTTCACCTACTGCAATCTGTAACTAAACACATTTAAATATTTTTCATTTGTAACTCTATTTTTCCGATTTCTTTTTTTTTTTTATTAAACTCTAATATATATATATTTCTAACTTTCCATTTCGTATATAAATGTACCATCAGATCTAATTTCACAATTCTAGAACTATCATGAACTATAAAATGAGAGATTATTGTTAACTTAAATCTCTAAGATCTAAGACCAGCTTTTATAATCATTTCTTCTTCAAATCCTAACGGCGATCAGTCCAGCAGTAAACATTAACGTTTTATATGATTTAAAGAGCATCAGGTCAAAAACTGTGTAAAATTTTCTGAATGTGAAAACGTGAACTTAACTTTACACACACACACACACACACACACACACACACACACACACACACACACACACACGACACACACACAGACACACACACACACCTGAAAGACATGAATGAGTTTACAGAGAGAGTATGTGACATGAGGTCGAGACTTCAGTCTGTTCACCTTCACTCCTCCCTGAGGGGCAACAGAGTGACAAAGTTAGTGCGTTTGTTAAATGTTTTATTTGTGTGTGTGCGTGTGTGTGTGTGTGTGTGTGTGTGTGTGTGTGTGTGTGTGTGTGTGCGTGCGTGTGTGTGGCCGGCCTACTTCCTCTTTTATTATTCACCTGGACTCTAATGGGGCCCAGTGGTGAATTTTTCATTTCACCCAGAGGGAAACGAGAGAGAGAGAGAGAGAGAGAGAGAGAGGGAGAGAGAGGGAGAGAGGGAGAGAGAGAGACTTTCCCAATCTCCCACCACTGGATAATGGCTCTAAAATTCCTTTTTTCACTTTTCCATATTTCTCTCAAACATATTTGAAATTCTCATGAAACCCTTTTTCCTGTGAGATTTGCGTGATGAAATGCCAGTTAATTTACACAGTAACAGTTACACGTTCTGGTCACTAGTGTAAAATCAGTTGTAATTAAGTAGTGATCAGAGAAGGTGTAGGGAACATTTCAGTGTGTAAAACCCTCTTCCTCATATTGCTGGATGTGTAAAAGCTTTCCAGCCATTCAGCAGAAACTCTCCCAGTGTCAACCATCACCATCTCCAGCCGTCTGAACCGTTCAGAGACCCTCTATGACCCTCCTTTATCTGAGCCTGTGTTTGGAGCACAGATAGTCACCAAAAGAAAGAGAACATTAGTTAATCTCTGCACTCGCCATGAGAAATCTCCTTTCCATCTCCTCTTATGATAACTGTTTTATTTTAATAGTAGGTGAAAATAAAATAGCATCTCCAGCACTAACATTACACCCACGACTTATTACATTATCCTCTTTCCTCCACAAACCCCAGTCAAGCTCATTAAACTAGTCACTATGTTTCTCTAGTGATAAATCTTTTTTAACTTATTTAAGGGGTCCCTTATTTACATTGAAGGACCCCACCAGTAAGATCTCCATGAGAAAGACAGAGATAAGAGACAACCAGTAAAAGGAAAAACAAGAGAAAATAAACATGAAAGTTATTTATTGTTTGTCTTGTCTTATTGCTGTGATTACATATTTAAGATGAAAATGTTTCTGCTGTCGTAAAATTATTAACTAATACTCAAATTAATTACAGTTTATGGTTATTATTATGATGATGATGATGATGATGATTATTATTAGTAGTAGTAGTAGTAGTAGTATGCTTGTTATTATTATTATTATTATTATTATTATTATTATTATTATTATTATTATTATTATTATTATTATTATATACACTACACAACAGTTTACAGTTTAATGTCCATGTCCTGTATATTTATTGTCCTGCATATTTATTGTTTTGTGTTTATTGCTTTGCACTTGTCTCACACTGTTGTGTATTTATGTGGTCTGTTTACTGAAACGTCATTACATTCCAATGTGTACAAGCTAGTGTATATAGAGGAATGGCGATAAAAAACCACTTGACTTGACTGCTCCTCGCCTGCACCACGGAAGACACAAACTTTACTAAATCAAGGAAAAAATCCCTAACTTCAACACCTGCTTTTTCTTTTGTCTCATTCCTCAAGAGTGTAAAAATCCTTCTCCTCTGACCACTGCTCCTCATCTCTGATGCTCTCATCATTACATTGAGACAGATCATTCAGCTTGTCTACCAGGCCCTCCTCTGATTCACCAGCCTGAGTTACATCATTACCCCGTTTCTCACGCTCATCACTAACATTCACACTTTCAGCACTACCATCATTTACACTAAATTACACTAAATACACTAAAAAAGACACCATCCTGTCCTTCAGACTCTGAGATCTTTCACTAGTCTCCATGTCCTCACTATTGTCTGGTCCTCTGTTAAACTCTTTAAACTTGTTAAACCTGCGAATCTTGCATAAAACAGACAAGAGTTTTCTCTGTAACTAACACAGAAAGAAACCGCTAAGGTTCTTCTCAAAAACACCTAATTCGCATTGCTTTGTTCGAAAATTAAGATGCTGAACAACTTTAAACAAAATGGCCGACAGCGGGCGCTCGTCACAGAGGAAAACAAAGCTGCCAAATAAATTTTAAAGAACGAGTTTAATCATTATGCAATTATGCAAATAATAAGATTGGACCACAATAACAGAGAAAGAGTATTGCGTCGATCCGTCAGTTTTCACCAAAGGTGTGCAGAAAGGTGGTGCAAAAGGCAAAGTAGGAGATATTCAAGCCAAAAAAAAAAAATGCAGCAACTGGAGGAGGACCAGCTCCAAAATTAAAAAGGACAACAGAAATATACAGTGATGAATCTCAGATGTTTTGGGGAATTCCCAGGGGAAGGGAGAGCGGAGTTACCGACAGGACGTTACCTCACACAGCCGTCACATCAGCACCGCTTGAACAGTCTCGCAAGTTGTAATGGTTTTGTTTTTGATGTTATTTTATTTTATTTATACTGTTCTTTGATTTCCATTTTGTTCATATGGTATTCTTGGAGATGGTTAGCGCTGTGAGGAGGACTGTTGTGTTTTCATTTGTAATGTTGATCCTTGATCCCCAAGTAGACAATCTGAAGGAGAAAGTGAGATGGTAATATTTAGAAAACATGATGTTTCCTCAGTGAATTGTTTCCAGAAGTGCTACACTGGTGTGCAGTGACATGTATGTGATGGTCTGGTTTATTTTGGGTGCACTGTGTGCAGATGTCTGATTCCCTGAAGCCCATTCTATACATCGTATGAGCTGTGTAATGAATTGTGTGGATTATTTTGTATTGTATCAGGTGCAGACTAGTTTTATTAGCTATGATTTGTTATATCTGTCACCAAAAGTCTTCTCTAGGTGTGATTGCTAAGTCGTCTTCCCATGTTTTACAGGGTATGGTAATTGAGGAGTCAGATATTAATTTATATATTTTGAATAAGACTTCAGTTGGTGGTGATGTATTTAGTAGTTCTAATACTAATTTAGGGAGGTCTAATGTGTTGTATTTTAAGTTGATTCTAGATCATATGGATTTAAGTTGTAGAACTTTAAGGAAATGATTATTTTCTAGTCCATGCTTTTCAGCTAGATATGGGAATGATGAGAAGGTGTTGTTTTGACATGTTTGAAGTGCATAATGCCCTTTTCCTACCCATGTGGAGATGCTTGTTATCTTAACTGTGTTTATGCAATCGGGGTTATGACATATGGGAGCGTGTTCGGTTAGTTATAGTGGTGAATGAATTGTTTTATAAAATTTCCACCACTGAACTGGCCTTCACAAATCACGCTGCAATCAGCAGATTTCTCTATTTTTTCAACAAACTTGCACACTTTGTGTTTTAACTGGCTATCAAGGGGAAAAACCCAGAAAATATTCTGTCCACTCCCAGTAAATGCACTCCTCTATTACACAGACCCACCAGAGAGAGAGAGAGAGAGAGAGAGAGAGAGAGAGAGAGAGAGTTAATGCATCAGTGTGACATATTTTTTCATATTAATTTTTAAAGATTCCGCAGATACACCCTCCACCCAAAACCCCAATCCACTTAAATTTTTTTGAATTTCACTACAATCCATAAGTCTGTATGAAAGTCCACAGTCCCGTTTATAACTAATCCCTTCTTGCAGCAGTTTTTTTTATAGCCTGTGTTGGTGAAACTGTTGTTTGTCATTGATCAGACTTGTTGTTTGTCTATCTCCCCACTTAAATCATCATAGACGTTCAGTGGTAGCAAACACAGTGTAATTACTGTACGCATGCTTACATTTAAAATTTGTATTCAGCGACGTAACTTTACTATTCAAAAACATAAAAACCTTTCTGTAGCAGAGTGGAATCGATCTCATGGTGCTGGTGAACTTCTCGAAGTGGGCCGGCTCCTTCATTATCACTCTGTCTCGCTTTGCAGGAGCAGACAGAAAGGAAACCTGTACCTGGGCTCCTTTCACCCATATTCCTGTTTGGATCAGATTATTGAGGAGGTTTTGTTGTGTCAGGAACGCTACCACTGCTTTGTTCATTCGGGAGGCAGAGTAGATGTTTCACACCAAACCTCCTCTCCCACTGCTAACAGAACCTCCTCCACCTGAGCTACGCCCTCCAGCACACACCTGACACCATCTCCCTGATGTCTCCCCGCCGGCCTCAGAGGCCGTGGTGTCCCGCTCCCTCTCTCCCACTTTCAGCTGTGTACTTTACTAATACATCAATACTTTCACTGTTTTAATTCCAGTAGGAAACGATAAAAGTAAAACAGAAAAAATACCACTCTGCACATGTTCTGTCCACACTCAGTGCATACAGAGAGAGAGAGAGAGAGAGAGAGAAAGAGAGAGACAGAGAAAGAGAGAGACAGTGAGAGATAAATATGTATATATAAATATATAACAGAAGTAAAATGGAACTTAATTTGTAAAAGAAAGTTCTTCTGCCATCAAAAATAATTTGTAATGTTACATTTATATTAAATATACTTTGAATACAACATACTGAATATCTAATGTTCACACACACACACACACACACACACACACACGTTGAAGCATGCTCTTTCCACCATGTTTTTAATCAGATGGAATTGTAGGGTTTAATCCATCTGCCACACACACACACACACACACACACACACACACACACACACACACACACGTGCCTCTCAGCCCTGTCTTACTTATGTAGATACATTTTGCCTGGAAATCTATTTAGAGTTGCTTGAAGGAATCCAGAATGTTGTCCTGCTGTCACACACACACACACACACACACAGACACACACACACATCCGTCTACACAAACACTGCTACCGTCTGCCCCACCGGCTCACCCTGCTTCAAGTCATTTAGCAGCGTACACACACACACACACACACACACACACACACACACACACATACACACACACACATACATCCACATCCACACACACACACACACATACATCCACATCCACACACACACACACACACACATCCACATCCACATCACACACACACACACACACACACATACATCCACATCCACACACACACACACACACACATCCACATCCACACACACACACACACACACACACACACACACACACACAGTACGTACGTGTTATTTTTATGTTGAAATGTTGTTCGCTGTGTTTACTTCTGTCTTTAACGTCACTGTTCTAATCACACGCTGTATTTATTCTATATCTACTTCAGTGCAGTAAAACTGGAAGAGTTAAGTTTACTCAGATTAGTTTACATTAAACTAAGTTTAAATAATCGTTTGCATTTGATACAGCTAACTTATAAAGTTTTGAGCTCACATAACTTATCCTTACTTACAATGACTTCAACCCACTAAATGAGGTTTAGAGAAATGAATAATTCAATTGTGAAATGTTCTTTTGTTTTTAAAGCTATAAAAGCGCTCTCTCTGTACTCATTTCCTTTCAGTCAAAGGGTTAAATTTATAAATGTATATCTGTAATGTATATATTTCTTTACAGCTACTTCCTGACTCTGTCCTTCATTAAAAGCACTATACAGATCCGATTGTTGTGAATTTCCACTCTTAGGTTGTACTGTGTGTAAATGCACCAATCAGAACGCAAGAATAACAATAATGTAGAAACTGATTCATAATAAATCTGTATATATTATAAAAATAGTTTCTGAAGAAATGAGATTAAGTGTTGTGATTATGATGATGTTTGGTGTTTGCTTCACATCTTCAAACTAATAAAGAAAACTTCACACACACTAACCGTTTCTCAGCTGGTCAGGTGGTTTCAGTGTGTGTACACTTCATTGTTCTGCAGAATAATCCTGTAATATAAACAAGTTTGGGAAAATAGAAAAACCTTTTATTCAAAATTTTATCCTAAACCAGTAAATAAACCTGAGCACACTGTTTCTCTCTGTGTTTCTACACACTGTATGTGTGTGTGTGTGTGTGTGTGTGTGTGTGTGTGTGTGTGTGTGTGTGTGTGTGTGTGTGTGTGTGTGTGTGTGTGTGTGTGTGTGTGTGTGGGTTTGTTTGTTTATGTTGATATGTGGTAACCTTTAAACATTAGTTTATTATAGATTTTTATTTTTAAACGTTTGTTTGTAACGTCACTATAATAATTATTCTGTAATTATATGTTTTGTAATTAATATCTATGCAGTTTTGAAGTAGAAATAGTCATTACTGTCATTATTTTCACTCTAGAACTGGCGATAGGTGGTTTTGGAGTTGCAGCTGTTTGTGACTCAGCAGCGCCACATCGTGGTTGTTATCGGTATTGCATTTATAACTCGTCATAGTCAGGCTCACACACATTTATTATTTATCTGTTAACATTTTGACAACACACAGTACAATTCACAATGGCGTGTGTGTGGGTTTGTGTGTGTGTGTTAACATTTGTATTGATTTTTTTTAGTAAATATCATTATAATTGTTGTTATCATCAGTGTGTATGTATGAATGTAAGACAAAAGCCCATTACATATTGGAGCTCAAAAGATATAGTATTAGAGATACATTGCTACAGTGTGTGTGTGTGTGTGTGTGTGTGTGTGTGTGTGTGTGTGTGTGTGTGTGTGTGTGTAATCAGTCATCCTGCACCACCACAACACTGCCGTGGATCTCGTACTTCACGGTGTTCCAGTCGAACACGTTTCCACGTGGCACTCTGTGTTTCAGGTTGGCGTACAGAGCGCTGATTTGCATGCGTGACAGCGCAAAGTCCCACATGTTCACGTCCGTCATCTCGCCCACGAAGCTCTGCATCACCTCGAAGCCCCCCAGGTGAGTGTCAGGGTCCTGGCCGAGCAGCGCGGTGCCGTGTGGACGGATCTTGTGGCCCGGTTTGTAGATCTGTCGTGTGCTGCGGCGTCCGTCCACGTGGAAGGCGGCGAGTCCGGTGCTGGAGTCCCACGTCAGACACAGGTGGGTGCGGAAGCTGGAGAGGGGCGGGAGGCGGAAAAGCGCGCCGTCTCCACCCAGGTAGAACGAGATCCGTCCGTCCTTCTCGCGCCACACGTTGAGCGCGTCTGTGCTGTTGGTGCGATACGCGAAGAGGATGACCTGTCGCTCGTCCTGCAGCTCGGTAGAGATGCGCATGCACAGCGTGAACGCTGCGAGAGAGAGAGGCTTCTGAGGAGAGAGCTTCACGAAACTGAAATCTGTCTCATATGGGAACAGGAGAACCTTCCCACTCAGACCTCCTGCAGAGAGAGAGAGAGAGAGAGAGAGAGAGAGAGAGACAGCCCGAGAGGGAGACAGACAGAGAGACAGACAGAGAGAGACAGAGAGAGACAGAGACAGACAGAGACAGACAGAGAGGGAGGGGAACAAAGGAATACAGTAATAGCCATTGTGTATGCTGCTGTTATGGGAAAATAATCAACAATGGGGTGGTGTGATGAAGCAGAGTTTCTGTAAACACCTGATTATTCATCTGTAACAGCTTCTCACCATGTGAGATTTATTTATTCCTCATCTACAACACCAACTCACCAGCGATTTTCATTTATTAAATAACGTCATACTTTTTGTCCGTTTATAATTACATTTAATATAAACAAAACAAGTTAGTTCCTGCTCTCACTTACATTAGAGCAGCTATACATACCATCCCTCGCTCTATTCTCTCTTTATTCTCTCTCTCCATTCTCTCTCTTTATTCTCTCTTTTTATTCACTCTCTATTTATTCCCTCTCTCTATTCTCTCTCTTTATTCTCTCTCTTTATTCCCTCTCTTTATTCTCTCTCTCTATTCGCTCTCTATTCTCTCTCTCTATTCGCTCTCTATTCTCTCTCTTTATTCTTTCTCTATTCTCTCTCTTTATTCTCTCTCTCTTTATTCTCTCTCTCTCTATTCTCTCTCTTTATTCTCTCTCTCTATTCTCTCTCTCTCTCTATTCTCTCTCTTTATTCTCTCTTTATTCTCTCTTTATTCTCTCTCTCTATTCTCTCTCTCTCTATTCTCTCTCTTTATTCTCTCTTTATTCTCTCTTTATTCTCTCTCTCTATTCTCTCTCTCTCTATTCTCTCTCTTTATTCTCTCTCTTTATTCTCTCTTTATTCTCTCTTTATTCTCTCTCTCTCTCTATTCTCTCTCTCTCTATTCTCTCTCTTTATTCTCTCTCTTTATTCTCTCTCTTTATTCCCTCTCTTTATTCCCTATATTTATTCTCTCTCTCCATTCTCTCTTTATTCTCTCTTTTTATTCACTCTCTTTATTTTCTCTATTTATTCCCTCTCTATTTATTCCCTCTCTTTATTCTCTCTCTTTATTCTCTCTCTTTATTCCCTCTCTTTACTCTCTCTATTCTCTCTCTTTATTCCCTCTCTTTACTCTCTCTATTCTCTCTCTTTATTCTCTCTCTTTATTCTCTCTCTCTCTTATCTCTCTTTATTCTCTCTTTCTATTCTCTCTCTTTATTCTCTGTCTTTATTCCCTCTCTATATTCCCTAGCTTTATTCTCTCTCTTTATTCCCTCTCTTTATTTTCTCTATTTATTCCCTCTCTCTCTATTCTCTCTCTTTATTCCCTCTCTTTATTTTCTCGCTTTATTCTCTCTCTCCATTCTCTCTCTCCATTCTCTCTCCTTATTCTCTCTCTTTATTCCCTCTCTTTATTCCCTCTCTCTATTCCCTATCTTTATTCTCTCTCTTTATTCTCTCTCTTTATCCCCTCTCTTTATTCTCTCTCTTTATTCCCTCTTTTTATTCCCTCTCTTTATTTTCTCTCTTTATTCTCTCTCTCCATTCTCTCTCTTTATTCTCTCTCTTTATTCCCTCTCTTTATTCTCTCTCTCCATTCTCTCTCTTTATTCCCTCTCTTTATTTATTCCCTCTCTTATTCCCTTCTCTCTCGTGAAGTTAATAAGACAAATACACAGCTTGTCATGTTACTGAGAATCTGTCCTGACGATGTCAAGAAAACATAAAGTTACAGCTTTACCTCTGACTGTTTAAATTTAAATGTGAAATAAACATCTCCTTACAGAAAACTTCACCATCTCAGTGATCTCACACGTTCTTCTAATCCATTTATTATGAGTGGAGCATCCACTGTACACGTCCCTGTGAGTGAGCTGTTACTATAGAAACGTTATCATATTAGAACAAGTGCATTAATCTACAGTAAACCTGTGATTTGAGATACTATCTAATTAATTGTTAATTAACACCTTCTGACCAATCAGAATCCAGAGTTTAACAGCGCTGTGGGATTAACAGCCTTCAACTGAGCAGAACCGAGTAAAATACGCTGTCACTGATTAACGTATTCCATACACACCTTTACTGGCTGAGGTGAGGGACAGCAAAGAGAACAGCACAACTTCAAACGTGAGCATCTTACTGCAAAGACACACACACACACACACACACACACACACAATGAGTACATTAAACATCTTAAATGTACAATATTATCCCAACAATTACATCAAAGTTCTTTACAGAACAAAGTGTAGACACAATGTTGCTCGCAAAATTGCAATAATGAGTAGACATCTTTACAGCAAGCTTTGATGATCAGTTAATAATAATAATATGTTTTTGTTGTTGTTAAGAAGAATTTTACACTATTTACAATTTTCACATGTAAGAAATTCCCTTAAAGCCTCCACATGTAAAAACAAAACAAAAAAATTAATTAAAAGAATAACAAGTGTCATAAAATCCCTAACCTCTAATAAAATGAACGTAAAAGCAGACAGACTTACAGTGTGCGGTTTACCAACATGCCCAAGAAACTCAAAGCTCACACACACACACACCCACACACACACACAGGACCTCTATCCTCCTTGCACGGTAGTGACATCATCATCATCTAGACAAAAGATTCAGTGTGAGGCTCAGCAGTCATTTGATGTGCTTAATCATAGACTTTTACACAAACACACACACACACACACACACACACACACACACACACACACACACACACACACTTTCTGTGATGCTTCTTTGGACTTCTGAGTTAATGTAATCTATTTATTTATTTTTTTGCTTATTGTTAAGTTGAAGTTTTGTGTAGATAGATAGATAGATAGATAGATAGATAGATAGATAGATAGATAGATAGATAGATAGATAGATAGATAGATAGATAGATAGATAGATAGATAGATAGATAGATAGATAGATAGATAGTAAAGTAAGTAAAATTTATTTATAAAGCACATTTCACACAGCAACGCTGACCAAAGTGCTGAACAGAGTACAGAAAATAAAATAGAAATTGAATTAAAACAAAGTAAAACAGACAAAAGACAGTAGAAAAATCAATAAAAAAATTAGTTTAAACAATAAAAATTATATCAAAAACCTGGTTGAAAAGATATGTTTTAATCCTATTTTTAAAGATAGCAATGGAAGGTGCAAGGCGGATGTCCAGTGGCAGTTGATTCCATAGACGGGGGGCGGCAACAGCGAAAGTTCTATCCCCCTTTGTTTTTAACCGAGAACGAGGGACATGCAAAAGAAAGCTATCTGAAGATCTTAGACATCGCTTTGATGAATGTGGCTTAAGAAGATCCACAAGATATGAAGGAGCTTGATTATTAAGAGTTTTAAAAACAAACATCAAAACCTTAAACTGAATCCTAAAACGGACTGGGAGCCAGTGAAGCGATGCTAAAATTGGGGTGACATGATCAAACCTCTTTGCCCTGGTCAACAGCCTTGCAGCTGCATTCTGAACCATCTGAAGACGAGCCACAGATGATTGCGGAAGACCCAAGTATAATGAATTACAATAATATAAGCGAGAAGTGATAAAAGCATGAATAACCTTCTCCAAATCTTGAAAAGACAAAAATGTTTTGAGTTTTGATATAATCCGAAGTTGATAAAAACTACTCTTAACCACCAAATTTATCTGCTTGGTTAAGCATAATTCTGAGTCCAGAATGAAGCCAAGATTCCGAACATGGGAAGAAATTGAAGGAAAGTGTTTATTGAGCTTGTTAATGAGACCATCTCTCAATCTCAGGGGGCCAAAAACAATTATTTCAGTTTTGTCTTCATTAAGTCGGAGGAAATTATTTGCCAACCATTTTTTAATGTCACCCAGACAGTCCAACAATGGCTGAATGGAGTCACGGGCTTTCAAAGGAATGTACAACTGGGTATCATCAGCATATAAATGAAAAGAGACATTGTGAGCCCTAATAATGTTCCCCAGTGGCTGCATATATAAATTAAAAAGAAGTGGGCCCAGTATGGAGCCTTGAGGAACACCACTAATAACAGGACTAGAAGAAGAGCAGAAATTACCCAATGCTACAGAGAAAGACCTGTCCTTAAGATATGAGCTGAGCCATTGTAGGGCAGTACCCTTGATACCAAACAGATGCTCTAAGCGCCAGAGAAGTATGTCATGGTCTACAGTATCAAAGGCAGCTGTAAGATCTAGTAGCATCAACACAGTATTTTTACCAGCATCCACTGTTAGTAAAATGTCATTGTACACTTTTAACAAAGCAGACTCTGTGCTATGAAAAGCAGTGAAACCAGATTGTAAAGGTTCACATAACATAGCTGAGTTTAAAAACAGGAGCAATTGAGATTGTACTACTTTCTCTAGCAGCTTTGACATAAAAGGTAACTTAGAGATAGGCCGATAATTATTAAGGCAACCTTCGTCCAAACCCTGTATCTTAAGCAACGGTTGAACAACAGCATGTTTAAAACAATTTGGGACCACCCCTAAATCCAAAGAAGAATTTATGAACACTTGGATACTGGGGCCAATTTCAGAAAAGGTTGCTTTCAGCTAGCAGAGCGGAACAACATCAAGTGGCGTGGATGATATTTTCATCTGATTAACCAGATCACCCAGTTCCTTTAGAGAAACGTGTTCAAATTGATCTAATGAAACCGGTAAAGCCAATGAATTTGGTAACAAGTCTATTAAATGCAAATTGAAGGATGAACGAATAGTCATTACTTTATCAGCAAAAATTTTTTAAAAACTTCTCACAAAGTTCAACCGAGGGTTCCCCATGGAATTGGCAACTCGGATTAATAATTGAATTTATTGTGGTGAATAAAGATAGATAGATAGATAGATAGATAGATAGATAGATAGATAGATAGATAGATAGATAGATAGATAGATAGATAGATAGATAGATAGATAGATAGATAGATAGATAGATCGATTGATCGATCTTCCATTTTTACAGGCTCAGAAGTAATTGGACAATTGACTAATAAGCAGTTTCCTGGTCAGGTGTGTCCTGTTTCCTCGTTATTTCAGGACAGATTAAGGAGATAAAAGGGTTGGAGTTGATTCCAAGTGTTGAACTTGCATTTGGTAGATGTTCATGGGAACTCTCGCTCCAAAGAGGTGTTGAAGCAAGGGAAGGAGGTCACTGTTAGGCTGGAAAACTAAACAGACCAAGATCAGAGAGACAGCAGAAACTTTAGGAGTGACCAAAATAACAGTTTGGTACAACCATAAAAAGAAGGATTATAGAAGGACTGATATATTAATGTTATGTGGTTTTATGGTTCTATCAGTAACAGTGATATAAATATACAGTTTTTCAATTGTTGGAAATATGCTAGGGGTCCAGAGCTCACTGAAGGTTGAAAACCGCTGGTCTTTACAATAATGTAGGATTAAAACAACCCAGGGAACCAGTTGTTCTGAAGTACTCTGATCGGATCTCCTCCGTTTCTCCTAAGGGATAAATAAGCCCAAAGCTCCCTGCTTCATGATGCCACCCTGCTGACCCCATTCCCATGTGTACTTAGGTACCACCCCTCCCTGTTTCTTTGGAATGTGACCATCACTGACTCACCAGATGTGAATAAATGGATAAAAGACAATATGTGCGAGTTTGTAAGTTTTTCCTTTTTCTTTTTTCCCCTAAAAGGTTTCTATTTGTTTTGTTACTTGAATTTTGTTGGTTGCTATTTCACATTAAAGGTGGAAAAAGATCTGACATGATTTATCTTTAATTTTTTACATCACATAAACCTGCAATTTTAACAGGGGTGTGTAAACGTTTTTATATCCACTTGACCATTGATAAGCGAGCTGGGGTTCACTTCAGCAAAGCTCAAGTATTAGTTTATAGTATAATTGTTCAAAAATATCGTGTCAATTGTAGACTTATTTCTAAGTCATTTGAAGAGTAATTACTAAAGATTTTCACCAGACTCTTTATTTCTTATTACTTTAATTATTTTGTTAGCTTTTACTAAACTGAATTATTAATAGAGTAGCCCCTTGTTTGTTTCTTCCTTGTTTACTTAACCTTTGGCCTTGAAGTAACATGATACAGCCTCCAAAATTGTTCTCTCGATAATAAACTGAACAATAAATCCCAGAACTCAATAACGCTGCCCACTCTCCAATAGAAATATAGTTGTTCCTTTTTCCTACATTGTGTACACACACACACACACACACACACACACACACACACACACACACACATATATATATATATATATATATATATATATATATATATATATATATATATATATATATATATATATATATATATATAAATGCTGTATATTGTGATTGTGATAGACTATCAGTATTATTTCTACCAATTTGTAAAAACACCATCTTTCCCTCTGCATTGTTTTACTATAAAGGACACCAGACCACACCTTACCAAATTACTGGGGATTTATTTATTCTCCTGTACACAGAATGGAAGTAGTACATGTACAGTATGGATTCTCTCTCGCACACACAACCTGCTGTGAGAATGAGACGTAGCTCATTTTTACTAATCTATCTAAAAACAAATGATCCTCATTTTAACCCTAATCTTAACTAATCAGAACTGTATATACATTCTTAAAAATCTGCACTGGTGAGAATGTGAAATAGAATCACATTACATTAATAATCAAAAATATCACATATCTCCCCAACCTTCTCCTCTAGTTCTTGTTTCATTCTCTCTATCTCTTCATCTTTCTTTTCTATTTCATCTTGCAGTTCGTTTATTGTTTCATCTTTCTCTTCCAGTTCTTGTCGTTGTTCTTCTAAATCATTATCCCTGTTCTCCAGCTTCTGTCTCTTTCTGTCAATGTTTTCCTCTTTATTTTCTAGTTCCTCTTTCAATTGCTCTATCTCTTCATCTTTCTCTTGTAGTTCTTGTTCCATTCTCTCTATCTCTTCATCTTTCTTTTCTATTTCTTCTTGCAGTTCGTTTATTGTTTCATCTTTCTCTTCCAGTTCTTGTCGTTGTTCTTCTAAATCATTATCCCTGTTCTCCAGCTTCTGTCTCTTTCTGTCAGTGTTTTCCTCTTTATTTTCTAGTTCCTCTTTCAATTGCTCTATCTCTTCATCTTTCTCTTGTAGTTCTTGTTTCATCCTCTCAATTTCTCCATCTTTCTTTTCCACTTTATGCTTCAGTCTCTCTATTTCTGCATCATTCTCTTCCAGGTTTCGCTTCAGTTTTTCAATCTTTTCCTTTTTCTTTTCTAGTTTCAGTCTTTTATACTCTTTTATATTCCCTTCTCTTTGTTCGAACTCTTGTTTTACTATTTCTAAAATGTTTTCAGTTTCCTCGTGTAGTTTTTCTCTCAAATTGTCCAGCACAGTGTCCATTTTTCAGTAAGAATCCACACTGAGTGAATGTCCTCTGTAACTATTCAGAAAAAGCAAAGTCAGCAAAAAAATACACAGTTACAAGAATTAAAGACTTTTTTACATTATGAACTTAAGGACTCACCTGATAAAACACTACACTGAGTTTTAAGAATTAATTTAAATTTTACTGGATGTGCAAAACGGACGTGTCTGCTGAATTTCTTGTTTTGTAGTTCTGGGTTTGTTGACACAGGAAGTTAAAAGCCTATGTTAAATAAAAATGAAAAATACAATCACATTTTTAAATAGTTGCTGCTTTTGGTGAAACTATGAGTATCTGCATTGTCAGTACACTAATAGAAATCTCTCAGAACTACACAGATGTCCACCACGGGTCATAGTGTAACAACCTGGAAGTGAAATGGACATAAGTGGGATTTTGTGATATTAATGATCTACACAAAATGTGGAGGCATGGGGGGAGGGGGGAGTTGCACTGGACATCATTAATTAGTTAAATGATGTTGACCTGCATGCAATTAAAGTGTCACATGATTTCATTATAAATACACCTGTTCCAGGAAGAACCTTTTTTTTCAGGAAGAGTTTTTTACAGAACATTTCTAAACAAACAGCATCATGAAAACAAATTCAGGACCAAGTTGTGGACATTGGACTTTAACTATCCTGTAGAGCAACCAAAAATAAATTACTAAAACAAAATTATTTTTAAAATAATAAAAATTTTATATATATATATATATATATATATATATATATATATATATATATATATATATATATATATATATAATATGTGTGTGTGTGTGTGTGTGTGTTTGTGTGTGTGTGTGTGTGTGTGTGTGTGTGTGTGTGAACATCATCAGATTTTCTAAAAGTAGATACATAGAACACAATTAAACAAATGAGACAAATTATACTTTTACTTATTAAGGAAAATGATCCTATATTACATCTCTGTGAGTGTTAAGTATGTGAACGTCTAGGATTAGCAGTTCATTTGAAGATGACATTAGAATCAGGTGTTTTCAATCAGGTGAGTGAGTGAAAACATCCTGTTTTATTAAAAGAACATTAATCTATCATAGTGTGATCTTCACAATACATGTTGTGGAAGTGCATCATGGCACGAACAAAGGAGATTTCTGAGGACCTCAGAAAAAGAGTTGCTGGAAAAGGTTTCAAAACCATCTATAAAGAGTTTGGACTCCACCAATCTACAGTCACATAGACTGTGTACAAATGGAGGAAATTCAAGCCCATTGTTCCCCTCCCCAGGAGTGGAGTCCAAAAAAGATCACTCCAAAAGCAAGACTTGTACTAGTCAACAATGGTGTGCATAGCAGGGCTGCAAAGAGAAAGTCACTGCTCTCCAAAAAGAACATTGCTGCCGTTCTGCAGTTTGCTAAAGATCACCTGAACGAGCCAGAAGACTATTGGAAAAATGGATGAGACCAAAATAGAACTTTTTGGTTTAAATGAGAAGCAAAGGAAAACACTGCATTCCAGCATAATAACCTTATCCCAGCTGTGAAACATGGTGGTGGTAGTGTCAGGGTTTGGGGCTGTTTTGCTGCATCTGGACCAGGACGACTTTCCATCATTGATGGAACAATGAATTTTGAATGATATCAGTGAACTCTTAAGGAAAATGTCAGGACATCTATCCATAAAATGAATCTGAAGAGAAAGTGGGTCATGCAGCAAGACAACGATCCTAAACACACAAGTCATTCTACCAAAGAACAGTTAAAGAAGAATAAAGTCAATGTTTTGGAATGGCCAAATCAAAGTCCTGACCTTAATCCAGTAGAAATGTTGTGGAAGAACCTGAAGCAAGCATTTCATGTGAGGAAACCCACCAACATCCCAGAGTTGAAGCTGTTCTGTACTGACGAACGGATTAAAACTCCTCCAAGCCGATGTGCAGGACTGATCTAAACAAACTGGTAGTTTGCGGGGATTCATGAGATAAATTTAAAGGGTGAATACATATGCAAAGTGATAGCTCTTTGTAGGACAGGTTTATCTGCAAGGATTCAATAGAGAACTTGTGAAGCCAGGGCATGAAGTGAAAGCAAAAGTGTTTATGCAAATCACAGGAGCAGAAGTATTTAAATATTCAGCAGCCAAAAAGAACAATCCTGTTCCTGAGATCCTCCTTTATACAAAATTCAGTAAAAAATATATCTGGATAACTGAGTAGATCTATGATCTGTGTGACTGAGTGACTATTTTCTTCGTTAACAGTGACAGATGAAATCATTTGACCAAGACAAAATTAATAGTACCCTGGAATCATGGGATCATGACAGGCACAGCTAAATCAACGTTTCCAGCTCAGTTCTCCATTTTGATGATGCATGATGCACTCTAATCAAATCACATTACAGTAAGGTCATATCGCAAACGTAAGATCCTGAAAAAAACATATTTTAAGTTTTAATGCATTTGTTAATATAGTTTATAAACCATATTTCTTTACAACCTCTCATAACAACACTCAAAGAAATGGAATAATTAACAAAGAAAAGACTTCGCTCACCAGGTATAAACATCTTCAACTGTCGATTAATTGGTTGTCCTGGTGAAATGTACATAAGTTACATAAGTAAGACAGGGCTGAGAGGCATGACCGTGTGAGAGAGAGCGAGAGAGAGAGAATGAGGATTCAGTACTATAAGCACTGCAGTCTGCTCTTTAAATTCCTACCTGCATGTCTGCGCATGTTTGGTGTTTAATCATGTATTAACACTTGCCTGTTGCTCTCACCAGAGGGCGCTCAGTGCTAAAAGTTCAAGCCACTTCATCTCAGCATGTTTATGGTGTCTCTCTTTATCAAAGAGACATCTGTGGTAATCAAGCTCAGGTAATTTTCACCCTGTTTGTGTGTCTGATTGATTGGGGGTTTGATACAAATTATTTTGTACTTTTTGTAAGCATTGCCACAAGCTTCATACGCTTTATGTCTAAATATTTCCCCTCAGATTTTAACATGATGCGTATTCTCTAACACCCCTTTAAAGCCTTCAAATGAAGGAGCAGTATCTTCAACATTCACATCAAGAATATTATCAAATACTAGAAAACAAGCTCACATAGTGGAAGTGGTGGTTTGGTGTTTAATGATCTGGGCTACTGATCAGAAAGTCAGGGGTTCAAGCCCCAGCACTGCCAAGCTGCCACTGTTGGGCCCTTGAGCAAGGCCCTGAACCCTTTCTGCTCCAGGGGGTGCTGTATCATGGCTGACCCTGTGCTCTGACCCCAACTCTCTAACATGCTGGGGTATGTGAAGAAAAGAATTTCACTGTGCTGTAATATATATGACCAATAAAGACTCATTAGTATCATTATATTAGACCGGTTTAGCATCACACACTCGCTGCCTGTTTACTTTAGAATTGACTTAAACTTTTGATTATTAAAATTGAAATATTTTAGTACTACAGCAAACCAGACGGGACAGAGGTAAGAAAAAATGCCTTGAGACTACATGGACTGAGAACTACATGGATGGAGAGTGGACTATATATTTTGTAATAATTGTAAAAAAAAAAAAAAATATATATATATATATATATATATATAAAATAATAACTTTATGATTAATTTTAAAATCTTAATGCTACAGGACCTTCATATGTTCAAAATTGTGTCTTGAGAACATCTAGTGCCTTCTCCATATTCCACATGTGGAACTTTTAAAAAAAAGGGGGGGGATGGAAAGAAGAGGTTTTTATTTGTGTGCACCAGCGATTTGGAACACGTTACCATTAGGCATTCATCAGGCTCTATCTTTCAACGACTTTAAAATAAATATATAAATAAATAAAAATAAAATCAATAAAGAAATAAAATAATTTCTGCCTTACTTTGCCTGGCATGCTATGTTTATGTTATTTGTACATTATTTTAATTATTAAATTATTTTAATTAATGTTTTGCTCTATTTTACACATTTTTATTTAAACATTTTCTCTTTCATATTTGCATTTTTTTTCTCATTGTTATTATTCATTGTATTTTTTATAATTTGCCTGTTTTACAATTTCATGTTTGACTGCCTTTTTTGTTTCTGTATATTTCACACTGTAAAACACTTTCAGATTTTGAATGCATTACGTTTGCTATAAAATTTAGGCTTATTGTTGTTGTTGTTATTATTATTATTATTATTATTATTATTATTATTATTATTATTAATAATAATAATAATAATAATAGTTTCACTATTTTGTTCGTGTTTGTGTGTGATGAAAAATGCCAATCAGCCATAAATGTCAAAGCACTTTCCTGGCACAGCTGATTTACATTTAACCACGCCCACAAAACTCCATAAAAGGCAAATCTGACAAAGAGCTGAAAAAGATCAAATGAAGACTAAACAGTGAAACAGTGCCTCCTAAGTTTGGCATGCACAATCATCCAGTAATGCAGCTCAGTCATTGCTGTGAGGTGCAGTGATCAACATAACCCAGTATGTGTGCTGTTCCTTTTTATAGAAAAGAAAATATATTTGTGAATCACATGTCCATATATGGATATGAAGGAGTAAGTAATGGGGCTTGAGGTTCCTATACTAACTATACTGTATTTTATGTTCATAGGACTATCCACTTTAGCTATCATTCATTCATTTATTCATTTTCCTTCCACCTTCCCTGGTGGGGGTCTCGGTTTCCACTTAAACTCACAGACTCATCATGTCCAGGTAATGACAGAATCTAAATATCTGATGATGTCCTGTGTGTGGTCTGGTGTTATATTTGAACAGTTTTATATTTACAGTCTAAAGTGCATGATGATAAACTTAAACTAAATTAAGATTATTTGCAAATGAACTACATTAAATTTTCTGCTTTAAATGTGTTTGTGATGGGAGATAAATTCTTGAGATGGGTGGGAACATTTCCTAACTGGAAGGAGAACTACAAAGGTGCTAAGCTCTTTTGAGGTCATCACAGGCTGATGTACATCTTCTACAAGCACAACTGATTTAAGATGTTCCTGCAGAAGAGAAGAACGTTCCGAAGACTGTGACACTATGTAGTTGGGGCCACAGTGTAGAGATGAGTAGCTCGACTGGCCAACCATCAGTTTACACTCAGGTGACAACGTGGTGTTTGTTAATAAGAATACAGATGTTTTATTTTAGGTTGAATCGAAGCCGAGACTAAAGAGACGTGAATGGGAAATCTCCCTTAATTCTTTGAGGTTTGGGCTGGACAGCAACAGACTCATCATCACAGGAGGCTGCAATAGCGAGGGCCACCACTCCTTACAGCTAGAACTCACATTAAAGACCAAAGCAATAGATTTGTATTTTTAATAAAATGAGGTCTCTGTAGTACATAGCTTTCTGAGCAAAATTTCAGTATTTAGTATTTCTGTTAAATGAAATGTATCATTTCTTTCATTGCTTGTTTTCTCATTTGTAAGTCGCTTTGGATAAAAGTGTCTGCTAAACGAATAAGTGTAAATGTAATTTCTTGAATAATTACAAATAAATCAGTCCAAAATATTTTGTCAGATTTATTCAAAGAACGCCTCCAACAAAACAGTTTTTGTGATGCAAAGTTTTAAAGTTACACAGTAAGAAGAAAATGGAAGATAGGATAAATCAATAATCAGGTGAAATCTAAGATTGAGCTCATACGCATTTTCATTTCGGAAACAGGGGATTTCTCTAAGAATACATTTTATATCTAAATCACAGACACTGATTCATCAGGAATAATAGTCACATTAGACACGGAAATCAAAGGAGAGAATTTCAGAAGCAGATGTCAGAGACTTCCTGAGATGTATGCTTCTCAACTACATTCCCATAGATTTTGTATTTGAGAGAATTCCAGTTAAGCACGTTCCCACTCGGAGCATCGTATTTTTTCTCATACAGCTGCTCAATCTGACATGCCCTCAGAACACTATCCCACATGTGTAGATCTGTAATTTCACCCACAAAGCTCTGTTTTTCATCAAATTTACCCAAAAGCGAATCAGCATCCTGTCCGATAATTATAGCTCCATTTGGCTGTACAATATGGCCACGTCTGTAGATGTTCAGCATGCTGCGGTGTCCGTCCACCCAAAATGCAGTGTTTCCAGTGCTTGACTCCCAGGTGACACACAGATGAGTGGGTAAAGCTGACAGCATCGGGAGGGTAAAGAATGTAGCATCTTTACTCGATCTCAAGTATAGAGAAAGTCTTCCATTTTGTTCTCTCCACACATTGAGCTCGTCAGCCTGATAAGTGCGATAAGCGAACAGGATGATATCTCGCTGTTCCCAGATTTGAGTAGCAACACGCATACAGAGTGTGAAGGCCTGCAAATTCAGAGGTTTCATTGGTGTGAGTTGCACATAGGCAGAGTTTGACGCCTCAGGGAAGATAAACACCTTACCTACTGGGAAAAGATAACACAGAATAGTACAGTTGTGTCCAAACCCCAATGTGCACTTCTATTAACTGTTTTTATCATGTGTAAGCCACAATGAACACAATCAGACACACTGTAGATTTAATGAATAAAACAGAGGTGAAGGTGATGAGGAAAAACTCCCAGAGATGATGGAACTTTGAGAGGAATCAGATTCAAAAGGGAACCCATCCTTTTATAGGTGATGGATAGTGAGACTATAAATCATTACAGAATAAAGGTGTAGAAGAGTAAAGACAAACAGTACTGATTGTGTTGAAAGGATGTTCAATATGAACATATGGGATCATATTTGGGAACACAGTAAGGATTTAAGATTGGCATTGAATACATCAATATTCAGACCTCAGACATAACTACAGAATTGAGCGCTATTCAGAAGTTATGGGAGCATTACAAAAGGGCGTAAAATTCCTCTAAAACAGGTGTCGCTCATTTACATGCCATTCTGACCTTATACTTAAGTTATTTTTTAAAACACTTAAAGTTGAATTCAGAAAAGTCTATGGATGTTTTATAATAACTCCTAATTAAGTATTGATCACATCAACATTAACTCTCAATAGCTAAGCCTTAGCTTTCTAGTAGAGATCTACTACCTATCCATCCATCCATCTTCAACCGCTTATTCCTGCTTCAGGGTCGCGGGGAACCTGGAGCCTATCCCAGCAAGCATCGGGCACAAGGCGGGGTATACCCTGGACAGGGTGCCAGTCCATCGCAGGGCACAATCACAAACACACTCACACACCCATTCATACACTACGGACAATTTACCAAGCTGCCAATCAACCTACCATGCATGTCTTTGGACTGGGGGAGGAAACCGGAAAAATGTAAAGGTCTAATAAATATTAGTTACTATTTACTTTTATATTGCAAGTGCTCACAAAACTACAAACTAGGAAGTGATGTTTAATTGAACCGATTGGACTAGCAGCCTTCAGTATGTTGTTTATTTGTTTGTTTTTTTGTCTGAAAAGTGTTTCTTACATAATATGCTGCTTTATTTACTAACATATTAACATTTTTCTAACATTTAATTTTGTGCTGGAAAACTAATGCTAGGAAACCTGAAATGTTTTTCAACTGACTTGAAAATGTAGAAGTCATAGAATAAAAAATTATGTTTATTATTATTATTATTATTATTATTATTATTATTATTATTATTATTATTTATTATTATTATTATTATTATTTAAAGCAGTGCCTTGTTGGATAAAATATAATTTTAACTTTTAAAATTAGAATTTGATTATAAAAATGTGGTTTTATGCAGTTAAATTACTTAATTGAAGTAATACCATGTATTATCTATACCAGGATTTCTGTAAAGCTGATTTGTGATAACACATATTATTAAAAGCACTATAAGCCTGAGGTCATTAACAAAACACCAACAGCAAATAGTCACTGCACTGAAACGTAAACATTTTCCTGAAGTATTCTCAATTTGATTTGACCAAAAATGTTGAAACTTACTGTCAGTGGCTGAGGCCAGAACCAGAAGAAGCAACAACGCCACAGTCACCTTTATCTTCATCTTACTGCAATTGTTTATTATATAATAGGAAGTTACATAGTTAAATTATTAGCAATAATCATAACAGTTGTATATAACAAAGAGTTATACTGTGTATCTTAAAGAAATTATGGTACCACAGAAATATTACTGCAGACTATTTAAAAAAAAGCAGATTATAATATAAACAGCACATTTTATGAAAACTTACTTTTTTGAATATTTCTTTTGTAAGACCAACAAAAGAGAAATGCAGCTTTTGCTTAGAATGACTTGCACTTGTACATCACAGTGGATTTATAATGAAACGTGTTTGGAGGAGGTTGGGCATATCCAACCCAGTTTCACAGAAAAAATGTTTGCATTATTTTTTCCATGCAATGAGCATTCTGTCTCCCTGTTTTAAATATATTTGAAAAATGATAGTACATCTATCAAAGTCTTTGACCATTTGACATGCTGTTAAATCAACAAAACTCACTAGGATTGGTAACATCAGTGATGTCAAATCACAGACAAAGTTATCACTTGCATACTATGATGGCTTTTTTTCACTAATTTTATATTAATTTTAATATGAAATCAGATTCCTGCTGGTTATGTTTATAGAGAATATAAGCTAATATTCTATTTCTATTTCCATTCTATCCAGCAGGGGTGCTGTTTCAATACCTGGATAACCTTATACCAGTGAGTCAAGGAGAACTGACTCTCACCCTCAGGCTGACTGGAAGGGCATTCAGATATGCTCACTGCACTGCCTCCATTGGTAGATGACATTAATTAATAGGTACATGGTGATGCCCATGTAGCTGCATCTTAGACGTCCAGGACTGTCATGCCTCTCAGTAAAATGTGTGAGAATGTGATCTGGTTCTGTGAACCATTGTGTATCTAGCCATTGTGTGCCTCACATAGCACCATAAGGTGCGCCCTACACATAATAGGGAATAATCTGATTCTTTGGGTTCTCTGGATTGAGACACATAACCTACAGAGGAACCCTGAGTTTAGTCTTATGGTAACCATGGAAACATCTGGTTGTTGACGCATACACAGCATGCTTATCATTATCAAAAGTCTTTAACAGATCTTTAATAGATGATGTGGGTTATGCTCAATATGTTTAAAAAAGTTGTAAAATGATTTATTACATCTTGCTTTTTTCCAAACAGTATAGTGGTAGAGGTGGGTGTGCTTTAGCATATGACAGCCACAGAAATCTGATTGTGAACATATATATGGTAGTTTTATAGGCAGGTTCAATGCTAGAGAAGAGTGCTAGACGTTTGGCCTGCAGACATATCTCTCCTAAATATTTATATAGGTAGCGATCCTCACATGACGGAACCCCCGTCCCAAACATCCAACACAGTATGACGTGAACTAGCTGGCTAACTGCTAGCTACCCATACAACTTACAAGCTTGTCCTCCTCAGTCTTTTCTCTCCTCTGACCAGCTGTTCATCCTCCTCTGTCCTCTTCCTCTTCAAAATATTGTATGATGCTCATCTTCGTGTGAACATTTTGACTAACGTTACCATTAAATCGTTTATGGACACGTAACAATGGCATACTAGCTAGCTTGCAAACTTAAGCATATTTGACAGTTTCAAAGGCAAAATGATTATTTCGACAACAAAATTGTCATCAAAACAAGCAAAAAATCATCAGTTATTTGGGCTGAAATAGTTACGATATCCTACCTCACATACAAAGTGGTAAATCTCATATATATGTAAGTATGCTCGAGAGTGTCTGAATGCTGTGTCGTAACCACTCTTACCTCAGGACACAAGCTTAATTTCCCCCCACGTTTGATATTGTATATATGTATATGTGTATTGTATTCGAGTCATCTCCAGATGAAAAAAAAAATTGGAGACAGTCCATCTTAGAAATCTTCTGAGACAGGCAGGCAATGTGAAATGAAAGTTTGAGATAAGGAAAAGGACAAAACCTAGATTTTGAAATGTGGGGGTCTGGGGGGGATGTCCCCCCATGTATAATGCCCATATGCCCATGTATATATATATATATTCTTTTCTTCTTATATATCCCAGCTTGTCAGGAAGTTGGGGTCAGAGTGCAGGGTCAGCCATGATACAGCGCCCCTGGAGCAGTGAGGGTTAAGGGCTTCGCTCACTGGCCCAACAGTGACAGCTAGGTGATGGTGGGGCTTGAACCCCCAACATACTGATCAGTAACCCAGAGTTAATCTTCAGGCTAACAGACTCACCCTTTTTCCTGTATACATACTGCTTATCATTATGGCCATAAAGTTACATTTTTTGTTTTATCTGACTCTTTTTTAAATATAATTTTTGTTTAATTAAAAAGAGTGATGATCATCTGCAAACTTAAATTTGTATTTTTTTAATGCCGGTATTTGAGTAGGGGCTTCATCCTTGCAAGACCATGGTGCTGTAGGTGAGAGGCCCAGGTAATGATTTTGAACAGACACAGTTAGAGAGCAGCACAAACGAGGAAGGATATTTTTTTATCTTGTTCATTTCCCCAGCTCAAAAAGGAGAAGTAAATTGCTTACTCAGAGGGTGTGGAGGAAGCATGACCAACAAACGTTCATCCAGCAAACTGATCGAAAAATCAGATTAACAAAGTTGTGGACCAAGGACGTCACTTTTTTAATCACTTCAGACTTACACCATCCATGTGGTGGGTGGACTTACATTTATTTCATTTTATTCAACTGAACTGTTGGGGTCCTTGCTAGGGCCCAGAAATGGAACCCTCGCAGTGCTGGTATTTGAACTCATGGCCTTCCAATGTCTTCAACACAGAACCACCGCTGCTCCTAAACTTGTTTTGTATGTTCATTAACTATTTTATAAACCTCTTCCCATCTTTGCCTCTGAGAGACTCCGCCTCTCTAACAATCATTTAATACTCGATCATCTTAGTGTCCTGTTCCCAATAAACCTCCAGCAGTTTCTTTTTACTAACACGTACTTTTCCAACCTTTTGTTGCCCTGTCCCAACTTTCTTGGGACTTCTTGCGGCCATCAAATTAAGCCATCAGCTTTTTTTTTTCTTAAAACAGTACATTTCCTCAGTTTAAACATTTGATGTGTTTTCTATTTGTGAATAAAGTATGGGTTTGTGAGATTTGCAAATCATTGCATTGTTTTTGTTTACATTTTTACCCATCGTCTTTTTTCGAATTGTAGTTGTACAATATTACATTGCTGTTGCCTTCGTCTGACTGCAAAAATTATTTTTCCTCCTGAGTCCTTGGATTCTCTAAAGCTAAGAAACATTCAGCTCTGCCTGGTTATATTTTGAGCTAATTTGCATAAAATATCAAATCTAGTTTTACAACTTTGCCTTTCTTCACAAAGTTGGTGTGAGATTACTCAGCAGAGTCTGAAGCTCAATAAATATCATAGATAAACATTATGGCCACCACAAGCCAGTAAATCCTAGTTGGGCAGAGCTTGGTTTACTCAAATAGCTGTACTGGCTGCATGGATCTGCACAAAACATTCGGTTCCAATACTTTTGTTAAGTCAATGAAGGCAGTGTACAGCAGCTGTCTTTTCTCTCTAAATTCCTCCTGCAGCAGGTGCAGGGGGATTCTGGAGTTTTCAGGCCTGAAACCAATTTCTGACTCAAGATAGGTAAGGATTTGAGCAAGTTTATAAGGGACGAATTGTGATGGCTGGACGTCTGGGTCAGAACTTCTCGAATACAGCAGGTCTTGTGGGGTGGTCCTGGTATGCAGTGGTTAATACTTACTAAATGTGGTCCAGTAATCCGGCCACAGGGTCATAGGTGGCCGAGTCTCATTAATACACCTGGGAAGTGAAAGCTAGCTCTTCTGGTCCGATCTCACAGAAGAGCTACTGTGGAACAAATTTCTGAGTAAGTTAATGCTGGTTTTGATAGAACGGTGTCAGAACACACAATGGATCGTAGTTTGATGTATATTGGGCTGTGTAGCCACAGACCGGTCAGAGCGCCCATGCTGACCCCCTGTCCACCACCGAGAGAGCCTACACTGGCCAAAAGAGCATCAGAACTGTACCATAGAGCAATGGAAGAAGGAGGCCAAGTCTTATGAATCAGGCTATGATGAATGTTTTCTTTTACATCATGTGGACGGGTGCATCCGTTGCTTACCTGGAGAAGAGATGGCGCCAGAATGCACTATGGGAAGAAGGCAAGCTGGTGGAGGAAATGTGATGCTCTGGGCAATGTTCTTCTGGGAAACCTTGAGTTCTGGCATTTATGTGGATGTTACTTTGTATATCCTGTCAGTGATTTTCTGCAGTCTGTTTTGGGCAACACAGGTTGCCAACCAGATCTAGCAACGCTTTATGAAATTTGGAGTTATGCCATCTAGTCCCAGTACCTTATTAGCTGGCAGGCAGGAATTTTACATTGACAGTTTCCATGGCTCTCTTCAGTGGTGCCACTTTGCTCCGCGTAGGACTGATGGCTCTTTTGATCTAATCTACACTCCAGGAATGTTGCTGGAATCAGCCACAAGATGAATGCCTTTACACAGTCAAAGCCAGTAATCATTTTCACAGCATCAAGTTGTCTTGTGCTTGTAAGGTTGCCTGTGTAGCATAGTTTTTTAGTTCTAGCAATGCTGCATTCTTTTGCTTAGTGATGGCATTTAGATGGCGTTTGTTTTGTGTCTCAGGAAGCAGAAAATGCTGTGATATGAAAAGTGACTCTCGGTCGATTCCACCTCTGCTGGCCATGTCCCTCTCCTGGGCTCTACTGAAGGGTCTTTTTTTGGATCTACATTATGTGTGTTTTCCCAGCAACTGTTCGTGGTTGGGGATCCCCTCTATGACACTCTTAAGTTGTTCAAAGAACAGCAAATATTTGACACCAAAGTCAACATCAAATGGGCATTTGAGCAGTTTAGTAGCTAATAGAATAAACTGATTACCACCAAATATACAGTGATTATAGGTCTATTTATTACCTTTATTTTTCTAAATTTATACTTCTTCAAAATTTTAAGTATAGTCTATAAAAATTTTCAGCACATTGGCTACTTTTAGTTTGATTTAGGTTAGTAATAGCCGCTATTGCATTTCCTTGTCTGAATGTTATTATTACGACCCAACTGCTTACATGTGACAGTGCAGGGAAGCTTCCAGTCAAAACAAAACTGCAGTGCCAGGAAAAGTGCTAATACCACTGTAGCTGAATTGGTACTGACTTGCCTTAGATCTCTATGGTGCAAGACATTGAGCATGCATGGTGTACGCTTTCTTATTCTGGTCTTTACATTGCAAGTATGTGTCAACTTTTCATGGTTTTGGCCCTTTTTAGGAAAGGTAGACAAGGCTGGTAATCATAGGCAGATTTTAGAATTCATCAACACCCAATAGAATTTCATTGACCTGCACACAGCCCTGACCTCAACCTCACAGCATTGGACCACTGACTGCATCCCAGGCCTCCTCGTCCAACATCAGTGCTTGACCTCATTAAAGCACTTGGGGCTGATTGGGCAGTTCCCAACAGCCATGCTCACAATTTATTGCAATGTCTTCCCAGAAAGATAGTGGCTGTATTTT
This sequence comes from Ameiurus melas, assembly GCA_012411365.1. Classification (NCBI taxonomy): domain Eukaryota; kingdom Metazoa; phylum Chordata; class Actinopteri; order Siluriformes; family Ictaluridae; genus Ameiurus; species Ameiurus melas. The sequence goes on along the minus strand of CM022757.1, from coordinate 7,178,835 downwards.
TAACAGCAAATACTCCAACGACTGAGGGGGGGAAGCAACTTAAATAGAGCACTAAATCCAGCAGGGAAAATAACTAACACCTGGGCATGCTTAGACAAAGAATGGAGGGAGGCAACAGAAGTTCTGCCATGACAGTCAGGGTGCGCTCTACTGGCCAAAAATGGAATTGTCTTTTTGGGCCATGACACCCAGGTATTTGTAAAGTATATTGAGAAGTTGACACTATCCATCCATCCATCCACCCATCTTCTACCGCTTACTCCTTTTCAGGGTCACGGAGAACCTGGAGCCTATCCCAGGGAGCATTGGGCACAAGGCAGGATACACCCTGGACAGGGTGCCAGTCCATCGCAGGGTCAATTCAATTCATCCATCCATCCATCTTCTATCGCTTATTCCTTCTTCAGGGTCGCGGGGAACCTGGAGCCTATCCCAGGAAGCATCAGGCACAAGGCAGGGCACACTCTGGACAGGGTGCCAGTCCATCGCAGGGTCAATTCAGTTAGATTTTATTTGCATAGTGCTTTTAACATGGACACTGTCACAAGGCAGCTTTGCCAAAATAAATACATCCAGGATATAAAATTTAAATGTATGAATTTATCCCTAATGAGCAACCAGAGGTGATGATGGCAAGGAAAAAATCCCTGAGACGATATGAGGAAGAAACCTTGAGGGGAACCAGATAACTACTTGAAATTGGTCACACTACTATCAAAAAAGTTATCAAGGAACTTGAAAAATATTATCTTCTTAAGTTTAAGAAGGTGAGATCCTACCATATCCTCCTGAGACCCCCCAAAAAAAAAATGGGTCATCTAATTGTTTTTGTTTTGTTTGATTTCCTACCTTTTTTTTTTTTTTTTTAAACTTTAGAAATTTTCTTTTTCTTTTTAATTTTACAGCATGTCCACTGTCCACTGTATTGGACCACATGACCATTTTAGTTTTAAAAGACAGCCAAACTTAGAATATAAAAAAAATGAACAGATTATGGCTGTAGAGTGATTTTAATCCAAGAATGAATTCAACTTAAAAAGCAAAACAAAAACAAATTATCCTTTTGAATTATTTCTCTTTCTTGTCATCGCAAGGATGATAGCTTCTTGTGCTTTACCAGATAGCTCACACTGCAGTAACGACATCCACAAACATTTTGGCCAATGTAATGTTGTGGCTATTCTCTCGAACACAGTAAAATAAGCATCTACTAGGTCTTCTCGAAATATGGACACTAGCCCAATATGTCGGCTAACATCAAAGTTAGGTGGACTCACTGATGAGGAGGACACTGGAGTCGGTTGCAGGCTGGAGTTTTCCGCGTCACCGGAATACGGGCAGGTTGCTATCAGGAAGTTAAGCTTCCATGGCAGCGGCACCGGCTTCCACTGCTGAGTTGCCAGGTCGAGTCTCCTCCTTTCAATGTCCAGCTCCCGCTCCCGAACAGTTACTGGTATTCTTGCCGCTTAATCTCCAACTCGAGCTTTTTTATGGCTAGTTGCCACTGCGCCAACCTCAGGCTGTTCACAACCTGCAACAACCTTATCCACCGGCTCAGTCACGACCTCCACCCTGCCGGGTAACAGGAAGAGGCTGGGAAGGCTGTGTGGCAATGTCTGGAAGTGCTACGTGCTCAGGTAGGACCTCTTGAGCCATGAGTGCCTCACACAACGCTGCTTTAACCACCTTTTTGCTAGCCATACTGGGAAGTGACACATGAAAAAAGTCTCCATTAAGGAGCAGATCATCATTCCTACACTTATCAAAGTCCTCTCATGAAGGACACAACGTACTTGTAAACAAATTTTTTGGTTTTGACTCTTGTTTGGTTCAGACTGTAAGTTTGGTTGTCCCTGTATCTGTGTATTCTATTCACCACTATATATATGTTTCACTTGGTTTACTGGCAGTAGGTAATGTGTACTGCCATTTTGTTTGGGAGAGGGGGACTTTTGTCTCTGTTTTTGCCATCATTGATGGAACAATGAATTGTGAATGATATCAGCGAACTCTAAAGAAAATTGTCAGGACATCTGTCCATGAACTGAATCTGAAGAGAAAGTGGGTAATGCATCAAGGCAATGATCCTAAACATATGAATTGTTCTACCAAAGAACGGTTAAAGAACAATAAAGTTAATGTTTTGGAATGTTCAAGTCAAAGTCTTGACCTTAATCCAGTAGAAATGTTCTGGAAGAACCTGAAGCAAGCAGTTCATGTGAGTAAACCCACCAACATCCCAGAGTTGAAGCTGATCTGTACTGAGGAACGGGATAAAACTACTCCAAGCCGATGTGCAGAACTGATAAAAAGAAATTTGTAATTTGTGGGAATTCATGAGATAAATTTAAAGGGTGAATACATATGCAAGGTGCTAGCGCTTTGTAGGACAGGTTTATCTGCAAGGATTCAATAGAGGACTTGTGAAGCCAGGGCATGAAGTGAAAGCAAAAGTGTTTATGCAAAATCACAGGAGCAGAAGTATTTAAATATTCAGCAGCCAAAAAGAACAATCCTGTTCCTGAGATCCTCCTTTATACAAAATTCAGTAACAATAGATCTGGATAATTGAGTAGATCTATGATCTGCACCACACGTGGTCGTGCCTATCACGTAGCTTAATTGTTGCCATCCATGTTTTATCTCAGTTTTACCAATGTATTCATTTCTTTTTTCGAAAGTATTAAAACTGGAATCATGGGATCATGACAGGCACAGCTAAATCAACGTTTCCAGCTCAGTTCTCTATTTTGATGATGCATGATGCACTCTAATCAAATCACATTACAGTAAGGTCATATTGCAAATGTCAGATCCTGAAAAAAATATATTTTACGTTTTAATGCATTTGTTAATATAGTTTATAAACCATATTTCTTTACAACCTCTCATAACAACACTCAAAGAAATTGAATAATTAACAAAGAAAAGACTTCGCTCGCCAGGTATAAACATCTTCAACTGTCGATTAATTGGCTGTCTTCTGTGTGTGTGTGTGTGTGTGTGTGTGTGTGTGTGTGTGTGTGTGTGTGTGTGTGTGTGTGTGTGAAAATTAAAAAATAATTAAAAACCATAAATAATTTCTGCCTTACTTTAACTAGCATGCTATTTTTACATTACTTGTACATTATTTTAATTAATGTTTTGCTCTAGCCATAAATGACCAAGCACAGCTGATTTACATTTAACCACGCCCACAAAACTACATAAAAAGCAAATCTGACAAAGAGCTGAAAAAGATCAAATGAATACTAAACAGTGAAGCAGTGCCTCCTAGGTGAAAACGTGGTGTTTGTTAATACGAATGCAGATGTTTTATTTTAGGTTGAATCGAAGCTGAGACTAAATTCTTTGAGGTTTGGGCTGGACAACAACAGACTTATCATCACAGGAGGCTGCAATAGCGAGGTCACCACTCCTTACAGCTAGCACTCACATTAAAGACCAAAGAAATAGATTTGTATTTGTAATAAAATGAGGTCTCTGTAGTACATAGCTTTCTGAGCAAAATTTCAGTATTTAGTATTTCTGCTAAATGAAATGTATCATTTCTTTCTTTGCTTGTTTTCTCATTTGTAAGTCGCTTTGGATAAAAGTGTCTGCTAAATGAATAAATGTAAACGTAATTTCTTGAATAATGACAAATAAATCAGTCCAAAATATTTTGTCAGATTTATTCAAAGAACGCCTCCAACAAAACAGTTTTTGTGATGCAAAGTTTTAAAGTTACACAGTAAGAAGAAAATGGAAGAGAGGATAAATCAATAATCAGGTGAAATCTAAGATTGAGCTCATACGCATTTTCGTTTTGGAAACAGAGGATTTCTCTAAAAATACATTTTATATCTAAATCACAGACACTGATTCATCAGGAATAATAGTCACATTAGACAGTCTATTAGACACGGAAATCAAAGGAGAGAATTTCAGAAGCAGGTGTCCGAGACTTTTTAAGAGTATTCTTCAGACGTATGCTTCTCAACCACATTTCCATGGATTTTGTATTTGAGATAATTCCAGTTAAGCACGTTCCCACTCGGAGCATTGTATTTTTTCTCATACAGCTGCTCAATCTGACATGCCCTCAGAACACTATCCCACATGTGGACATCTGTAATTTCACCCACAAAGCTCTGTTTTTCATCAAATTTACCCAAAAGCGAATCAGCATCCTGTCCGATAATTATAGCTCCATTTGGCTGTACAATATGGCCACGTCTGTAGATGTTCAGCATGCTGCGGCGTCCGTCCACCCAAAATGCAGTGTTTCCAGTGCTTGACTCCCAGGTGACACACAGATGAGTGGGTAAAGCTGACAGCATCGGGAGGGTAAAGAATGTAGCATCTTTACTCGTTCTCAAATATAGAGCAAGTCTTCCATTACTTTCTCTCCACACATTGAGCTCGTCAGCCTCTTGAGTGCGATAAGCGAACAGGATGATCTCTCGCTGTTCCCAGATTTGAGTAGCAACACGCATACAGAGTGTGAAGGCCTGCAAATTCAGAGGTTTCATTGGTGTGAGTTGCACATAGGCAGAGTTTGACTCCACAGGGAAGAAAAACACCTTACCTACTGGGGAAAAAATACACAGAATAGTACAGTTGTGTCCAAACCCCAATGTGCACTTCTATTAACTGTTTTTATTCATGTGTTAGCCACAATGAACACAATCAGACATACTGTAGATTTAATGAATAAAACAGAGGTTAAGGTTATGAGGAAAAACTCCCAGAGATGAAGGAACTTTGAGAGTGTACAGTATATAGTATATAAAATAAGGTGTACAGTAAACCATACAATTTTCCCTTTGGACCATATAACCCCACCCTCTCAAATGTCTGATCATTTGAATAATATGGAAAAACTTATTTTTGTGAACTGCTCCTAGAATTTTTGCCCAAACTCAGCAGTATCTGAAACTCAAAATTTATCAAAAACATGTCAAAAACAAGATTTGTAAACAATATGGCTGCCACATGCCAATAAATCCTAGTGAAGCAGTCATTAATAGGCGGCAGATATAAGTTCAGCTATCTGTGTCTCAGGCAGTATATGTCTAGTTGAGCTGAAATGTGGTGTACTGCATTGGCATGCTAAACTGTACCTGGATTACAGTTATCAGTGGAGTACTTCAAAAACATCAAAAGCTTTCAGTAATGAGCATTGAGCTACATATCTTCACAAAACTTAATAAGTATGTCTTTTCTGGTCTCTTTATTGTTGTAGGTAACTTTGCAAGAACTGATCATAGGGGGAGCTATTTGTGAAGAGTGCTTGGACCACACAGATTGCTGCTTGTGGCTGTAATTCTTTTTCTTCTTCTTTTTCTTCTTCTCCTGCTACTTCTTCTTCTTCTTCTTCTTATTATTATTATTATTATTATTATTATTATTATTATTATTATTATTTGAAGCAGTGCCTTGTTGGGTAAAATGTCATTTTAACTTTTAAAATTAGAATTTGATTAACTAAATTTAGTTGTCTGCAGTTTAATTGAAGTAGTTCCATTTATGATCTACACCAGGATTTCTTTAAAGCTGATTTGTGATAACACATATTATTAAAAGCATTATACCAGTAAAGCAGTTTACTCAGTTCACTTAAATGATATGAAGTCTGAGGTCATTAACAAAACACCAACAGAAAATAGTCACTGCACTGAAACGGAAACATTTTCCTGAAAGATTCTTAATTTGATTTGACAAAAAATGTTGATAGAAACTTACCGTCAGTGGCTGAGGCCAGAACCAGAAGAAGCAACAACGCCACAGTCACCTTTATCTTCATCTTACTGCAATTGTTTATTATATAATAAGAAGTTACATAGTTAAATTATTAGAAAAAATCAATTACAGTTGTATATAACAAATAGTTATATTGTATATATTAATGAAATTATGGTACAGAAATATTACTGCAGACTATTAAAAAAATACAGATTATAATATAAACGGCACATTTTATGAAAACTTACTTTTTTGAATACTTCTTTTGAAAGACCAGCAAAAGAGAAATGCAACTTTTGCTCAAAATGACTTGCACTTGTACATCACAGTGGATTTATAATGAAACGTGTGGGAGGAGGTTGGGCATATCCAACCCAGTTTCACAGAAAAAATGTTTGCATTATTTTTTCCATGCAATGATCATTCTGTCTCCCTGTTTTAAATATATTTGAAAAACGATAGTACATCTATCAAAGTCTTTGACCATTTGACATGCTGTTAAATCAACAAAACTCACTAGACTTGGTAACGTCAATGATGTCAAATCACAGACAAAGTTATCCCTTGCATACTATAATGGCTTTTTGTTTTCTTGCAGGATGTCGTGTAAAGGAGGTGCTGCTGAATTGCTATTGCAGTTTAATGAGACAACAACAATTCCAAAGAATCAGGCAGAAGACAATAATCAATCAGCAGGCAGATGTCAGGCGATCGGGCAAACAGCAGATACTGGGCAGGGCAAAGAGACGAAGTAGTAAACCTATGCAAAGTCAACATATCAGAATAAACAGACACGATAATAAGGTTTAGTAACGACAGAGACATCTGAGCATATACTTCACAAAGAGTGAATGCATTGAAAATACTTTTAAACTGTGGTATTGATTGTGCTGTGAATTGGATGGAGGTGTGAAGGTGAGTGTTCTGGGAATTGCAGTCCATAGCGGCCACATTTGTAGGACGAAGTGGAGGATGGGAAATGTAGTCACTGGTTTGCTGTGATATGACAGAGCCCCCACCCCCCACGGGGTGCTTCTCCCAAAGCGCCAAAATACAGTCCCTCCCATAGCGGTCCTGGCCCTCTGGGCAAAATGTTCACACAGCCCCTCAGGTTCCAATGCAGGAATTGTCCAATAAGTAGCAGGTTCTTCAAGGAGCTGAGGAGCAGACATGAGGCTAGGGCTGGTTCACCGGAATCATTAGTTAAGATCCAGGCTTGGGAAGTTGTGTCTTCAATTTTAGATGTGGGCTTGACTTGGTGGGCCATATCGTGGCCTTTCTTGTCAGCTTTTCATAACTCATGTAGGATGTCACGTAGAGCAGGAACTGACAGAAACATTTGTATGGCAATTTAATGAGACAACAACAATTCCAAAGAATGAGGCAGAAGTCAGTCATTAACTGGCAGAGGTCAGGCGATCAGGCAAACAGCAGATACTGGGAAATGCAAAGAGACGAAGTCATAAAGCTAAGCAAAGTCAACATACCAGAATAAACAAACACAATAAAAAGGCTCCTCTCCCCATAACCGTCACTGTATCATGGGGAAGAGGTTTGTGTGTCCCTCTGAACCTGAGGGCTGTGTTGTCTGGAGCCTTGTACTCCTGGTAGGGTCTCCCAAACCAAAGTGGTCTCAGGAGAGGGGCCAGACTAAGAATGGTTCAAGGAAACCCTCATGAAAAGAGGAGTTACTCTGCCCGGAGGAAGGCCGGGGCCCCCATCTGGAGCAAAGCCCGAAAAAGCAACATGCCAGCCCCCTCTCCATCCTATGGGCACACCATTCGTGGGGTGAACTGTGGGGGTCAGGTGCGCTGCTACACGGATGGCAGTGAATGTCAGGGGTCTTGACGAACCAGAGTAGGGCGGCAGAGGCTGGCTCTGGGGATGTGGAAAGTCACCTCTCTGTAGAGGAAGGAACTGGAACTTGTGCGGGAGGTGGAGCACTACCAGTTAGATCTGGTGGGGCTTACATCTACGCACAGTCTCGGTTCTGGAACCGTACTCCTGGATAGGGGATGGACTCTATTCTACTCTGGAGTTGACCAGGGTGTGAGGTGTCAGCGGGTGTAGGGATATTCTCAAGTCCCTGGTTGATGAGGGTCGCATCCTTATGCCTGGGGGTTGGGGGGGAGTACTGTTGTCTGTGCATATGCACCAAATACCAGGTCAGAGTTTTTATAGTCTTCTTGGAGACCCTGAATGGAGTCCTGTATGGGGCACCAGTAGGGGACTCCATAATTCTGCTGGGTGACTTCAATGCACCCATGGGCAATGATGGAGATACCTGGAGAGGTGTGATTGGGAGGAATGGCCTCCCTAATCTAAACACGAGCAGGTGTTTGTTGTTTTACTTCTGTGCTACTCATGGATTGTCTATAACAAATACCATGTTGGTACATATGGAGGCTCATAACTGTACGGGGTACCAGAGCACCCTAGGCCGAAGGTCGATGATCGATTTTGTAATCGTATCATCTGATCTGAGGCCGCATGTTCTGGACACTCGGGTAAAGAGAGAGGCAGAGCTGTCAACTGATCACCATATGGTGGTGAGTTGGGTCAAGGGGTGGTGGAAAACTCTAGACAGATCTGGAAAGCCCAAATAGGTAGTTTGGGTGAACTGGAGGTGGCCTCTGTCCATGAGATCTTCAAATCACACCTTTGGTTGAGTTTTCCTGGCACCCCTCTGGAGGTTTGGGGCATTGTGCCTGAGTGGGCAATGTTCAAAGCCTCCATTGCTGAAGCTGCGGCGGAGAGCTGTGGTCTCAAGGTCTTAGGTGCCTCAAGGGGCAGTAACCCTCGAACATCATTGTGGACACCGGTGGTCAGGGAAGCCGTCCGACTGAAGAAGGAGGCCTTCTGGGATGTGTTATCCTGGAGGACTCCGGAAACACTTGCAAGGTACCGACAGGCCCGAAGGGCTGAAGCCTCTGCCATGAAAGAGGCAAAGCAGTGGGTGTAGGAGAAGTTCGGAGAGGACATTGAGAAGGATTTTCGATTGGCATCAAGGTGGAAAACCATCCGCCATCTCAGGAAGGGAAAACGGGGAACCATCCAAGTTGTGTACAGTAAGGGTGGAACGATGTTGACCTCAATTGAGCAGATGATTAGATGGTGTAAGGAACACTTTGAGGAACTCCTGAATCCAAATAACACGCCCTCTATGGTAGAGGCAGAGGTGGAGGCTAGTGGGGGATCATCGTCAATTTCCTTGGCGGAACTCACTGAGGTAGTCAAACAGTTACACAGTGGCAAAGACCCGGAGATTGATGAGATCCATCCAGAAATGCTGAAAGCTCTGGGTTTGGAGGAGACGTCTTGGATGACACACCTATTTAACATTGTGTGGAAGTCAGGACAGTGCCAAAGGAGTGGCAGACTGGAGTGGTGGTTCCCCTGTTCAAAAAGGAGGACCAAAGTGTGTGTACCAATTATAGGGGTATCACACTTCTCAACCTCCCAAATAAAGTCTATGCCTAGTTGCTGGATCGGAGGGTTCGTCCAACCGTCGAACCTCGGATTGAAGATGAGCAATGCGGATTCTGTTTGTGATATTCATGGACAGAATACCGAGGCACAGTAATGGTGCTTTTTGCAGATGATGTGGTTCTGATGGCATCATTGGTCTGTGACCTTCAGCACTCACTGGATCGGTTCGCAGCTGAGTGTGAAGCCGCTGAGATGAGGATTAGCACCTAAAAATTTGAGGCCATGGTTCTCAGCAGGAAACTGATGGAGTGCCTACTCCAGGTAGGGAATGAGTACTTAACCCAAGTGAAGGAGTTCAAGTACGTCGGGGTCTTGTTCACAAGTGAGGGGACATTGGAGTGGGAGATCAGAGAATCAGAGCAGTGGAAGCGGTATTGCAATCGCTTTACCGCACCGTTGTGATGAAAAGAGAGCTGAGCCGGAAGGCAAAGCTCTCGATCTACCGGGCAATATTAGTTCCTACCCTCACCTATGATCATGAAGGCTGGGTAGTGACCAAAGAACTAGATCGCCGGTACAAGCGGCCAAAACGGGTATTCTCAGAAGGGTGGCAGGCTTCTGCCTTAGAGATGGGATGAGAAGCTCGGCTATCCCAGAGGAACTCAGAGTAGAGCCACTGCTCATTTGCATTGAAAGGAGCCAGTTGAGGTGGTTTGGGCACCTGGTAGGGATGCCCCCTGGGTGTCTCCCTAGGGAGGTGTTCCAGGCACGTCCAGATGGGAGGAGACCAGGGAAGACCCAGGACTATTTGGAAAGATTATATATACACACTGGTCTGGGAACACCTCAGGATCCCCCAGTCAGAGCTGGTTAATGAGGCTTGGAAAAGGGAAGTTTGGGGCCCCCTGCTGGAGCTGTTGCCCCAGCAACCTGACTAAAGATAAGCAGTTGAAGATGGGTGGATGGATGGAATAATAAGGCATAATAATGACAGAGAGGCTACTGAGCTTATACTTCACAAAGAGTGAATGCATTGAAATTCCTTTTACTGGTTGTGCTGTGAATTGAATGCAGGTGTGCATGATTAGAATGAAGATGAGTGGTCCAGGAATTGCGGTCCATGTTTGTAGGCCGCAGTGCAGGATGGGAAAAGTAGACACTGGTTTGCTGTGATACGACACAGGAACTAAATAGGAATAATGAGTAGTTCATTAACACTCATGTTAATCCAATTAACTACTAATAAGCACTAGAGGTTAGGATTATTAATAATTTTGTTTGTATATATGCGAGCACCTCTGGATGTCATGCGTGAATGCTCACACAGGGTGAGGTCTTCATACTTCTATGTAATGTTAGTGTGTCCTCTAGGGGGTGATGTCACATGAAGTACACCAGAATTTAGAGAATTAAATAGCAAAGAAATGCCAAAACAAGCAAAAATGTGTTTTTTCACTGTGTGGAGTGTGGACAAGAGTCAGCATGGGCACTCTGACCAGTCTGCACCTACACAGCTCCATATGCATCAAGATGATGCACTGTGTTCTGACTCCTTTCTTTCACAGCCAGCATTATCTTTTTCAGCTATTATCTGGGATCGGACCAGACAAGCTAGCCCTCATGCCCCACGTGCATCAGTGAGCCTTGAGACCCCATGACCTTGTTGCTAAATCATCAGTTGTCCTTCCTTAGACCAATTTTGGTAGGTACTAAGCACTGCATCCCAGGAACACCCCACTACGCCTGCCGTTTTGGAGATGCCCTGACTCAGACATTTACCCATCATAATTTGGTCCTTGTCAAAGTCACGCCTGCTGCTTCCAACACATCAACATTGAGAACAGACTGTTCACTTGCCACTGTAACGAGATAATCAGTGTAATGTGATAATCATGTAACTGTGGGTTTACTGTTATGGATGATTGGTGTAATTCTGACAAAATATATACAGAAATAATAATAATGAGACAAATAACAAATGTATAAATTGATATATAAGTTTAGGAATGTTCCCAATAGTTCGTCTATAGGCTGTGGATGTTGTCATAGGATTTTGCTGATGAATGTTCACCAGCACTTCCATGAGCTATCGTTCCATAGTGAGTCATTATAGACATATACCAAATCTATATATCTATGAATAATAACTGTTTATTATTCGCCACAAGTCCTTGTTATAGGGAAACCTACCCCAGGAGCACAGGGTCGGTGTGTCATTTTTATTTAGCCAGTCATGGGCTAAAAAGAGAAATGGACAACAATAATCTACAAAGGGCTTATAGGTAAAGATAAAGGGTACAAGGCTTATAATGCAGCAATGAGTACCAACAATATTCCATTAACAATAGTAATTTACTTTTAAGTAGCAGAATATGTCATTATTAATGGATTATCATGTGTTTTACTTTATAATATTTTAGAATTTATAATGTTAATAACACATATAGACATTGAAATTGTAACTGGAGGTATAGGAATTGGTATATAAGGGAATAAAATCTCCAGGAGGAAGGTAATCATTGGCTATTGGAATTAATGTGTATGTGATCAGTATTTAATCAGTATTTACTTTTTAAACGCCATAGTTAGCTAGTAGTTGTCCAGGAGAAATGTAAGATTCAATAATTACTGATTAGATAATAGTGAACTCCTCGTAAAATACCAAAAGCTGAATTAGGCCAATTTATATTTTGGATTAAATTTGAATACAGATAGAGATATTTGGAGAGATAAACTGAAAGAGATGAAGATAAAGGCATTGTGTTACACCACGACTATAGTAGCAAGAATAAATATTTATTTAAAGGGCACTGGAACACACAACCTGGACCTGCACACTTCACTTCCAAGCACATAGGAACCCTGTTGTTTTTGTTCAAGCTTTTTAAAAAATTTTAATTCTTTATCTTCCATAAAATTCATCATCCAGACCAGGGGTCGGCAACCTTTACCATTCAAAGAGCCATTTGGACCCGTTTCCCTCAGTAAAGAAAACACTGGGAGCCACAAAACCCTTTTGAAATTTAAAATGAAATAACATTGCATATAACGGGGTTTCTTGCCTTTGTGCAATGTATAAACAAACTATAACTTGTTACATTTATGAAATCAATGAACGACTGCAGAGAAAATCAAACAACATTTCTGCATGCAACAAAACATTTCTCGGAAAAAAGACGTTGGGTTGAAGGTTATGTAAAATACTCAATGTCTATTTGAGTCCTTGTAGTAATGAAAAAAAAACAAAAAAAAACGCCGAACTTAAATTATCCACTGACAGAAAACAAAAATGCCACCCTCTCTCTGTGTGCCGTCATCCTTTTACTGGCACTGTGCAGTCACCCGTCAACCTGAATAATAAAATGTCTATTTCACTGAACAATGAAAAAATATATAAATATATGCAAAATAATAGGCAATTAAAATATTTATCATACTTGCCCAATGGGATTTCTGCTCCTGAACATCACCGCACAGCATCTGCACATCGGGGCTGTATGTCGTCACCTTCATCTTCACACAGGACTGTAAGCGGTCATCTGTGAGGCGTGTGCGAGGTTTGTTTTTAATAAAGTTCATGTTGGAGACTGTCTGACTGATCTACATATGGACATATCGACGTGTGTGGATGCCGGAATGTATGCCAAGTAAAGCTAAAGGGCGACTATCGGGAATCGCCGTTTCAGTTTTACTTGGCATTTATTCCGGAATACACACACGTCGATATGTCCATATGTAGATCAGTCAAACAGTTGAACTGCGCCGTGTGGCACGCGGCTCCCGGTATAAATAGACTTCCAGTCCTTAGTGCCGCAACCGTTAACAGCCGCCCGCTATTCCACAACATACGTGACCCCATGACCTCTGACCCGCCGGGACGAAGACATGACGTCACCACGGAAGAAGCAAGCACATGTGCGCTGCTTCCCGGGGCAGTCGTGACCATGTTAAAAGATCGCCATAATCTTTAAATAATTACATTTTGAAAATGAACGAACTAAAATAAAATACATTTTAATTAAATACTCATTATTTTCAAAAGCTGAGCCCCATCAGAGGGATCAAAGAGCCGCTCCGGAAATGCGGCTCCGGAGCCGCGGGAAGCCGACCCCTGATCCAGACAAAACCACAAATCACAGAGATGTGAAAATGGGTCTGTCTGTAGTACTCCCTACCACTTCTCAAGCAAGCAATACTGGCCTGATCAGCCACATGGTGGCGCTGTAGTGCAGAGGTTTGATGTTCCAGGCCATATCTCTCAAAGTCCTACAAACAAAAATTATTTTCCCCCATGATTCCTTGGATTCTCCAAAGCACAAAACCATTCAGCTCTGCCTGGTTATATTTTGAGATAATTTGCTTAAAATATCACTTCTAGTTTTAAAACTTTGCCTTTATTCACAAAATTGGTATGAAATTACTCAGCAGAGTGTGGTGTTCAATAAATATCAGAAATGTTGAGATTTGTAAACAATATGGCCACCACAAGCCAATAAATCCTAGTGGGGATCATTCCTTCCTTCCTTCCTTCCTTCCTTCCTTCCTTCCTTCCTTCCTTCCTTCCTTCCCTTTTAGCTACCTATCAGATATTACTCTATTACACACATATATCATGATGATTTACCTACATAAAATAACCCCTGTGATCTCTCTTACATTAAAAAACACAAATCTCATAAATACACCTGATCAGCTGTCCACTGCAACCCTTCTGCCCCGTTATCCCTACCTCAAAACACACACACACACACACACACACACACACACGGTCCCCAAAAAAAAAAAAACACAGAACAAAAAAACCTCAGGTATAAGTTTGACTGTGTTACATTAGTTCATTTCACCGAAGTCTCACTTCTCAGGAATGCCATCACCTTTTATCCTCTGTTAATAACTGTTGATCTTTGTTTATTTGACCATGTTTCAGATATACACCACCATGCCCACATACAAAACAACACAATAAAATAACACCAACAGGTAGCCTATGGCACACAGCAATATTCACATAGATTATACATCAATAGAACACCACTGATAAACCCAACAAGAGATCGCCAAAAAACACGTCATTGATCAAATTCCTGAAAGGCAGAAATGAAAAAGTACTACAGCATCTAACTACACTAAACACAAATATATGCTTACTCGAAGAAACACAAGTTACAAATTACACACCCCACAATTCAACCACATTTTCTCTGCTCACTGCTTTACCAAACAAAGAGGTGTAGCAATTTTAACAAACAAAAAAACTCTCAGTCACACACAGTACCACTATCACCAACCCTGAAGGAAGATGCACCATAAACATCTCTATCAACAACAGCCTGATAACAATAGCAAACATATATGGACCAAATACAGACAACCCCTTGATCTTCTGCCCTCTTCACACATCTTACTGTCACGGATTGGGACTGGAGGCGGATGCAGGTGCAGATCAAAGTCTTTATTAAACACACAACTCTAAATCAAAGGAAATGCGGTCTTCATCGGAAAACGTGGCATATAACGAGATTATTCAAGGCATGGAAAGAAACAAAACAACCAATCCAAACAATACTAACAAATATAAATATAATACTGAGCAAAGTGCTCAGTAACCAAGGCATTTAAATAGCAAACCAAATCCACCCAAAACATAAACACCTGTGGCAAATGAAAGTCACTTCACTCAATGTTGAGCAGGAAGCGAGCAAACCAAAACAATTTCATGTGACTCGTCCGGAGCCGAGCCACAGTGCCATCTGCTGGCCATAGCGTAACAATCACAAACGTCCCGGATTCCCAATCATAATCGATGACAACTTTAACACAGACATCAACCCAGAATTATATAAAATCCCCAGTGCACATAAAACACAGGACTGGCAAAGCACACAAACAGTAAATACATGTCTGTCTCTGGACTTGGCAACTGTTTGCAACTACAACACCCAAACACCAAGAAATACACATATTACTCCTCAGCTCACTACACACACACACACACACACACACACACACACACACACACACACACACATACATACATACATACACACATTCGGATTTAATTCTTTCTCACCAGCAATTCAGTAAAACCATATTATATATCAATCTATTACAATTCACACTATTACAATCAGTCCGGAGACAAAAGACATCGATAACTTTCTAAATAATATCAAACTACCAAAATTAACTGAAGAACAAGAGATTTCCTTTGATAAACTGATAGAACCAGATAAGATCTATAACACCCTTAACAGCATGCCTAATAATAAAGCACCAGAGGGAACACTTTAGAATACAGATCCGTCATTAATGATTAATCACACAGGAAGAAATGAATAATGCAATATTAACATTCTAGTAACTATTATTAACTAGAAACTCTGAGTCACGAATATGTGAGTAAGAGCACACAGATGAATGCGGCAGTTCAGTATTAGCTAATCAATAACTATTTTTCTTTCATGCCTCCTGGAGAACTACTAAGAAATTATATACAGTTTCATAGTTAATGAGAAACCGCTACTGTTACTATACAGAATCAGTAGGTAATATCAGACTTATGATTTTGGGTAAGCTGTTTGTGAGGGTTCGAGGCAGTCAAGGAACAAGGGACACAGCTTCCCAAAAATGAGTTTAATGAATCAAAATATATATTTACAAATAAATCTAATTAAATTCAAATAAACAAAATCAATATGTTGGCCTATAAAAGAGGTCAACTTGAAATGCGGACCACATCTGTTACAAACTGAATAGAACTAAGCTCAAATAACTGGAGGACTGAACAGAACCAAACAAATAAATCAACAGAGACTGCAATGCAGACGGACTAGTCCACTTTAGACACCCGCAGCGGGGGCAGGGGGGGGTGGACAAAACACTTCAAAGTACAACATTAAAGACAAGGCCAGCTGAATAATTGTAACAAATATATAAATTAATTAATTAAAGAAAGAAAGAAAGAAAGACATAATTATGAATAAGGAAGTAAAGAAAACGAACCCAAAACATCCCACCTTCCCCCACAGTCAACCTGCCTCTTGATACCAGCAAACAGAACTAAAAATAGCAGTGAACGCTAATTTAAAGCTAAAAAAAGAAATGTATAACAAATTACATGTATTAGAATACAAACGTGAAATACAAATACAAATATAAGGATTTTGGGAACTAAAAACCTAAAGAAAAATACATACAATACTGTGCAAAAGTTTTAGGCAGCTATTATTTTTTTGTAGTAGAAACTATGTTACAGATTTTTATATGAAGACTTCAACATTATCGAGTCAGTACAAACACATTTTAGATTCCCAAACATTAGTTTTCCAGCACAAAATTAAATGTTACAGAAAAATGTTCATCAGTAAAGAAAGCAGCGTATTATGTAAGAGACACTTTTCAGATTTAAAACACAATGAAGGCTGCGGGGTTTCACTGCCAAAATAAGGAGTGAGTGCGACAGTCAAAGTCTCCAGAAAGACCGTGACTGGTTCTGCAAGATGCTCTATAAAACTTACAACTCATTTCCTTATAAAACTGCACTAACTCTACCTGAGAATACTTTTTTATTAAAAAATTTTTGTCACACCAAATATTGACTTTGTTTCATTTACTAATGTTTACTGCTCTTTACTGTATTTCATTATTTTTAAGGCATCTTTGCTGTACAGCATTTCTTTGCATATGGCTAAAACCTTAGCACAGTACTTTATGTAGAGTATGTATGTACGTTTTAAAAAAATGTAAATACCTAATTTTATAAATTAGGGTTTTTTTCACATAAAAATCATTGGCGTATGTCAAATCAGCAAGTTTACTTATTTAGGTTTTTTGTTTTGTTTTTTAACTATTTTTCTTTTACAATGGGAATTTGGCTGACTGTTGGGTTCACAGGACGCACATAATGTTTCGAAACAGGACTCAAACAGGAAGTAAGCGCAGGTGTCACGGTTCCCCCTTGAAGCAGCATGCTCTCACGCTGTTGCGCATGCGTGTTGTGACATTTGAACATGTGCTCTTTGTTTTCGTTTCTGTCAATGGCTGGGAGGGCACGTGTGTTTTGTTTATGTTCGTCATGACCCCGCCCCGTGTCTGTCATAGGTTGTATCCCCACGTGTGTCTGTATTACTCCCAGCTGAAATCTGTTTAAGTTAATTCATGCCGGTTTATATACTACACGCCGTCAGCAATATTTCGCCAGCCTGTGTGACCCGAAACCACCAGTAGGACAATTTAGCCTGTTCATCATGTCTTGCTTTTTGGGTTTCGCTCGCACGTGGGCACTACAGATGGTGGCTGAGAGACCCGGGGTGCTGGAGGATATTCGACTGTTTTTTGAGCAGTTTTTTGAGGAATTCGGAGAACCAGGGCAAAAGTATGACCTGGATAAAGTGCTGCGAGAAGGTAATGGGAGAACTCATGCCGAGCCTCTTCTCCATGTGTACTATGAACGGGAGAAACTGAGAGGGGAGAAGGGCAGAGAAAGCTACAGTCAAAGTTCCAGCCACGCCACGTCTCTGGTCCAAATCACGTCTCCCATTCCAGCCACAGCCACGCCTCTCGCTCCAGCCACAACCACGCCTTCCTGCTCTGCTGAGGATGCCGCTCAGCCTCCCTGCTCTGCTGAGGACGCCGCTCAGCCTCCACGTCCGGCTGAGGACGTCGCTCGGCCTTCCTGCTCTGCTGTGGACGTCGTTCCGCCTTCCTGCTCGGCTGTGGACATCGCTCCGCCTTCCTGCTCGGCTGTGGACGTTGCTCGGCCTTCCTGCTCGGCTGAGGTCGTCGCTCCGCCTTCCTGTTCGGCTGAGGTCGTCGCTCCGCCATCCTGCTTCGCTGGGGACGTCGCTCTGCCTCCATGCTCCGCGGAAGATGTCGCTCCTTGTGTCGCTCCCCCTTCCTGCTCCACGGAGGACATTGCTACACCCCTGGGCTCAGCGGAGGGCATCGTTCCTCCCTTGAGCCTCACGGAGAACTTCGCTCCTTCCCCTGGCCTCGCGGAGAACCTCGCTCCCCCCTGGAGCCTCGCAGAGAACCTCGCTCCCTACTGGAGCCTCGCGGAGAACCTCGCTTCCGCCTTGAGCCTCGCGGTGAACTTCGCTCCGCGTCCCTACTTCGCCAGAAACATCATGCGGTTTCCTGGCTCTGCTTGGGACATTCAGCCCAGGGGCCCGGGGCCACCGGTGATATGGGATGTTTCATGGCACTCCGGGAGGAGTGCGTTTGGGGGGGACTCTGTCACGGTGCCCCCTTGAAGCCGTACTACACACGGCGTGGTTAATTAAACTTAGTAAACATAGTTCCTTGGTAGTTATAGTTCACGCTGGGTTATCTGCTCCCAGATCATAGTCATAGTTCACGTTCATGTTCATGTTTATGCTTATGTTTGTTTCTCGACCCTGTTTTCCGTGCCATGTTGTTGATATCTGATACCATATCTGCCTTGCCCCAAGTTTATGCCTGTTTGCCATTCGCCTGACCTTCGCTTGTTTTCTGACTACGCCTTTGGATTACGTTTTGGATTTGTCTGCCTGCCTCTTGTAAATAAACTACACTCGTTCTTAAGTGCGCTTACCTCCTTCCTTCGTCCGCTCCGTCACGACTTGTGACAGCAGGAGTAAAGTCTTTATTTACATTGAAGTCTATGGGAGGAAACTAGATCTAAACATAGGTGGCAGGAAACTAGATCTAAACATAAACTTACAGCTGAAACAAGAAACATGAACTCAAACATTTATCCTTTAACTAGAAATGAGGCATGCAAATCATTTAACCATGACATGAAAAGCTCGTTTTACAAGGACATTAAACTTTAACTCTGTTCGCTTAACTCTGGCATGAAACTAGGAACAGGAAACTACACAGAGCATGGACACATTACCGCCTGGCACCATTATAAAGTCCGTCTTTCCTCTATTAATCTCTACTCTAATAATACCCGATGTGCCTAGCAATGCGAGGGGTTTAAATAACCAGTCACAATTATCTTAATTGCTGACAGCTGGTAACACTTCACAACACACCCTCATACCTCCACCAATAACTGCACAGGGCAGAGATAAAACAGAAACCAAAATAAGTGCACATGTCCATTGTAAACAAAGTCATAGTGTCCATGTGCACTTCAAGCTATCCAACTGACTGTGCACATCTTCACTGCAGCACCATCTGCCAGCGAGATCGTGACACATAATATTTTTTTTCTGTTTCATTTATATTTAAGCCTATCTAAATCGCCTTTTCTGTTCTGTCCTCCCCACCATTTCCCAAAAATACAAAATGACCAACAGCAGTAAATATTCACAGATTTTTTTCTTTTTATACAAAGAAAAACAAAATTGAACCCACAACCCACCCCTCCGGCTCATCATGGCTACCCATTAATTGTCGCTGATTATAGAGATATTATAAAGTTCAACAACAGGCACCAACCTTTAAGTGGGTAGTGTCTGTAACTCCATAAAGTAGGCAATAAAGGGATGCCATTTATGAAAAAAACTTATCTGTACATCCATTCATCGTATATCGTATTTTCTTGTATTTTCCATGTACTGTGACATAGTGAAGCAGAGCATGATCATTTTGCAGTATTCCAGCATGATAATGACCCCAAACACACTATCAAGATGACTATTGCCTTGCTAAAGAAACTGCGGGTCAAGGTGATGGACTGGCCAAGCATGTCTCCAGACCTAAACAATATTGAGTATCTGTGGGGCATTCTCAAACGGAAGGTGGAGGAGCAAAAGGTCTCTAACATCCACCAGCTCCATGATGTCGTCATGGAGGAGTGGAAGAGGACTCCAGTGGCAACCTGTGAAGCTATGATGAACTCCATGCCCAAGAGGGTTAAGGCAGTGCTGGATAATAATGGTGGCCACACAAAATATTGACACTTTGGGCCCAATTTAGACATTTTCACTTAGGGGTGTACTCACTTTTGTTGCCAGCGGTCTAGACATTAATGGCTGGGTGTTGAGTTATTTTGAGGGTACAGCAAATTTACACTGTTACACAAGCTGTACACTCACTACTTTACATTGTAGGAAAGTGTCATTTCTTCAGTGTTATCACATTAAAAGGAATAATCAAATATTTACAAAAATGTGAGGGGTGTGTTAAATTTTATCAGATACTGTATATTTTATATTAAAATTGAACTCATAGTTATTATACAGTGCCCTCACCAATAGTCGCACACCTATATTTAATGAAGTTTTTTTGGGATAAACCTGTGTTGTGTTTGCTTTGTTCTAACTCTATTCTAAGGTGAGGGCAGAACACGCGTCTTGTGCTTTACCAGAGAGCTTACACTGCAGTAACAACATCCACAAACTTTTTTGACCAATGTAAAGGCTATTCTCTCGAACACAGCAAAATAAGCATCTACTTAATCTTCTCAAAATACGGGCACTACCCCAATGTGTCGGCTAACATCAAAGTTAGGTGGACTCTCCGATGAGGACAGCTCTGGAGTCGGCTGGAGTGCTCCATGTCACCAGAATATGGGCAGGTTGCTCTCAGGGAGTTAAGCTTCCATGGCAGCGGCACTGGCTTCTGCTGCTGAGCTGCCAGGTCGAGCCTTCTCTCTTCAGCGTCCAGCTCCCGCTCCCGAACAGTAGCTGCATCTGTTACTCTTGCCGCTTAATCTCCACCTCAAGCTCTTTTAGCACTAGTTGCCAACCAGGGTCCATTGAACCATCTTCAGGTTGTTCATGACCTGCAACAAAATCATCCTCCGGCTCAGAGTCACGGCCTCCGCTCTGAACTCCATCCCAGTGTTTCCAGCCTGCCCTAGCCTGCCTTGCTCCCACCACCCCAGATGACATCACTGATTGACAACCATATTTAAAGAGGAAGAGGAGTGAGAATGGTGTGGGATGTTGGAGGTGGTTATGTCTGATCTGGTCAATAAAGTTAATGTTTTGGAATGTTCAAATCAAAGTCTTGACCTTAATCCAGTAGAAATGTTGTGGAAGAACCTGAAGCAAGCAGTTCATGTGAGTTAACCCACCACCATCCCAGAGTTGAAGCTGATCTGTAATGAGGAACGGGATAAAACTCCTCCAAGCCGATGTGCAGAACTGATAAAAAAGAAACTTATAATTTGTGGGAATTCATGAGATAAATGTAAAGGGTGAATACATATGCAAGGTGCTAGCACTTTGTAGGACAGGTTTATCTGCAAGGATTCAATAGAGGACTTTTGAAGCCAGAGCATGAAGTGAAAGCAAAAGTGTTTATGCAAAATCACAGGAGCAGAAGTATTTAAATATTCAGCAGCCAAAAAGAACAATCCTGTTCCTGAGATCTTCCTTTATACAAAATTCAGTAACAATAGATCTGGATAACTGAGTAGATCTATGATCACGTAGCTTAATTGTTGCCATCCATGTTTTATCTCAGATTCACCAATGTATTAATTTCTTTTTCGAAAGTATTAAGACTTTGAGTGACTATTTTCTTCTTTAACAGTGACCGAGGAAGTCATTTGACCAAGAGAAAATTAATAGTACCCTGGAATCATGGGATCATGACAGGCACAGCTAAATCAACGTTTCCAGCTCAGTTCTCTATTTTGATGATGCATGATGCACTCTAATCAAATCACATTACAGTAAGGTCATATTGCAAACGTCAGATCCTGAAAAAAATATATTTTACGTTTTATTGCATTTGTTAATATAGTTTATAAACCATATTTCTTTACAACCTCTCATAACAACACTCAAGGAATGGAATAATTAACAAAGAAAAGACTTTGCTCACCAGGTATAAACATCTTCAACTGTCGATTAATTGGCTGTCTTCTGTGTGTGTGTGTGTGTGTGTGTGTGTGTGTGTGTGTGAAAATAAAAATAAATAAAAACCATAAGTAATTTCTGCCTTACTTTAACTGGCATGCTATGTTTACATTACTTGTACATTATTTTAATTAAAGTTTTGCTCTATTTTACACATTTTTATTTAAACATTCTATTTTATATTTACATTATTTTATTCTTTTCATAATTGTTATTATTTATTGTATTTTTATTATTTGCCTATTTTAGAATGACTGCGTGTTTTTTTATTTCTGTATATTTCAGGCTGTAAAACGCCTTCAGATACATTTTAAATGAATGACATTTCAAATACAAATTAGACTTCTTGTTGTTGTTGTTGTTGTTAATAATAATTATAATAGTTTCACTCACTTTGTTTGTATCTGTGTGTGCATGATGATAAATGCCAATCAGCCATAAATGACCAAGCACTTTCCTGGCACAGCTGATTTACATTTAACCACGCCCACAAAACTACATAAAAAGCAAATCTGACAAAGAGCTGAAAAAGATCAAATGAATACTAAACAGTGAAGCAGTGCCTCCTAGGTGACAACGTGCTGTTTGTTAATAAGAATACAGATGTTTTATTTTAGGTTGAATCGAAGCCGAGACTAAAGAGACGTGAATGGGAAATCTCCCTTAATTCTTTGAGGTTTGGGCTGGACAGCAACAGACTCATCATCACAGGAGGCTGCAATAGCGAGGGTTACCACTCCTTACAGCTAGAACTCACATTAAAGACCAAAGCAATAGATTTGTATTTGTAATAAAATGAGGTCTCTGTAGTGCATAGCTTTCTGAGCAAAATTTCAGTATTTAGTATTTCTGCTAAATGAAATGTATCATTTCTTGAATAATGACAAATAAATCAGTCCAAAATATTTTGTCAGATTTATTCAAAGACAACAAAAATAAACAGTTTTTGTGATGCAAAGTATTAAAGTTACACAGTAAGAAGAAAATGGAAGATAGGATAAATCAATAATCAGGTGAAATCTAAGATTGAGCTCATACACATTTTCGTTTCGGAAACAGGGGATTTCTCTAAGAATACATTTTATATCTAAATCACAGACACTGATTCATCAGGAATAATAGTCACATTAGACAGTCTATTAGACACGGAAATCAAAGGAGAGAATTTCAGAAGCAGATGTCAGAGACTTCCTGAGATGTATGCTTCTCAACTACATTCCCATAGATTTTGTATTTGAGAGAATTCCAGTTAAGCACGTTCCCACTCGGAGCATTGTATTTTTTCTCATACAGCTGCTCAATCTGACATGCCCTCAGAACACTATCCCACATGTGGACATCTGTAATTTCACCCACAAAGCTCTGTTTTTCATCAAATGTACCCAAAAGCGAATCAGGGTCCTGTCCGATAATTATAGCTCCATTTGGCTGTACATTATGGCCACGTCTGTAGATGTTCAGCATGCTGCGGCGTCCGTCCACCCAAAATGCAGTGTTTCCAGTGCTTGACTCCCAGGTGACACACAGATGAGTGGGTAAAGCTGACAGCATCGGAAGAGTAAACAATGCAGCATTATTACTCGTTCTCAAATATAGAGCAAGTCTTCCATTACTTTCTCTCCACACATTGAGCTCATCAACCTCTTGAGTGCGATAAGCGAACAGGATGATCTCTCGCTCATACCAGATTTGAGTAGCAACACGCATACAGAGTGTGAAGGCCTGCAAATTCAGAGGTTTCATTGGTATGAGTTGCACATAGGCAGAGCTTGACTCTTCAGGGAAGACAAACACCTTACCTACTGGGAAAAGATAACACAGAATAGTACAGTTGTGTCCAAAAATTGTGCACTTCTATTAACTGTTTTTATTCATGTGTTAGTCACAATGAACACAATCAGACACACTGTAGATTTAATGAATAAAACAGAGTTGAAGGTGATGAGGAAAAACTCCCAGAGATGATGGAACTTTAAGAGGAATCAGATTCAACAGAATAAAAGTGTAGGAGAGTAAAGACAAACAGTACTGAGTGTGTTTAAAGGATGTTCAATATGAACATATGGAATCATATTTGGGAACACAGTAAGGATTTAAGATTGGCATTGAATACATCAATATTCAGACCTCAGACATAACTACAGAATTGAGCGCTATTCAGAAGTTATGGGAGCATTACAAAAGGGCGTAAAATTCTTCTAAAACAGGTGTGTCTCATTTACATGCCATTCTGACCTTGTACTTAAGTTATTTTTTCAAAACAATGTGTTTTTATACGGAATCTTTATTGTTCTCATTTATAAGAACTGGCAACTGGGGGTGCTATTTGGGAAGAGTGCTAGGACCCCACAAATCACCACTTGTGGCTATACTGCTTATTATTTTTCTCCATTAAAATGAGTCATGTACATCCAACTACAAGTCATGCCTGGAAATCTCCCTTCCACTTCTCAGGTAAAATGGGCCCTAGTGGCCACATGATGGCACTATAACACTTTGTGCTAATTTTCATAATATGCCAAATCTATTTTTGCAAATCTTCACACAATTGGTATTAAACCACTCAGCAACATCGAAACCTTAATAATTACCAAAAAGATTTTGACAGTTATAAACAAAATGACTGCCACAAGCCACAAATCTATTCTAGTTTGGTCGAGTCTAATTAACTTGAACAGCTAACTTATGATTGGTAAAATGGATTTGGACGAACGTAAAAAGCCAATTCTGTGTGCAAAGTAGACTTGTGTGCAAAGCTTGGGGTGTGGTCATACATAGGGGGTGGGGCTAAGTCCCATCAGTCTGAAATTTGGTATGGAGCATCTCTGTGCTAATCTATAAGTGGACTTTTGATGAAGACCTGATAACTTAAAAAACATGGTGGCAATTATACAGTCCATATACAGCATTCATTTGACAGGGTAAACTTTGAGCTGTCACCTCAACTTGAATGGTAGTTCCCAATCTTACCCAAATTGGCCACTGGGGGCACTCTTCCCATTTTTTTTTTTTACATAATAACAAGTATATCTTGTAAAATAAGGTGTACAGTAAACCATACAATTTTCCCTTTGGACCATATAACCCCACCCTCTCAAATGTCTGATAATTTGAATAATATGGAAAAACTTATTTTTGTGAACTTTTGCTCAAACTTCAAAGTTTGGTGTCAAATTACGCAGCAGTATCTGAAACTCAAAATTAATCAAAAACATGTCAAAAACAAGATTTGTAAACAATATGGCTGCCACATGCCAATAAATCCTAGTGAAGCAGTCATTAATAGGGGCAGATATAAGTTCAGCTATCTGTGTCTCAGGCAGTATATGTTTAGTTGAGCTGAAATGTGGTGTACTGCATTGGCATGCTAAACTGTACCTGGATTACAATTATCAGTGGAGTACTTCAAAAACATCAAAAGCTTTCAGTAATGAGCATTGAGCTACATATCTTCACAAAACTTGATAAGTATGTTCTTTTCTGGTCTCTTTATTGTTGTATGTAACTTGGCAAGAACTGATCATAGGTGGAAGAGTGAAGAGTGCTTGGACCCCACAGATTGCTGCTTGTGGCTGTACTTTTTATTATTATTATTATTATTATTATTATTATTATTATTATTATTATTATTATTATTATTATTATTGAAGTGCCTTGTGGATAAAATAAAAAAAAATTTTGTCGAAATTGTCACGATTCGTAGGGAAGGGGCACGGAGGCAGGAGCAGGCGGCGGACGAAGCGTGGAGTCAGGAACAATCTAGAGGCGTAAACGAGTAACGTGCGGGGCTCAGGCGATCGGACAAACGGAATAACGAGGGCAAGACAAAGAGTGTGGTCGAAGGCGTAATCAAAGAGTCTGGGATTAGCGACAGGTGTCTTGGATCAGAACTCCGGGGATGGAGAGCGCATGCGTGCCTGAGCTGTGACAGAACCCCCCCTCAAAGGGCTCACTCCGGGAGCCACGTTCTTTCTAGGTCTCCCGAGGGGCGGGCCAGTAGGTCAGGATGCAGGCGTGAAAGTCACTAATGAGTTGCGGGTCGAGGATGTCCCGCCTCAGAATCCAACAAGCCCTCCCGGACCATAGCCCTCCCACTCAACTACGTATTCCAGCTTACCCCTCCTGTACCTGGAGCTGAGGATGTTCTTGAGAAGGTAAGCTGGCTGCCCTTCGATATCCAGGGGGGCGGAGGTGTCTCAGAGGGCACATCAGAGGCTAAGGGTCCGGGAACAACTGGCTTCAGGCATGAGACGTGGAAGGAAGGCGGCCGCGGCTGTGCTGGGGTAGCTGCAGCCGGTACGTGACCTCATTGATTCGTTTCAGGATCCTGAAGGGACCAGTATATTCTGTGCGGATCTTTTCCACCCTTGCATCTGTGTGGTTGCTTCAGGTCCCTCGTGGATAACCATACCCTATTACCGGGTTGGTAACTTGGCTGCTCGCTGCGGTGACGGTCGGCTTTGCGCGCCTTATGCGAGTCGGTGACCTGTGTAAGACGCTGATGGGTGTCTGCCCATACCTGTTCGCTCCGCTCAAACCACTGATCGACTGCGGGTGAATCCGTGACGTCTGCATTCCACGGGAATAAAGGGGGTTGGTACCCCAGTACGCACTGAAACGGGGTAAGATTAGTTGCTGAGTGACGTAATGAGTTCTGGGCATACTCGGCCCACGGTAAGAACTTGTCCCAATCACTGGGGTTGGCCGCGCAAAAGGTTTGGAGGAACCGGACCAATTCCTGATTGACTCGTTCTACTTGGCCGTTGGACTGTGGGTGATAACCTGAGGTTAGGTTTACTGTGACCCCCAACTTATACATGAAACTAGTCCAGACTTGGGATGTGAACTGGGGGCCCCGGTCACAGATGATCTCCTCAGGGATGCCGAAATACCTGAAGACATGGGTGAACAGCAGCTCGGCCGATCCAAAGGCAGTGGGTAAGGCGGGTAGAGGGATGAAGCGTAGAGATTTCGAGAACCGGTCCACTATGACCAGGATGGTGGTGTTCCCCTGGGATTCGGGTAAATCGGTCACAAAATGTACCGCAATGTGAGACCATGGGCGTTCCGGAATGTGTAGGGGCTTGAGTTTACCCGTGGGAAGTGTTCGAGGGACCTTATTCTGTGCGCATGACGAGCATGAGGCCACCATTCTGTGGATGTCCCTCTGCATGTTGGGCCACCAGTATTTCTCCTTTAGTAGGAGGTATGTTCGCTGACCTCCAGGGTGACCGGTGCCGACGGTCGTGTGTGCCCAGACGACGATTGCCTGGCGATGTCCCTCGGGTACAAACCGCCGGCCTGCGGGACATGCTTTGGGGATCCGAGACGAGGGGATGCTCTCCAGTTCCTTGTCTAGCTCCCATTCGAGGGTGCCGACGATAGCCGAGGGGTGAACAATGTATTCTTCCTGGTCCTTGTCCACCTCTGTGTGACCCAGACGGGAGAGGGCATCGGCCTTTGTGTTCTTTGACCCAGGTCGGTAAGACAACGTGAACTGAAATCTGGTAAAGAACAGTGCCCAACGGGCCTGCCGAGGTGTTTGCCTCTTTGCTGTGCGTAAGTACTCCAAGTTCTTACAAGGTATAGACGACAAAGGGGTGTGCCGCTCCCTCTAGCCAGTGGCGGCATTCTTCGAGAGCTAACTTTACTGCCAGGAGTTCTCTGTTACCCACGTCATAATTTCTTTCCGACACTGAGAGTCTTCTTGAGAAAAATGCTAATGGGTGGAGCTTCGGCTTATCTCCAAACCTTTGCGAGAGTACCGCTCCTACCCCAGTTTCTGAAGCGTCCACCTCCACGACAAATGGTCTGGATGGATCGGGATGCTTGAGAATAGGCGCTGTAGTGAAGGCGTTCTTGAGCTTCTCCATGGGCCCCATGACAGGTGCTTGGGTTTCCCTTTTAACAGAGAAGTCAAGGGCTGAGCAATCCTACTGAAATTGCGGATGAACCGCCGGTAAAAATTGGCGAATCCGAGGAACCTCTGTAGTTCCTTCACTGTCTTGGGTGGAGGCCAATTCGTGACTGCTTGAACCTTCTCCTGGTCCATAGTAACCCCTTTAGGGCTAATGATGTATCCCAGGAAGGAATTAGTGTCTCTATGAAACTCACACTTCTCCGCTTTGATGTATAGCTGATTTCGGAGCAACCTCCTCAATACCTGGCGGACATGGTGAATATGTTCCTCCATTGACTTGGAATAAATTAAAATGTCGTCGATGTAAGCTATTATGTTGCGTCCCAGCATGTCACGCAGCACGTCGTTGATGAGACACTGGAACACCGAGGGCGCGTTGGATAGCCCATACGGCATGACTAGGTATTCGTAATGCCCAGATGTGGTACTAAACCCGGTTTTCCACTCGTCCCCCTCACGAATCTGGATGAGGTTATAGGCACTGCGTAGATCCAACTTGGTGAAAATGGTGGCTGAGCGTAATTGTTCCAGGGCAACCGGAGGTAACGGGTAGCGATATTTTACGCAGCACTGGTTGAGACCCCGATAATCGATGCAGGGTCTTAGACCTCCCCCTTTCTTCTCCACGAAGAAAAACCCTGCTGATGCTGGGGACGTGGATGGACGTATGTAGCCCTGGTGCAAAGCCTCCTGAATATACTCCTCCATGGCCCTCTGTTCGGTTAGGGATATCGGATAAACTCTCCCTCGTGGGGGTGTAGTGCCTGGTAATAGGTCGATAGCGCAGTCGTAGGACCTGTGAGGAGGAAGTCCACTAGCCTTCACCTTGCTGAAGGCTTCACGAAGGTCATGGTATTCGGGGGGAATTTGGAGGAGCTTCTTCTCCTCCGGGCTTTCTATGGAAGTGGTTGCCAACGTGACGACAGGAGTTCGCAGACATTGGTGCATGCAATGGGGTGACCAGCGCACAATTTCTCTGTGAGACCAGGAGATCTGAGGATTGTGAAGATCCAACCAGGGCAGACCGAGAACCACTGGGTGACGAGCGGACACTGTGACATGAAAAATTATCTGTTCCTGATGAAGAGCGCTGGTATGGAGAACGAGGGGTTCTCTGCAGTGGGAGATAAGTCCGGTACCCACAGGGGTGCCGTCAATAGCTTGGATGCGACGTAGGATGAGGAGAGGACGGATGGGGATGTTGTGCTCTTGAACGGTGGTCTGATCAATGAAGTTTCCAGCCGCTCCCGAGTCAATCAGTGCTTCTAGGACACAAGATACACCTGAGTACACTACTCGGACTTGCATGACGAAAGCAGATTGAACGGAATGGCACGTTTCTGATTTTACACTCACACCTGGCTGAGGATCTTTATGGACGGTTTGATCCCCTCGGACAACTGGACGCTTGAGGGGGCATTGCCGAACGAAGTGTCCCTCTCCTCCGCAATAGAAGCAGCGAAGTTCGAAGTTCGCCCTCTCCTGTGTACTTATCTTGGCACGACCCAGCTGCATGGGCTCTGCGGGAGGTTCAGGTGCTGAAACCGCCACCAGAGGGTGCACGGAGCGGCGGCTTCGGAGCAGCCGGTCGAGGCGAATCGCGAGGTCGATCAGTGACTCCAGTGTGAGCTGGTCGTCGCGACATGCCAGCTCCATCACGATGTCGGCGTTTAATCCCTGGCGAAACACAGTCTTAAGTGCCGGTTGGTTCCAGCCACTTCATGCTGCGGTAGTGCGAAACTCGAGGGCGTAGTCTGCGACGCTACGCGCTCCTTGTTTCAGGGTGAGTAGCTCCTCCCCGGTCTCTCGGCAGTCCGGGGAGTGATCAAAGATGCTCGAAATCGTGTGGCTAGTTCCTCGTAAGTGTGAATGGTGGTGGCTTCCTGCTCCCACTCGGCTGTTGCCCAGAGTAAAGCTCTCCCGGTCAGAAGTTCCATGAAATGGATGATCTTACGGCGCTCCGGAATCTCCGGGTATGTGAAAAAGAACAGCGAGCATTGCAAGAGAAAGCCACGGCAGCGCGCCGGATCTCCATCGTGCTTTTCTGGTGCCGGTGTGGGAGGTAAACGTGTAGAAGCCGCCGGCGTGGCTTGATTTAGCCGAGTTACTTGCTCAGTGAGGGCGTTCAGGCGTTGGTCGTGATTGCTGATCATCCGGCCGTGTCCTTCAATGGCTTGAGGCCAACTTGTGCCGCCCGCTGCCTCCATAATAAGGCGGCGAAGTATTCTGTCACGATTCGTAGGGAAGGGGCACGGAGGCAGGAGCAGGCGGCGGACGAAGCGTGGAGTCGGGGACAATCTAGAGGCATAAACGAGTAACGTGTGGGGGTCAGGCGATCGGACAAACGGAATAACGAGGGCAAGACAAAGAGTGTGGTTGAAGGCGTAATCAAAGGGTCAAGGTAACGAGGTAATCAAAGACGGGAGTAAAGCTTGGTAATGCAGAGAATGAGATAACTGAGCGTATACTTCGCAGTGCAACTCTGTGACTGGCAAACCTAAGTAGTAGTGCCTGAGTGTGAGTCTGGGATTAGCGGCAGGTGTCTTGGATCAGAACTCCGGAGATGGAGAGCGCATGCGTGCCTGAGAAGCACGCGTTGCATCTTGGGACTTGGAGTTCTGATCTGGCTGAGCTGTGACAAAAATGTGGTTTTATGCAGTTTAATTGAAGTAGTACCATGTATTATCTATACCAGGATTTCTGTAAAGCTGGTTTGTGATAACACATATTATTAAAAGCATTATACCAATAAAACAGTTTACTCAGTTCAGTTAAATTATATGAAGTCTGAGGTCATTAACAAAACACCAACAGAAAATAGTCACTGCAAAGAAACAAACATTTTTCTAAAGGATTTTAATTTGATTTGACAAAAAATGTTGATAGAAACTTACTGTCAGTGGCTGAGGCCAGAACCAGAAGAACCAACAACGCCACAGTCACCTTCATCTTCATCTTACTGCAATTGTTTATTATATAATAGGAAATAATAGTTCAATTATTAGAAATAATCATAACAGTTGTATATAACAAAAAGTTATACTGTATATCTTAAAGAAATTATGGTACCACAGAAATATTACTGCAGACTATTTTTAAAAATGCAGATTATAATATAAACGGCACATTTAAAAAAAAATTAAAACTTACTTTTTGGAATAACCAGCAAAAGAGAAATGCAGCTTTTGCTTAGAATGACTTGTACTTGTACATCACAGTGGATTTATAATGAAGCATGTGGGAGGAGGTTGGGCATATCCAACCCAGTTTCACAGAAAAAATGTAATATTTGAAAAATGATAGTACATCTATCGCGGTCTTTGACCATTTGACATGTTGTGAAATCAACAAAACTCACTAGGCTTGCTAACGTCAATGATGTCAAATCACAGACAAAGTTATCCCTTGCATAATATAAAGGCTTTTTGTTAATAAAACAGTCCCACTGAGGTTCAAATTTAATTCATAACTCATGAAGGTTGTCATGTAGAGGAGGTGTTGACAGAAGCATTTGCAGGTATGGCAGTTTAATGAGACAACAACATCAAAGTCCAAAGAATAAGGAAGAAGACAATCATTAACAGGCAGAGTTCAGGCAATAAGACAAACCGCAGAAATAGAGCAAGGCAAATTGACGAGGTCGTAAACATAAGCAAAGTCAACATACTAGAATGAACAGACACGATAATAAGGTTTAATAATGACAGAGACAAAGCAACTGAGCACATACTTCACAAAGAGTGAATGCATAGAAGGTCCTTTTAAACTGTGGAACTGATTGTGCTGTGAATTGGATGCAGGTGTGCATGATTAGAATGAAGGCAAGTGTTCTGGGAATTGAGGTCCATGGCGGCCATGTTTGTAGGCCGCAGTGCAGGATGGGATATATAGTCACTGGTTTGCTGTGATACGACACAGGAACTACACAGGAATAATGAGTAGTTCATTAACACTCATGTTAATCCAATTAACTACTAAGAACCACTAGAGGTTAGGATTATTAATACTTTTGTGTGTATATCTGCGAGCACCTCTAGATGTCATGCATGGACACTCACACAGGGTGAGGTCTTCATACTTCTATATAATGTTAGTGTGTCTTCTAGGGGGTGATGTCACATGAAGTACACCAGAATTTAGAGAATTAAATAGCAAAGAAATGCCAAAACACAAAAGAATGTGTTGTTTCAATGTGTGGAGTGTGGACAAGAGTCAGCATGGGCACTCTGACCGGTCTGCACCTACACAGCTCCATAAGTATCAAGATGATGCACTGTGTTCTGACTCCTTTCTTTCATAACCAGCATTAACTTTTTCAGCTATTATCTGGGATCAGACCAGACAAGCAAGCCATCACTCCCCACGTGCATCAGTGAGCCTTGAGACCCCATGACCTTGTCGCTAAATCATCAGTTGTCCTTCCTTGGACCATTTTTTGTAGATACTAAGTACTGCATCCCAGGAACACCCCACAACACCTGCCATTTTGGAGATGCTCTGACTCAGACGTTTACCCATCATAATTTGGTCCTTGTCAAAGTCACGCTTCCTGCTTCCAACACATCAACATTGAGAACAGACTGTTCACCTGCTGCCTAATATATCCCACCCCCTGCCACGGTAATGAGATAATCGATGTTATTCATGTCTCTGTGGGTTTATTGTTATAGATGATTGGTGTAATTCTGACAAAATATATACACACATAGTAATAATGGCACAAATAACAAATGTATTAATTGATAATTAAGTTTAGGAATGTTCGCAATAGTTAGTATATAGGCTGTGGATGTTGTCATAGGATTTTGCTGCTGAATGTTCACCAGCGCTTCCATGAGCTATCGTTCCCGGAGACATAGTGAGTCATTATAGACATATACCAAATCTAGTCAAAATAACCATCGTTTTATTTTTTTTTAACACGTTAACTGTACACTTGAAAGTGTTGTACAGAAAATATACTATTATACAAAATAGGCTTGTACGTAACACAAATCCTTTTTAAGATGTTTATTATTCACCACGATTCCTTGTTATGGAGAAAGCTACCCCAGGAGCACAGGGTCGGTGTGTCATTTTCATTTTTCCAGTCATGGTCTAAATAGAGAAATGGACAAGAATAATCTACAAAGGTACAAGGCTTATAATGCAGCAATGACTACCAACAATATTCCATTAACAGCAGTTATTTACTTAAAGTAGTTGAATATGTCATTATTAATGGATTATCATGTGTTTTACTTTATAATATTTTTGAATTTATAATGTTAATAACACATATAGACATTGAAATTGTAATTGGAGGTATAGGAATTGGTATATGAGGGAAGAAAATCTCCAGGAGGAAGGTAATCATAAGCTATTGGAATTAATGTGTATGTGATCAGTATTTAATCAGTAGTTACTTTTTAAAAGCCATAGTTAGCTAGTAGTTGCCCAGGAGAAATGTAAGATTCAATATTTACTGATTAGTTAATAGTGAACCCCTCGTAAAATACTTGCACACATTAATGTGTAGAGGTGTATCATTTATTTACAGCAATCATGCGTTCAGCATTAGTAACGACCTGGTCAGAGTTATAGGAAATACAACCAACTATTTTGAAAATATTATACTTTATAATATACTTTGTTAGAAAATAGCACCTGCAGGTAAAAACATATAATAATAACTATGTGAGCAGGATTAATAAAACAGTCCCGCACACAAGACATTGTGTCACACCGTGACTGTAGTAGCAAGAATCATTCTAAATATTTTATTTAAAGGACACTGGAGCACACAACCTGGACCTACACACTTCTATATCATCTCAGCTCTTTGTTCACAGGGCAACTGGCATTGTCCACAAAATTATTCAATTTTGATCTTTTATTATTTGAGGTCCAAGCACATAGGAACCCTGTTGTTTTTGTTCAAGCTTTTAAAATTATTTTAATTCTTTATCTTCCGTAAAATTTGTCATCCAGACAAAACCACAGATGTGAAAATGGGTCAGCCTGTAGTACTCCCTACCACTTCTCAAGCAAGCAATACTGACCTGATCAGCCACATGGTGGCGCAGTAGTGCAGGGGTTTGATGTTCCATCTCTTCAATGTCCTACAAGCAAAACGTACTTTTCCTCCTGATTCTCCAAAACAGAGAACCATACAGTTCTGCCTGATTATATTTTGAGCTAATTTGCATAAAATATCACTTCTAGATTTACAACTTTGTCTTTCTTCACAAAATTGGTGTGAAATTACTCAGCAGAGTCTGAACTCAATAAATATCAGAAATGTTGAGATTTGTAAACAATAAGGCCACCACAAGCCAATAAATCCTAGTGGGGCAGAGCTTTGTTTACTCAAATAGCTGTAACTCTGGACTGGTTGCATGGATTTGCACAAAACCTTCAGTACAAGGTTTGAAGTGAAGTGCTTCTTTCTTTCTTTCTTTCTTTCTTTCTTTCTTTCTTTCTTTCTTTCTTTCTTTCTTTCTTTCTTTCTATCTATCTATCTATCTATCTATCTATCTATCTATCTATCTCTCTGTCTGTCTGTCTGTCTGTCTGTCTGTCTTTTTTCCTTTTAGCTACCTATCAGATATTACTCTATTACACACATATATCATGATGATTTACCTACATAAAATAACCCCTGTGATCTCTCTTACATTAAAAACCACAAATCTCATAAATACCTCTGATCTGCTGTCCACTGCAACCCTTCTGCCCTGTTATCCCTACCTCAAAACACACACACACACACACACACACAAAAAAAAACTCAGGTATAAGCTTGACTGTGTTACATTAGTTCATTTCACCGAAGTCTCACTTCTCAGGAATGCCATCACCTTTTATCCTCTGTTGATAACTGTTGTTCTTTGTTTATTTGACCATGTTTCAGATATACACCACCATGCCCACATACAAAACAACACAATAAAATAACACCAACAGGTAGCCTATGGCACACAGCAATATTCACATAGATTATACATCAATAGAACACCACTGATAAACCCAACAAGAGATCTCCCAAAAACATGTCATTGATCAAATTCCTGAAAGGCAGAAATGAAAAAGTACTACAGCATCTAACTACACTAAACACAAATATATGCTTACTCGAAGAAACACAAGTTACAAACGACACACCCCAAAATTCAACCACGTTTTCTCTGCTCACTGCTTTACCAAACAAAGAGGTGTAGCAACAGTAAGACAATACATATCTATCTCTGGACTTGGCGAGTGTTTGCGACTATAACACCCAAACACCAAGAAATACATATATTACTCTTCAGCTCACCACACATGCACATACACACACACATTCGGATTGAATTCTTTCTCACCCGCAATTCAATAATACCATATTATATCTCAATCTATTACAGTTCACACTATTACAATCGGTCCAGACACAGAAGACATCAATAAATTTCTAAATAATATCAAACTACCAAAATTAACTGAAGAACAAGAGATTTCCTTTGATAAACTGATAGAACCAGATGAGATCTATAACAGCCTTAACAGCATGCCTAATAATAAAGCACCAGAGGGAACACTTTAGAATACAGATCCGTCATTAATGACTAATCACACAGGAAGAAATGAATAATGCAATATTAACATTCTAGTAACTATTATTAACTAGAAACTCTGAGTCACGAATATGTAAGTAAGAGCACACAGATGAATGCGGTAGTTCAGTATTAGCTAATCAATAACTATTTTCTTTCATGCCTCCTGGAGAACTACTAAGAAATTACAGTTTCATAATTAATGAGAAACCGCTACTGTAACTATACAGAATCAGTAGGTAATATCAGACTTATGATTTGGGTAAGCTGTTTGTGAGGGTTTGAGGCAGTCAAGGCACAAGGGACACAGTTTCTCAAATATGAGTTTAATGAATCCATCCATCCATCTTCTACCGCTTATTCCTTCTTCAGGGTCACTGACAGGGTGCCAGTCTATCGCAGGGCACAATCACATACACATTCACACACTATGGACAATTTAGACACACCAATCAGCCTACCATGCATGTCTTTGGAATGGGGGAGGAAACCGGAGTACCCGGAGGAAACCCCCACAGCACAGGGAGAACATGCAAACTCCGCACACACATCCGGCGGGAATCGAAGCCCGGACCCTGGAGGTGTGAGGCGAATGTGCTAACCACTAAGCCACCATGCGCGAGTTTAATTAATCAAAATATATATTTACCAATAAATCTAAATAAAGTGAAATAGTCAAAATTAATATTTAGGCCTATAAAAGAGGTCAACTTGTAATGCGGACCACATCTGTTACAAACTGAACAGAACTAAGCTCAAATAACTGGAGGACTGAACAGAACCAAGACTGTAATACAGATGTACTAGTCCACTTTAGACACACATTTTGGATCCACAAAACACTTCAAAGTACAACATTAAAGATAAGGCCAGCTGAATAATTGTAATAAAGATATAAATTAATTAAAGAAAGAAAGAAAGAAAGAAAGAAAGAAAGAAAGAAAGAAAGAAAGAAAGAATATATATATTCTTTTATATTATATATAATTATGAATAAGGAAGTAAGGGGGGGTGTATCTATACATAGTCATGTACAGATACAGTATATATTCAGTTGTCAGGTAAGGTACTAATTTCTTCCTCTTCTTCCACCTGAAGGTTTCTTCTTCCACTTCTTCCAGGCGGTGTTGATGCACTGTAAAAGAATTCAATAAAAGTCTAAATCACAATAAAGTCCACATTTTCCACTAGTTTGTAGACATTTCTATTTTGGGGTATTACAAAGCCTATCTAAATAAGATATATTACTTAAAGTTTAAGGGTTCTTATTGCAGCGGTCTCTGTACATTACCCTATCGACTTCCTATCAAGCTCAAACCCTGGTAGAGCAGGCTAAATTTGAGCAGGCTAAACCGACCCCTCCGCTAGCTGCACTGAGTCGTCACCTAGTTCCACAATATTGAGACTGTGTCTGTTCTCCGAGCTAAAGAGAAATGTAGTTGTATACATCACCCTCGTCTAAATGACAGAGTCGGAGTTCTCACAGCTATTTATAATGATAATCTAGTCGTCACACCTGAACATGAATTCGAAGCACTCTTTATACTTAAATAACATATTGTAACAACAAAAATAATTCTACCCAGTCTATTCCACTAAGTATTATTTATAAACCCCCATGGCCTTATTCTGAATTCCTTGGTGAATTTGCAGATTTCATCTTGAACCTGGTTGTTTCTTTAGACAAAGCTTTGATTGTTGGTGACTTTAATATTCATTTTGATAACCCAGAAGACCCTCTGAGAACAGAGGAACATCAGAAGAACATTGAACTACAATGGTGTACATGGCAGGGCTGCAAGGAGAAAGCCATCACTCTCCAAAAAGAACACTGCTGCCCTTCTGCAGTTTGCTAAAGATCATGTGGACGAACCAGAAGGCTAATAGAAAAATTCTGTGGTTGGACGAGAGCAAAATAAACCTTTTTGGTTTAAATGAGAATAGTTGTGTTTGGAGAAAGGAAAACACTGCATTCCAACATAAGAACCTTATCCCATTTGTGAAACATGGTGATGGTAGTGTCATGGTTTGGGCCTGTTTTACTGCATCTGGACCAGGACGACTTGCAGACATTGATGGCTCAATTCTGAATGATATCAGTGAATTCTAAATTAAAATATCAGGACATCTGTCCATGAACTGAATCTCAAGAGAAAGTGGGTCATGCAGCAAGACAACGATCTTGACGTGCCGCATCAAAAACTGGCCGACCGATGAGATTCGCATTTTTGTTCATGTTTGTTCTTGATGGCGCTCAGGTACAAAACTGTCTTACAGATGAAGAAGAAGCTGAAAAAGAAAAAGCCCAGCATTTAATGCGAGCACATACATGACCCGAAATAAAATACTCACTGTTAATAAATCCTTCTGCCTACACACATAAACAAGGTGTGCTTGGAAAGCACCAGATTCAAATTACAAAATATATATATATATATATATATATATATATATATATACATAAATAAAGTGTATTTATTATGTTGTGACTATTTTTTGACGACACTGATATGTAAGCATATTGTAAATGATCTATTTAATTCTTTCAGTGTTGTTTTCAACACTAAATAGCATCGTTTGTTTCTTTGTCTCTTCTCTATAAATGATAATCCGCTGATTGATCCATTGTATTTATTTTATCCTGGTATATATGTATATAAGTATTTTTCACCTCTTATTCAAATATCTAAGAGCCCCATTATTGAGTAGTTGTATTATCATATTGACTATTCAAAGTCAACACTTCGTCGATTTGCAGGAACATTATTTTTTTGTTTACAACAATAGTTGCCTTATACCCACCCCCTCCCTCCTCCAAAAAAACTATTAGATTAAAAAAAATAATATTGGTCTTTCCATAAGTATGTGAATGCTATTGCTGTGACTTTGATATAATTCAAATCATTACTTATTTAAAAAGAGTATACTATTTAAAATGGTAACTTTAAAGTTTTAGCTTTAAAGAAGTATTTGTTGCAGCGTAAATCACCAAATATCTTACATTTCCCAAAAGAGTTCACAAAAAGTGTGGCTCTCTTCTTCTTCTCAGTGATGAGTGGGAGTCAGAAACGGAAAGAGTTGCAGTGCCACCTTGTGTACCGGGGCATTACTGCTTTTCAATAAGCGCCATCTACTGTCAGCGAGTGAATTTGCACTTTCATTCAGCGTGTCGCCCGCGTTTAACGTCTGGGTATGAACACAAATAAACGCGTCGTGAAAAACGTCCCGGTGTAAACAGCACTTATTCATCACACAGCCTCGCTATGAGCCATAGGACAAACACCAGTCTACAATAGGGATGATGTGAGAAAATTGTCTTACAGAGAAAATGAGCAATAAATAGAGATACACTGAAAAAACACCTGCGTGAAGTTGGCCCCCCCACCAACGCAAAACGTCAGCAAAATGGTCTCAATCATTTGTGCTTCGTTTGTGCTGGTTTGTGCCGTTAAAATTTTCGTTTGTGCTGCTTCGGTTCCGGAGATATTAAAGGAATATTCAAAGGTCATTCTGGGGTCACCCAGCCCCCCCACATGCTCCAAATTAACCAGAAATGGTCTCAATCGTTTGTGCTTCGTTTGTGCTGGTTTGTGCTGTTAAAAGTTTCATTTGTACTGCTTTCGTTTTTAAGATATTGGACATTTAATTATGGCGCTAATTAAAAAAAACTATTTTCTGTTGACTTACCAGGTCTACTGTCTGTTTCTACATTGAATGGGTTACTCATCAGCGGAGTGCTCTTTTTCTTCTTCATCAGGATGCTCTCTCTTTTGCTTCTTGGAACTTTTCATGAATGAACTTCTTTCCTGTGTTTCATTTTCTCTATCCACAGAATTAAGTCTATGGTCATGTTGTGCAAGATTTTTTTCTTTCTCTTCCAAACGAATCTCCTTTCCCTCCAGGCGTTGTTCTCTCTCATCCACACGACTCTCTCTTCTATCTATACGCATTTCCCTCTTTTCCAGTTGAACCTCTCTTCCATCCAGACACTTTCCTCTCTCTTGCAAACTATTCTCTCTCCCCGACAGATGCTTTAAACGTTCATCTAAAGAAACTTCTTTTTCCTCCAGATGTTTTATTCTTTCTTGCAAACTATTCTCTCTCCCAAACAGATGCTTTAAGCTTTCATCTAAAGAAACTTCTTTTTCCTCCAGATGTTTTATTCTTTCTTGCAAACTATTCTCTCTCCCAAACTGATGCTTTAAGCTTTCATCTAAAGAAACTTCTTTTTCTTCCAGATGCTTTGTTCTCTCTTGCAAGCGAGTCTCTCTTCCATCTAGATATTTAGATGTGTTCCCCAAATTAGTCTCTCTCCCAGACAGATTATTCTTTTTTCCTTCTAAATTAATTTCGTTTCCATTCAGATGCTTTTCTTTTTCTGCTAAATTCATTTCTTTTCCATTCACATGCTTTTCTTTTTGCTGTAGATGCTTTTCTTTTTCTGCTAAATTCATTTCTTTTCCGTTCAGATGCTTTTCTTTTTGCTGTAGATGCTTTTCTTTTTCTGCTAAATTCATTTCTTTTCCATTCAGATGCTTTTCTTTTTCTGATAAATTAATCTCTTTTTGCTGTAGCTGCTTTTCTTTTTCTGCTAAATTCATTTCTTTTCCATTCAGATGCATTTCTCTCTCTACCAGATGGGTTTCTCTCTTTTCTACAGCAATCTCTATTGCTTCCAGATTCTTTTCTTTCTTTTCATGATTAACTTTCATATGCAGATGTTTTTCTTTCTTTTCCTTCTTATTTTTCTTGATTTTGCACTTTTGCTTTGTTGTATCCTCTATGGTCTGTGAGGGATTATTTCCAGTAGCTGTGCCCATTTCTAAAAACAAACGAGATAAGAGAAGCAAAGATCAATAAAAAGAATAACTCACTACGAGTATTCCATTGTGCTTTAAAATAAATAAAAAATTACATTTGATTTACCTTCTTCAGAGTCATCAGGGGGGAAAAATCTTCCTATTGTGAAAGGAGGACTTGCATCTAAAGTAAAACAGAGACAGTATCATATAAAATACAAGGGAATATAAAAAACAGAATATAAAAAACATAAAAAACAGAATATTCTGTATTCATTATAAGGAAACTTGTTTAACTCTTTGAGTAACACAATGGCCACAAACAGTCAAACCCAACACAGGAATAATTGTGGGATTCACATTTACTAAGCAGTCTTCATGCTGATGTACTGTGCAAATGTAGAATGTGACCTGATAGACCACCTTGTCCTGCCTTAGTCTTTGGCCCAGCTCCTTACTTGGTTTTAGGCACTGCGCATTGCCTTTGCCTCAATATTAAACGCTGCTTTTTTGTTCTGTCTTAGCTTTGGGTCCTGCTTCTTCCCCTCCTGAGTTTAGCCCTGATCGGGTCCTGCTCAATGCCGGTCTCTCCATAACACTCTGTTCTTTACAATATCTCACTCTCAGGCTCTGATCTGGATCTGTCTTTGCTAATACTGGTATAATGTCCAACATCATTCAGACTGTGAAAATGTTTTTATGTACATGCAGTCCGGTCCAAATGTCTAAGTCCACACTGGAAATCTGGGATTTTTTTTTTTTCCATCTTAAGTGAACAGGTTTTTATTTATTTATTTATTTATGTAAAATAATGAAAGGAAATATTCAATATCTGGAATTTTTTCTATTCAACATTCTGCATTAGTTTTAGGTTACTATTTAAATTTAAGCAAATTTGTGTTACTGTGTTTGCTATTGTGATACTGACTCTGTGGTTAGATTTCCCTTTAATCTTGTTCCTTCTACTAATGGGGCGGTGGCAGTGGAGACTCGGTGGTTAAAGGTTCTGGGTTAAGATCATAAGGTCAGGAGTTAAAGCCCCAGCACTGAAAAGCTACCACTGTTGGGCCCTTGAGCAAGGCACTTAAACCCTCAACTGCTCAGTTGTATAAATGAGAGAAATGTAAGTCACTCTGGATAAGAACATCTACCAAATGACGTAAATGTAAATGTAAATGTAAATGTAGTTTATCCGTTTTGCTGATCACCTGACTTACCTGGGAGTTTGCTCAGTGTTTGTCTCGTTTTCATTGAACCGCTCTACCTGCACTTATATCTGTCTCAACCTCCATTTTGTAACACAATGTACATAATTTTTGAATTAAAGAATTTAATTGTAAAATGTTTATTTAAAAAAAAGAAAGAAAACAATATTGAATGGGTATCAATATCCGAAAAGAAAAGTCATATTGCGTTGCTTCTATTTATAATCAATGAGTGCCGTGTTAACTTCAGAAACTCAACAAATCAAATACATACAGACATGAGCAACAACAAGTGTTCTCAGAAATTACTTACAGGAATCTGATGCGAGATCAGACATTTCTTATTGAAACCAGTCTTCAAGCGTATTACACCTCACACTGCTGAGAGCTGCTCGTGTATGTTTTCTCCCCTTAGTTTCGTTTTCTCCAAAATGTATTTAAATGCAGAGGGCGAGGTTTCAGAAGACAAAAGCAAAGGCAAAACCATGAAGTGAAATCATGAAATCATGGACTCATTCTCATTACAGTAATTAAACACATTGTTCACTGTTATGGTATGTTTCACTTAATTAATTATACGTTTTACGTATAATTATATCAGACTATTATATCAAATATTTATATAGAGTACTTTAATATAATTTATTTCGATAATATAAACTTTATATAAATAATGTATTCACTACATTTATTTTATATACTAATATATTTCAAGCTATATATAATCAAGCTCAGGTCATTTTCACCCTGTTTGTGTGTGTGATTGATTGTGGGTTTGATACAAATTATTTTGTACTTTTTGTAAGCAGTGCCAAAAGCTGCAGACTCTTTATGTTTAGATATTTCCCCTCAGATTTGAACATGATGTCATTTCTTCAGTGTATTCTCCAACACCCCTTTAATGCCTTCAAAAGAAGAAGCAATATCTTCAAGATTCACATCAAGAATATGAACACAATGTCAAAACAAGTACATATTAGACCGGTTTTAGTAAAAAATATGAATT
This sequence comes from Ameiurus melas, assembly GCA_012411365.1. Taxonomy (NCBI): domain Eukaryota; kingdom Metazoa; phylum Chordata; class Actinopteri; order Siluriformes; family Ictaluridae; genus Ameiurus; species Ameiurus melas. The sequence goes on along the minus strand of CM022757.1, from coordinate 7,136,375 downwards.
AATGTTTTTTTTCTGGCGTGACAGCGGCGAGTTCCGGTTACCATCACGCGCATACCCTCCATTAAGACTTGGTACCGGTCATCACAAGCATGTCCTGGAGGTAGCTGCACAGTTTCGGCACACTGCCACCTAGTGGACATGAGATATGAAAAATTGACAATTTTGCTTATAACTTCTGAACAGGTTGACCAAAAATCACGAGCCATGTCTTATCAGATTTGGGACAGCATTCGGTATAAATATTTCCCATGTTGGCCACTTTGAATTTTGTATTAAAATGCTATAATTGACAAACCCATTGTTGAGAAACTCGGCATGTGTCGTAGGCACCATGCCCTGAAAGTACTCACAGTTTTGAGAAAAAGTCAAATGAAATGTAAACAAATGCTACTAGCTTAGGAATGCTTGACTCTGTTGTAATGAAAGTGGTCGTGATGGATTCCGTGAGTCATGCCGAGAACAATGATACCAATTACGCCATTTCTCACTTAAACAAAAGAAAATACTTACCGTTCCTTTAATAAAACATCTTACTTTCACTTAATGATTTCCCCAAAAAATTACTGACATTTCAAAAATAATTCATAATCACAGTGTGTGTAATAATATAAAATACTGAGTGACACAGTGGTGTGATGAAGCGGAGTTACTGTTACCACCCTGAAGTTGGTACTTTCCTGTAAGAGCACGTCCCGGAGTGTTTTAATCCTCTTATCTATTTCATTAGATAGTTCATTATCTATTAAAGAACGTCATATGTTTTATCCATGTATAGTTACATTTAACGTTGGCAAAATGAGTTAGTTCCTGTTGTCACTTACAGTGCATCCGGTTAAGTATTCACAGCGCATTCACTTTAACCACATTTTGTTATGTTACAGCCTTATACCAAAATGGATTTAATTTATTATTTTCCTCAAAATTCTACAAAGAATACCCCATAATGACAACGTGAAACAAGTTTGTTTGAAGTCTTTGCAATTTTATTTAAAAAAAGCAAGCATTCACAGCCTTTGCCAAGACACTCATAATTGAGCTCAGGTGCATCCTGTTTCCACTGATCATCCTTGAGATGTTTCTACAACTTGATTGAAGTCCACCTGCGGTAAATTCAGTTCATTGGGCATGATTTGGAAAGTAACTCACCTGTCTATATAAGGTCCCACAGTTAACAATGCATGTTAGAGCACAAACCAAGCCATGAAGTCCAAGGGATTGTCTGTAGACCTCCGAGACAGGAGTGTATCCTCTTGTGAGGAAAGTAATGAATTGAATCCATTTTGGAATAAGGCTGTAACATAACAAAATGTGGGAAAAGTGAAGTGCTTTAGCAGCTATGAACATTCCCTCATTCGTTCAGTTACATTTGATACCGAGGCTCTGAAGCATGTTTTGGACGACGAAAACAAAATCCCACAGAAACACCGTATCAAGGCGTGTGTTGTTTTCAGAGATTTACATCACTGATGATATACGATTCCTCTGCCATGAGGTTACGACTCGGCCGCGAGTGACACTTTCAATAATCCACACTCAGACATAACAGGAACCACAAACAAACAAACAAACAAACAACACAAACAGAGAAAACAAGTATACCTGTAGGTTTTTTTTTTAGAAAAAATAAGATTTATTTAACATGCGCCCAGCCATTCCACTTCCTGCCTGAATACTTGCAGTGAACCGTAACGTTGAACTTTATGTGTATGTAAAGCTAACGGCACAAAGTGTGTGTGCGTGAGTGTCCGTGTTGGGGAGAAAACAAAATATCCAATACACTATGTTCATCCCTCTTATTGTCTCTCACTCACACACACAAAACAAGATCGAGATCCCATCAACCGTTACCCCGATTGCATCCTGTTGTGATTATCAAGCTCCGCCCCATTTTATGATTGGTTAGCAGTGATTTAGAACCTACTGAACTTTGATGGATAGAAACACTTGTGTCTGTGTGTGTGTGTGTGTGTGTATTAGGTGAAAACATACAACATTAGGAGACATACACAGATCCATTTGTAGTTAACTACAACTCTATAACATTTTAATTAAACTGTAATAACATCCTACACGTTTAATATGCACTTATTAAGCATTGTGAAGCTCCTTAATTCCCCCAGACTGCTGAACAAGGATGTGTGCATGTATATATATATATATATACACACACACACACAAACTGAATATTACAGTGCGTTTTATCCCCATATTACATGTGAAGAGTAACTGATCTTCTCATGGTCCAGCACTTAGCATGCTCAGGAGAAACAGGAGGCACAGGTAAAGTGTGCTTGTGTGTGTGAGATCAGTCAGGAACATAAACTACACACACTTCACCTTTATCCAGTTCACACTGACACATTACATCAGAGCAGAGAGGCAGAGAGAGAGAGAGAGAGAGAGAGAGAGAGAGAGAGAGAGAGAGAGAGATAAAGAGAGAGAGAGAGAGAGAGAGAGAGAGAAGATAGATAAAAAGTGAGTGAGAGAGAGAGAGAGGATACACAAATGGAGATAAAAATGGACAAAATAAGACAGATATATAGATAGAGAGGGAGACCTGAGAGAGTCCAGCATTAGGGAGTGAGTCAGAGCAAAGATCCCCTGTTTAAAGTGCACACATACATCCAGAAGCAACTCTGACCCACCCTCACACCTCTCCCATCTCTCTCTCTCTCTGTGTGTGTGTGTGTGTGTGTGCGCGTGTCTGTGTGTGTGTTTAATAGTCCTCCACCCAGCCGTTCTCCTGGATAAAGGCATCGATCACCTCCTTCATGGCCAGGTTAGGGATCAGCTGATCCTGGGTCAGGGGACTTCGAGTCACGGGGTCAAAATGGCCGACACGCTATACAGATGGAGAAGTGGAGGAGGAGGGGATAAAGACAGGATTATGAGGGAATTAGATGTTTCAAAAAAAATAAAAATGCAATTTTGAATCCTCATCCAGTGTGTGTGTGTGTAGGTACCTGTAAGTGCTCCTCGATGTCTTTGCGGTCGTACGTGATGCCGCTCGGTGTGATGCACGGTTCCCTCATTAGTTCAAAGCTGATCTTTCCACACAGATAGTCAGGGATCTCTCGCTTCTACACACACACGCGCGCACACACACGCGCGCACACACACACACACACACACACACACACACACACACACACAGCACCTGTAAATACAAACTCATAATATGGTCCCTCTTGTCATTTCAGCAGTCTTTTAGCCATTTAACAACACGTGAGGAAAACATTGGCATTCCTAAAACTGTCAGGTGATCATTCGTCATCACCTCACTAACACACACACACACGCTCACGCACACACTCACCCAACTCACCTTCCTCTTCTCATCCACTTGGGAAAAGAGCTCATCCATGTCCATCAGATATTTATCCTTATACACACACACACACACACACACAAATTATAAACACAGCAGTGTATTACTCCTTTATTAAACACAGAATCTGAAACGTTGTCTCTCACATGTTTGGTTTTGATTTTGCTGATGTCACTGTCGATCAGATTGTCGTCACCCTGCTTCTCTCTGTAGTCTTCGAGTTCCCTGTGCACGCACACACACACACACACACACACACGCACACACACATGTTAAGCAGAGAGTTGATGGCGGTCAGCATTACACCAGGCGTTAGTAATGGAGTGTGGATTTACCGCTCGCGCTCAGCCAGGATGAGTTTGGTGAGATAGGCGTGCAGTTCGTTCTCCTGGCTGATGCGCTTCTCCTCCATGCTGTTCCAGCGCTTCTTTTTGGCGTAACGCAGGGCGCTGGGAATGTCATCGCCAAAGTTGAGACGCTGCTCTTTAGCCAGGTTATATGCTGAGTGGACACAGCGGCAGCACAGCGGTTAGTTCACGTCTTAAAATGCATCTTTATATTACTTTAATTAGAATTAATGGGGAAATCAACTCCCCACTTAAAACCTAGTCAGTTAGGTATACAGGGTTATTACATCACAAAAAAGTTTACACACCCTTGTTAAAATGGCAACCAAGATAAAACATGCCAGAACTTTTTCTACATTTATTGTGAAATTTTAACCTAGATTCAATTAATAAGACTCATTTTAGGGGTAAAAAATAAAAAAGGTACAATAACCTGGGTGCATAAGTGTACACACCCCTAAACTAATACTTAGTCGAAGCACCAGTAGATTTTCTCACAGTGTTCAGGCTTTTTGGGTAAGAGACCATCAGTTCAGCATCTTGTCTTCACTTAACGTTATTTTGCCGTTCTTCCTTGTGAAAGTGTTCTAACTCGGTCAGATTGTTTGGGCATCTCCTGTCCACTGCCCTCTTCAGGTCACCACACAGATCTTTGATTGGATTTAGGTCTGGAATCTGGCAGGGACAATCCAAAACCTTGACCTTGTTTGGGTGAAGCGGTTCCTTTGTTGATCTGGAGGTCTGCTTCGGGCAGTTGTCGTGCTGAAAGGTGAAATTCCTCTTCATCTGAAGTACTTTAGAAGAAGCTTGAAGGTTTTGTGACAGAATTGACAGGTATTTGGAGTTATTCATTATTCCCTCCACCCGGAGTAGAACCCCAGTTCCATCTGAAGAAAAACAGCCCCAAAGTGTGATGCCGCCACCAATATGCTTCACCGTGGGGATGGTGTATTTTAGGTGGTGTTTTTTTTTTGTGCCAAACATATCTTTTGGTATTACGGCCAAAACGTTTAGATCATAATACTTTATTCCAGATGGTTTTGGGAGACTGGATGTTGGTTTTTTTGGGGGGGAGGGGTATTAAAAGGCTTCCGTCTTGCCCCCCTACCCCACAGCCCAGAGATATGAAGAAATTGTTGTCACATGTAGGGAGTACCCAGTACTTATCAGAAACTACTGCAGTGATTTTAATGTTGCTGTAGACCTCTCGGCAGTCTCTCTGACTGGTTTTCTCCTGATCTTCTCATCAGTTTTAGACTACCTGTTCTTAGTAGTGCCACTCTTGTACCGTATTTTCCCCACGTGTTGATTATTGTCTTTGCAGAGTTCCATGGTATATCCAAAGACTTGGAAATATTTTATAACCTTCTCCTCATTAGTCATTTTCAGCAGTGAGATCCCGTGCCTGCTCTGTAAGCTCTTTATGGCCCATGACTTTTCCAGTGGTATGTTACCAAGATGTGAGGAGAATCCTACAGGAACAGCTGGACTTTATTTGGGGTTAATCAGTCACTTTAATTAAGTGTACACAAATTAGTATTTAAAATGAGTTTGAATGTGATTGGTTGATTCTGAACACTGACACGTTCCCAGTTAAAAAAGGGTGTGTACAGTTATGCAAACCGGAGATTGGAAGTTTTTGGTTTTCTTTTTTTCACCAAAAACATTTCTGGGTGTTGGTCACATGATATTTATATGTTACGATTTCACAGTAAAGGTGAAAAAGGTTCTGGCATGATTTAACTTAATTTTTTTTACATCACAAAAACCTGCCATGTTAACAGGGGTGTGTGGACTTTTTACACCTACTGTATATATTCAGCACGTATTATATTATCTCTATATTAAACTCTTTACACGTGTGTGTACCTCTTTGTAGATTTCCGATAGCCTCTTCATAGTTCTCCAGCTCCAGATGACACTGACCCAGGAAGAAATGTGCTTTCACTGACTGGCTGTCTAGCTCCAGCGCATGTTTACAGTCGGCCAGTGCCTTATCATACTGCTGCAGCTTCACGTAGCACAGCGCTCTATTAGTGTAGTACACCGCTACTGATGGGTTCCGGTTCTGCACAACAACAAACACCAGCACACACCATCTGTCAGATTTACCTACTGATTAAGTATAAGATTTCTATCTTCTTACAGAACAGGGCAAGCTTCTGCAGGAAACTCAGACCTACAGTACCATCTTGTGGGCAACTGGAGAGGCAACTACTATACTCGACCGCTCACCGAAACGACTACCGTACCCGACCGCTCACCGAAACGACTACCGTACCCGACCGCTGATGGAAACGACTACCGTACCCGACCGTTCACTGAAACGACTACCGTACCCGACCGCTGACGGAAACGACTACCGTACCCGACCACTGACGGAAACGACTACCGTACCCGACCACTGACGGAAACGACTACCGTACCCGACCGCTGACGGAAACGACTACCGTAACCGACTACCGTACACTACCGTTCACTGAAACGACTACCGTGCCTGACCGCTCACGGAGGAGACTACCGTGCCCAACCGCTCACGGAGGAGACTACCGCACCCGACCGCTCACCGAAACAACTACCGTACCCGACCGCTCACCGAAACGACTACCGTACCCGACCGCTCACCGAAACGACTACCGTACCCGACCGCTCACCGAAACGACTACCGTACCCGACCGCTCACCGAAACGACTACCGTACCCGACTGCTCACCGAAACGACTATTGTACCCGACCGCTCACCGAAACGACTACCGTACCCAACCGCTCACCGAAACAACTACCGTACCCGACCGCTCACCGAAACAACTACCGTACCCGACTGCTCACCGAAACGACTACCGTACCCAACCGCTCACCGAAACAACTACCGTACCCGACTGCTCACCGAAACAACTACCGTACCCGACCGCTCACCGAAACGACTATCGTACCCGACTGCTCACCGAAATGACTACCGTACCCTACCGCTCACCGAAACGACTACCGTACCCGACCGCTCACCGAAACGACTACCGTACCCTACCGCTCACCGAAACGACTACCGTACCCGACCGCTCACCGAAACGACTACCGTACCCGACCGCTCACCGAAACGACTACCGTACCCTACCGCTCACCGAAACGACTACCGTACCCTACCGCTCACCGAAACGACTACCGTACCCTACCGCTCACCGAAACGACTACCGTACCCGACCGCTCACCGAAACAACTACAGTACCCGACCGCTCACCGAAACGACTACCGTACCCGACCGCTCACCGAAACGACTACCGTACCCGACCGCTCACGGAAACGACTACCGTACCCGACCGCTCACCGAAACGACTACCGTACCCGACCGCTCACCGAAACGACTACCGTACCCGACCGCTCACCGAAACGACTACCGTACCCGACCGCTCACCGAAACGACTACCGTACCCGACCGCTCACCGAAGCAACTACAGTACCGGCCGCTCACAAGCGACTACCGACCCGACTGCTCACTGAAACGACTATTGTACCCGACCGCTCACCGAAACGACTACCGTACCCGACCGCTCACCGAAACGACTACCGTACCCGACCGCTCACTGAAACGACTACCGTACCCGACCGCTCACTGAAACGACTAATGTACCCAACCGCTCACCGAAACGACTACCGTACCCGACCGCTCACCGAAACGACTACCGTACCCGACTGCTCACTGAAACGACTAATGTACCCAACCGCTCACCGAAACGACTACCGTACCCGACCGCTCACCGAAACGACTACCGTACCCGACCGCTCACTGAAACGACTAACGTACCCAACCGCTCACCGAAACGACTACCGTACCCGACCGCTCACCGAAACGACTACCGTACCCAACCGCTCACCGAAACAACTACCGTACCCGACTGCTCACCGAAACAACTACCGTACCCAACCGCTCACCGAAACGACTATCGTACCCGACTGCTCACTGAAACGACTACCGTACCCAACCGCTCACCAAAATGACTACCGTACCCGACCGTTCACGGAGGCGACTACCGTACCCGACCACTCACGGAGGCGACTACCGTACCCGACCGCTCACGGAGACGACTACCTTACCCGACCGCTCACCGAAACGACTACCGTACCCGATCTCTCACAGATTCAACTACCGTACCCGACCGCTCACTGAAACGACTACCGTACCCGACCGCTCACTGAAACGACTACCGTACCCGACCGCTCACAAAGCTATCCCTCATACCTGGCCTATCAGACATGTAAATATGATACCTGATGGATCACAGAGGTATGTAATATACGTTACCTATCAGAGAGGTAACTACCGTACCTGGATGATCAAAGAGTTAACTACCATCCCTGACCCATCACAGAGGTAACTAATTTACCTCACCAATTAGAGTAAACTGCCCTACAAGAGCGATCCGACAGCTGTAACTGAACCATCAGAGACGTAACTACCATACTTGACCAATAACAAATTTAATTCACCTGACCAATCAGAGAGGTAGCTACCGTACCTGACAGATCAGAGAGATCATTTACACGACAAATCGCGGGGTTAAGTACCGTACCTGACTCACAGAGGTCATTTACCTGACCAAACTGAGAAGTAACTACCATACCTACCCGATCACAGAGGTAGTTCACCTGACCAGAAACACATTCTGTCCATCAATGATGATCTATTCTAACGTCTGACAGCACTCCTCCTACCAAACCCCACACACACACTCACGATAGCTTTGCTGTAGCAGGTGACGGCCTCCTGGTACTTCCTGCAGAGGAACAGGCGGTTGCCATGCTCTTTGAGCTCCTGAGCTGAGGAGCAGCTCTTCTCCGGGCTGCCTGCCATCTTCTCCACGGGCTCGGCACCGGCCGCCGCTTCCCCCTGCTGCTTCCCAATCCTGTTCCCCGTCTCTTCAGCTAAAACACACACACACACACGTGAATAGAACAACCATGCTCCACATCTGTTCAGATAAAAAAAAAAAAAAAAAAACACCTTTTTGGATCGACCTCGAACACAGTGATGTGTACACTTCAGCACACTGCTTATGATCACTCTGCACCGGTGTTTATTGATCTCTAGGGTTTAAAGCAGGATGCTAACACGATGCTAGCTGAGCTAAGCTCAACTTGGGTTTGGAAAAAGATCAATTGCGCAAGTCATGGTCACAAATTCCCCAGAACTGTGCTGAACCAGTATAATCACATCATTATATTTCCTACAGAGCAAGGTTCAGTAAATGTCTGACGGTAAATAATCAGGTAGGTGAATTAATGTGAAATAACGAGCTACAGTATGAGAGGTGTGATATGATAACTGCTCTAGTTACACAGCTCCTTCACCGCTGAATAAACTCATCACCGTTTATAACTCTATTAAACACATCCTCTATGGAGGCTGCTCTCCAAACCGACACGTACCGGTTGTAAACACAGCTTTGTTCCAGACCGCAGCGCCTCCTGCCCGGTCACACAGCCGAGCCTCCGCCGCTGATGCTGATGCTAATGCTACTGCTAACGAGCCCTGTTCCTACCGAACTAAATCCCTCTGTCTTCCTCTCGTCTCTGCCTGCGGTTATATAATGACCAAACCCATTATGGAAGAAAAAATACCGCCATGTTTACCCAAAACTAGAGAAATTCAGACATTATATCTCAACGTGAAAAAACGCGATCATCTTGCAGCTTGTTTTGGTTACATGACGTGCGGCGGCCATAACAGAAATCTGTTACGTAACGTTGCGTCGCCAAGATCGAACGTAAATGCGTCATCACGCACGAGCAGACGTCTCGTGCGTGACGCTCGGGTGTCAACTAAGCGAACTCGGCTGATGAATCGATTTCTTCGGATCATTTTAAATCTCTCTACCTCTCTCTCTCTCTAATAAATAAGATCAAATAAAGTTGTATTTTAAAACTATCCATTTTAAAATCATGCCAAGTACTTTATTCGACTTCTGAGAAGGATACTGTTTGTTTTAATTGTTACTGATTAATATTTTATTGTAAATAATCAGCAGTATCTTCCTCTTACCTAAAAGCCATTTTGATCATCTCAGTACTGACCATCTGACATCTTAAAATGCAGAGCAATAAAAATACTAAAAAAAAGAAGAAAGAAAATGAGCTCCAAAGCCCATTGATTTTATCAACGCAGGGGGAATGATTAACATACCCCTTTCCTGAAAAAACCCCTAAAACAATCAATTTGTCTTAAGCTGACCAGCTAAGGATTAATTACAATTTATTGAATTATGTTTTAAATTAAATGGCTATATAACCTAAAGCCTACAGGATTAACATGACAGCGGGCATGTAGCAGTGTTATTTCACTGCTGTGAGTAATTACAGAGCAAGAACTTCCAGGAATCTTAATTGAAAAGACAAGAAAACAAGATGCATTTAAAATACCAGATCTGACACACACTGTTTCGTAGGCTTAAAATAAATAAATAAACCGCACTGCAGAAGAAGACATACTTTTCTCAGAAACACACACGCAAAACCAGACACAACAAGCTGGTGTTGATAAAATCCATTTAATAATGCATCAGGGAGGGATTAGACGAATCAGAGGGAGTTTATAAAAGAACAGGAAGCGGAATAAGGAGAAGTATACACAGTTATGAGTCCTATATTATTCAGTTCATCACACTGATGTCTAACCTTCTGCTTCGGCAGGACTATAGGGCGTTACTCCCTCATCTGTTTGGGGAATCAGGCTGCCGCTGCCACACACACACACACACACACACCTCAGAACATCTCACACACACTAGTAGTACAGGTCCTCACTAAAGCTCTCCTAACAGGTTGAATTCAGTCAAAGCAGTTTCTCCCCCAGACTCAGTGTACACACTACAAAGACCATAATGCACTAGGGCACAGCGAACATGGTGTAAAGGCAGTGCTGATCATTCCCACTGACGGGACTGAGCGGAATAAAGAGCAGTGACTCAACATTGCACTCGGCTGTGTATCGGTATATAAAAACGAAACGTAAAAGCTCGGGTAGGGAAGGGGTGTCAGGGTGTGGGAGGGTAGAAGGATGTACGCATAGCCAAGTGACACAGTAGTTCCCATGGTAACTGTGCCAGAGGGGATTGTGGGTAATGGCCCTCAGAGCTCTCCGGACTCTCTGTCTCCGGAGCGACGAGACTCCGCCCTCCCGTTAAGACGGTCCCGGGATGACCTGAAACACACATGCATACTATTACCATGTCCAGGTTGTCTCTACAATTAAGAGTCTATCTGTGTATGTTCTCTGCGAGAGTGGGCAAGTGTGTGTACCTGTGCGAATGCTCTCTGCGAGTGCGTGATTGAGATCTGGAGCGTGATCGGTGTCTCCTGCGTCTCTCTCTGTCTCTAGACCGAGATCTTGATTTGCGTCTCTCCTTCGAGGACGAGCGAGATCTCCGCCGTCTCCTCTCTCTCTCACGCTCGCGATCACGAGAACGAGACCTACACACACACGCACAAATAATGAGCCTTTATCAGGTTCTCCCTTATCAAGATAAACAGAACTCAGCTTCTCTTTACATGAAAGAGTAAAATCAAAGTGCGTGTGTGTTCCTGACCTCCTGCGCTCCCGGCTGCGTGATTTGGTCCTGCAAAAATACAAAGGAATTAAAAATTAAAATTCAGTTACACTTTGTATTTATCACCCTCGTGGTGATCACACATACACAGTGCAAGTGTGGTGATGTTCCTCACCTCCTCCTCATTCTCTCCTCACGCTCTCTCTCCTCTCTCCGTTTCAGTCTCTCCTGGTTTCGCCGTTCCTGCTTATCCAGAACCGTTTTCTAAAAACACACACACACACACACACACACACAGTCACACAGAGCTCTGTAATGTCTCCCAATTAATGCACAGATCACTTCACACCACACACCTTCAGCTGCTCCAGCTTTTCTCTGATCTGGATGAAGCCCAGGTGCAGTTTCCCACCAAAATGGTCGGCAAGGCGACGGTCGTTGTCATGGAGACCCAGATAGGCGGAGCACACCTCACACACACGGAGCTTCTGTTGCTGGAAACTGGAAGCAGGCATTGAGTTCCTGTACTCCTCCTGCACACACACACGGTCAAATTCAGGTGAGAAGGTACATCATTCCAGTCCAATCTAAATGTTCACTGCAGCTTTGTGTGCGTGCCCGCTTACCTCTGCATCCTTCTTCTTAGTGCGCACTTTCTCCACTTCCTGCAGCACCTTCTGCGCTTCATCCACGTTTCCCTCAGCACCGAGCTGCTCCGCCTTCGCCAGCAGCTTCCCGATCTCCTCGTTCAGCTCATGCACCTTCTCCGCCTTCGCAACAGTAAACAGCATGTAAAGCACGTGATGGGTGAGGCCATACAGAGCATGTCCGGTGAATATACAGCGATTTTATATAATAAAAGTAACCGCTCTCACCTTGGCAGCGACCTCAGCGCTGATCTCCTCCTGCGTTTCGGCGAGGCGTTTCTTCGCCAGCTCGGTTCTGCGGTCGCAGTCAGCGATGAACGACTCCAGATGATCCACGGCCTGAATGCAGAGCAGAACATACACGTCACAACTCACGTCACTACACGACGGACCTCGACACTAGGGCTGGGCGATATAATATCCATATCGTGATAAATGATCACGCAATACAACTTCATGAGATATCGCTGGTATCGTGACGAGGTTTCTTTTTAACATTTTGAATAATTACAAATTAAATGGTACTGAATGGAGAGAATATTTTTTGCCCAGCACTAATTCATACAGCAGACACATCGAACACAGCGTACTCACGTCCAGCTCGAAGAACAGATCTCTCTCTTTAGATGCGATCTCATAGTCGGCCCTCAGAGCCAGGTCGTGGATCTTGGAGCACTCGCCCAGGTCCATACGCTACAGAGAGAGAGAGAGAGAGAGAGGGGGAGAGAGAGAGAGAGAGTTATTCTAACCAGAGGAGCTTTTATTATTAATATATTACACAGTATCTGGGTGCCAATGCGTACTCACCGTGCCGGAGAGGATGTCATGTGGACAGCAGTTCAGCAGGTGAGACTTACACACTCGCTCGTCCGTGAACTTCACCCGCTGTCGAGACTCGTCCCCTGCAACAGCAACACGCGCACGCAGTGAGCGAAAACATGCACGCACGCCGAACACGCCTCTCTCTCTCTCACACACACACACGCACACACAAACACACTGCTAAACCTGGGGGAAGGGGCGGGGCCTCACAGTAGAGGGGATGATGGGAATTTACAGCTGATTAATACAGGGCACAAGTTTCAGAATGAATGTCTTTGCAGGGAGTTCCTTAATGAAATATATTAAAAAATGTAAATATTTATATAGAAAGCAGTTGAGAAGGGGCAGAGTGGTGTGTTTAAGTTTAACTGGGGCAGTGGAGGAAGTGTACTGCTTATGTATAACATGGCGTCTGGGCTCAAGATGGCAAACAGCGATATTTAACACGCACAACATGGTTACCACGGACACCTGGAGGAGGAGTCTGCGCTGGCTTCCTGTGGAAATAAAACCCGTCCTGTTTAGAAAGGACTGGGTTCATGCAGATACACACCAATGTAGCTTTAATACACACGGAAGATTAACAGCTCTGTCCACTAGATGGCAGGATGGAGATGTCCGACCGGTTTCCATGGCGACCAGCACAGTTTTTTTTGTTTGTTTGCAGTTTCCTTCCAGACACACTGATGAACTCTGGTTCTCGTACTAATAAAGACAGTAATCTAACGTTGCAGTCATCTACACGATCAGGTAGACACGAAGGAGATGAAAGGACGTTCATGATAAACGTGTTGTGCGTGTTAAATATCGTAACGTATTGTACAGGTGATTATCAGCTTCCACTCCTTCAGTGAATAACATGGTGAGGGAAGGAAAAGAAAAGAAACACACAAAACCAAATTAAACATGAAAATAAGAGCATGAACTGTTAGTTTTATACACACTGCGAGCTCTCTCTCGCACTTGCTCGCTCGCTCACTCTTTCGCGCTCTCTCTCTCTCGCCCATACTGTACCCGCCTGGAGCTCCAGCCCTTCGGTGGCCTTATTAAAGATTAAAAAGCTTTTCTTGACCAAACCTGCAATGAGGAAGTTGGGAATCATACACAAGAGTCAAAGTGCAGAGCGTGGGCGCAGGATTGCAGGATTGTTTTCTTTCTCTTTAAATGTAGTCCTGTGTCAGTCAGCGTACTAAGGCAGCGCAAACGGCGGCGGCGCACGTTAAAGCCCGCCAGCTGTTCTTTTTGTTATTTTTTTTATTTCTCTTTACTGTGGCTGACAGAATAAGTTGTGGAAAAGCAAATATCATTGACTACCATTGCTGTGTGATTATAATTGGATCATAACAGCGTTAAAAATCATGTGTGACTCACGGCTCGATGAACATGAGGCTTTTCTGCAACTCCCGTGCAGATTGATGTAGGCTGGCAAAGATACACTGAACCTTAATGAATAGAATAAAGGGGCCACAATTGTTCAGTCTGCAGGAAACATGAATTCAGCTCAGCACTCACATACACACAATATACACACACACAGATACACACACGCACTCTCTCTCTTTGTGGCAGTGGAGGCCCTCAGCTCGACTCACATTTCACAATTTAACTCGCTCCCATTGCCTACTGATCACGGCCGAAGCCGCACACATAATCATCATCACTTCCTAAAGCACGGTTTCCTCAGAAATGCCATTTAACGGTCATAACAACGGCAAGATTACATAGAAATTTCACGGGACAGCTAGAGAAACGCAAGCGGCGGGCGATAGTGAAATATCTTCACTACCTCGAACTCACTGAATGATGCGAGTGTTTGTGCGAGCTGAATATCCAGACAGCGCTAATTGGCGACATAAGCAGAACGTAATCAATCACTTTCGCTAATCTGAGGTCTATCGTTACAGGATCTTCATCGCGCAGGAATAATTTGACATGGAGAAGACTTACACTGGGATCGGGTAATCTTTAAAGAAGACAGTAAAACTGGACTATGATTATTAGTTTATTATAATTATTTGATCATGTAGCTACCAAGAAACAGAAGCACAATGGAGGCGTGGCCTAAAGTCTGATGAGCAGGTTAAATGCGAGAAGTCGACCGATTTTGAAGAATAATCAGTACAGATAGTTCTTCAGGTTGCGGGAGCGGCTAAGAAGGATCCTTTGTCATAACATACTATAGCGACCTCTGGAGGTGAAATAAAAACTATAGCTAAATAATTTTGTTGCGTTATTTGAAGTGTTTTTTTGATTCATTTTGGAGGTCTTTTTTTTATTTGGAATGTTGCTCGTCTTTAACATTCATCAACAGTTAACATATATTAATATTTAGATGTTTATTTCATTACAAAACGTACAGTACATTTTCATAACACAGTCAGTACTGTTTATTTTTGCAATAAAGTTCAGAATTACTTTACTTTGAATTTTGGTTTCATTCAGTATCAATTTTTAAAACTATGGGTAGATTAATCGGTTATGGGTAGGTACTGCTATCTATCGGTCGACCTCTGGATAAGATTTTACATCAGATTTGATTGGACTCATGGTGACTTTTTTTTAAATAAGCAAACGCCATAATTGAAGCGAAGGCGTACGTTACTTGTTAGCTACATTCGCTTCACATGAAGAGAAACACGTCTTTGGCTGGTTGACTACATTCAGATATTAATCACATCTACGTGTGAGGTTTTTAACCATCTAAGATCTCATTTGATAAAATGATATTGATATATGAATAAAATGTCATCAGCCAGGGTGATGAAGCATCATCTTATTAATTACAGCATTCATTTATGGGTGTTTCTTTTTTACGTAAAATTCAAGATTTATTTATATCGTCTCCAAACCCATTCAACACCATTACTGTAATTAAATATTAATCATTATCCTGATTTCTGTTCACATCTAGATCGGACATTCTCATCCGAGTCTCAGATACTCCATCACCACCTCTGCTTTTTTTTTTCAAACTAGTATATTGGTGATAATGATTTTAATTTTTATTTAAATGTTAAGAATATGGATATGTTGTTAAATTATATTTTCTGCATTTAAACTGATTTTAATTTTTAATTTAATGTTAAGAATATGGATATGTTGTTAAATCATATTCTCTGCATTTAATATTTAAGACCAGAATGTTATAAAAAAAAAATTGTCAGGAATATTTCATCATTTCCTCACTCATGGTATTTTTCCTCTCTCTCTTTTATGACATTCCATGTTTAAAAAACGTAAATAATCTGTATGTGCTTTTAATCGTGTGTACAGTAAAGATGTATTTGTATTTAATAGTTTTACGGCGGGTAAATGATCAGGTATTATCGAGCAGGTTTGCTAAGGCCATTGTTCGCAGTTAGCTTAGCATAGATTATTCTGACAGGGTTTTGCTCAAGTTTATTTTTGCTCTTGTGAAGCAAATCCACTTCTAATACTTCTAACAGACTAAATAGTGCCATTTCACACAATTTTTATTTTACACATTTTTAAAATAGAAATATGTTCTTCAGAGATAGCAGACAGAAAAGTTGAGAAAAATGAACTGAGACATCTCGCGCTCTATTAAATACTGTGTGATCTCGCGTTATTTCAGTGGTGGGGGGGCGAGATTACCGCGTCATCAACACTATCCACACAGCTGTAATGTTAACAAACGCAAATATTTAAATATATAGTTTACCGATCGGAATTTTATATTTTATATATATATATATATATATATATATATATATATATATATATATATATATATATATATATATAAAATATATAAGTAAATGTTACTGCTATAGCGTTAGAGTTTGTATAATGACGGTGAGTTATTCGCGGATAGGCCTAAGCTACGCAATTATCAAGCTATATGAACTCGTGGCTCGGATCAATACAGTATTGGGGAGGTCACCATTAAATGGCCGCATTTCGAGAGGAAAGTCGTTGCATGTTAATCTCCGTGAAATGCACATATAAAGACAATAAACACGGCAGCACAATCAGCGGGTTTCTCCTCTCTCCAGCCTGTGCTAGTGCTAATGCTAGCTGGTTACTCACCGTCCCTCGCCGTTCCCATCAACTGATCCAGCAGCGCTCTCATCTGAGCCTGAGCCGACATCTTTCTTACGCGCGGTATTTACTCCCTTATAACATACAGAATATAAACTCTAGCTGATGATCTTGTAAAAAATACTCCTATATATAACTAACAGTCTGCTATTAATGGGGTAAAAAACATGGCCCCTTCGACACCGCCGCCGTCTCTTCCTCTAGCAGGCGCCCTAGTGACGTAACACCTCTTCAGAGCCAATGAAATTGCGCCACGTCATCTTAAAGACGCAGGCCGCCGTAAGTGAGTCACGTGACTTTGTGTAGCTTGGTAAACCGTTCATTTCAATGGGGTTTGTTTTAAGTACGTCATTTTCCTTTATTTTTAATGACGATTCAAAAAAAATGTGATTGAACACTCTTAAACACGATATAGTACAATAAACACGTTTTTTGACGTAGTGAATGTAATGAAAACAACATAACATCCACATTTATATTTAATCAACACTTTGCTGGTATTTAAGGTGCTTACATTTTTTCTTATGTATTTCATGCACAATCAGGCTTCACTATACCGTGCATCCTGTATAAGTGTGTGTATACGTGACAAATAACCCCTCTGAATCCTGACCAGTTCATGGCTCTCTCTCTGAATTCTTCTGAGGAGAATATGTCTTAGCCCTGAGCAGGTCCGAGTCTCTGGAGGCGTCGTAAGGATGTTCTTTAGAGAGGATCTCCAGCACGATGGGGATGGACTACACATGGGATCATCTCGGCGATTAACTGATTGATGAGGATGATTCCTATATTACTGCAAGTTAGGAAACTCTTAAACATCTCCTCTATCTCTGTGACACTGGTGTCCCTCTCCACCACCAGGAAATTGGGTTTGCGGCATTTGTTCAGCTCTCCAACTCCTCCCAGCAGGTGTCACTTTGATCAGATTTCCCTGGCCTGCCATGACTGTTTAATCAGAATATACTCATATATAAACAACAAGCTGAAAGCTAGAACTACTGTATTCTGGCACTCTGTTCTGACTGAGGATCATGTGATCAAAGTCACATGAATGGTTTACTTCTCTCTGAATGACCACAGATGTAGAGGACCAAATGACACCCAAAAACCATTACAAACACAAATGATTTAAAATTCTAGACATTCTAAATCTTAAACATTTTCTCTAAAAATAAAATCATATCAATAATTGATCCTCTTGGTGATTTATAAATCCCTTCAGCTATTTTCAAGTGTGTAGGTGGCCTATAATTAAATTTATTAAATTTATATAATACTTTTAACAAAGGACATTGTCATAGATAAATCCAGATATTTACCCCATTGAGCAAGCCAGAGGCGATGATGGAGAGGAAAAAAACTCTAAGCGGAAAAACAAAAAGTAGTTTTGATGTTTTTGTGGGCCAAATGCAAAACACATGAAACGCTTATGGGATAAAATTACAAAATCAATACGTAACATCAATATTCTTACTAAATCTCTTCCCCAAAACTTGGATAGATCATGGTGGTACATGTATAGTAACGGTGAATGTATTTGTATGGTGCCTCCTTCACTTTATATTAAGCTATTCCAAAAAACTTATTGGACTTGGTATAGAAATAACTTCCAGCTTGAACAGTGCACATGTTACATGCTATTATTTAGTGTTTATACTCTCCTACCTCAAATTGAACAAGTTTCCTATTAGGACAGGCACAATTCATCAATCTCGGTGCTACACAAATATATCGCTGTTCACCACATTAATGTTTACTAATACAGTGTCATGTCTTAGAATTAAATGATTAAATCTTAAGTATACTGCTGGACCACTAATGGAGGAACCTAAACATCTTTGAACACACACAGCTTTATGATCTGGTAATGGTGTGGGGAGTCAGTGTGTGTACTTGTGTCTTCACATTACTGAATAGAATGGAAGTGTAACACTTCTATTTATCTCTCTATTTCAGGGATGTTCAATCTTATCTGCAAAGGGCCTGTGTGGGTGCAGGTTTTTATTCCAATTAATTCCACCTGTTTAATCAGGCGCTCTTGACTTTCAATAGACTCAGGTGTGGCTTCTGCTTGGTTGGGATGAAAACCTGCACCCACACTGACCCTTTCTGGATTAGATTGGACACCCATGCTCTATATAGAAACACTATTGAATACTTGGTTTAACTAGGTGAAAAAAAATATAGGCATATATTATAACTATACAAGAAACTGTGCAAGCTGGTGTAAAGTGGCAAGTGCTGTGACAGATCAAGTGGTCAAGTGACAGGTGCTGTCTGCATATGAGTGAAAGGACATAAGTTATAAAACACTGAATGTAAAAATATAACACAGAAAGCATAAAACAGTTTAGAACAGTATAACATCTAAAAATATGAAATATAAAAAAAACACTCTGAGGTGTCTAAAACACTGTGTGAAATTCAGAATCGTTACAACTCTTCAGTGTGCGTCTCAAGAGCTATGAAGTGCGGGCGAATTACGAAACGCGTGTAGTTTGTCCTGTTCAGGACACCGTACTGATGGAATTCTGGATCTTTTCAGTGAGTCACTCGGCTCAGCTGAACAGTTAAACAGTTAGGAGCTGATTCTTTCGACTCCCAACCAACACGTTCCTACTTTTTGTTTATCTTTGCCTATAGATCGTTTAAACTGTTTAATAAAATCTCTTTGATTTATCAAAACAGCATTGTACTTCTCACTGCGCTCGGTTTAAAGCATAAATAAAAATAAATGGCTCTTCAGAAAAGCGAGTCGACTCCCAACGGTTATTTAAAAGAGTCGGTTTAAAGAGTCGACTCCATCCCGAACGACGTGTGAGTGTTGTACAGAGGGAAGCTGTTATGAAACAGCAGCGTGTGTTTTAACACGGAGATGAGCGACTAATTTCTCTGTTAGGAGATAGAAACACTAAAATGTGAGTTTTGTTCCTTCTTACAGTGGTGTTCAGAGAGATAAAGACTGGTGAAGTTAGTTAAAGTGTGTGTGTTTGTGTGTGTGTGCGCGCGCTAACAGGCTAAAGGAAGGAACAGGCAAAAGGAACAGGCAAAGGATTGCAGCGGTTTTCTGTCTGTGTTGTTGATATTTTTTTTAAATTAATAAGTAAACAGTTTATATTATTAATATCATCTAAATGTTGTGTTTAAACATGTTGTGTTAGTTACAGTGCTGTAATAAAGCAGTGTTGAGTTATTATTACAGTGTGAAGTGTTCAGGGTCACTACACACTGTACACACTATTATTATTATTATTATTATTATTATTATTACAATTATTAAATACTGATTTTAATATATATATATATATATATATATATATATATATATATATATATATATATATATATTTATTTATTATTTTTTATTTTATTTTTTTTAAACTAAATCCAACAACAAGGGGCAAAAGTTTACCGACATAAAAACCCCACTTAATTAAGGAAACAGGAACTAACTAACTAAATAAATGAATTATTCCTGGAGAGTTATAAAATAATCTGTTTTTAATTTATTTCTTTTTATGACGGTAAATAAATAAACAAACAAATATTTTCTGTTCTTTTATTTTTTATTTCACTTATTTTATTCTATTCTGTTTATAGTTTATGAATATCAGTGTTTCTCCATATAAAACACACACACACACACACACACACACAGGAAATAAACATCCTCATTTATCTGACCTGTTATTACTGTAACACACACTCTCTCACTGTGTGTGTTTAGGGTGTCACTGTGGGTATTGTCATAGTAACTGTAAGCAATGCACCGCATAGTTAGCTTTACAGCATGATGTTTGTGTGTGTGTGTGTGTGCGCCGCGCGCAAGGGGATAAACGGTTACAGGTTTCATGATAATGTTCCCCGGTGGTAAGAGGCGAGATGACTGATTTTAAAAACTGATATTCACAGATTAAGGGACTGTTTCTAATAATAATAATTGTTATTTTTATTATTATTATACACGAGTCTAACTTAAATAACATCCGAAGAGAATTCTCCTGAGCGCGGTTACGGCTTCCACCATGTTCTCTAACTGAGCTAAACCATTTTTATTACTATAAAAAATGAAAAATTGCAGTGGGGCGGAGCCATGTTTAGGGGCAGTGTGGGCAGAGCCGTGTTGGGGGTGGTGCCGCGATGCGTAAGTGATGTAATTGTGTGCGGTGAACACGGGGATCCGTGAGTATCACTGCGAGCCTAGTGACATCCATCAGTTTATAGTGGAATATGAACCTGTGTAAAGGATTCGAGTGTGTATCAGTACTCTGTACATTTACAGCACACTTTAACGCTACACTGATCATACTCATGGACATCCTATCAACTTTTCTTACTGTTACATCTCTATAACTGTGTGTGTGTGTGTGTGTTAGGACTACTACAGTGTAAGTGTACAGTGTGTGTGTGTTAGGACTACTACAGTGTAAGTGTACAGTGTGTGTGTTAGGACTACTACAGTGTAAGTGTACAGTGTGTGTGTGTGTGTTAGAACTACTACAGTGTACAGTGTGTGTGTGTGTTAGGACTACTACAGTGTAAGTGTACAGTGTGTGTGTGTTAGGACTACTACAGTGTAAGTGTACAGTGTGTGTGTGTTAGGACTACTACAGTGTAAGTGTACAGTGTGTGTGTTAGGACTACTACAGTGTAAGTGTACAGTGCGTGCGTGTTTGTGTGTGTGTAAGGACTACTACAGTGTATAGTGTGTGTGTGTGTGTGTGTGTTAGGACTACTACAGTGTACAGTGTGTGTGTGTGTGTGTGTTAGGACTACTACAGTGTACAGTGTGTGTGTGTGTGTTAGGACTACTACAGTGTACAGTGTGTGTGTGTGTTAGGACTACTACAGTGTACAGTGTGTGTGAGTGTTAGGACTACTACAGTGTACAGTGTGTGTGTGTGTGTTAGGACTACTACAGTGTACAGTGTGTGTGTGTGAGTGTTAGGACTACTACAGTGTACAGTGTGTGTGTGTGTGAGTGTTAGGACTACTACAGTGTACAGTGTGTGTGTGTGTTAGGACTACTACAGTGTACAGTGTGTGTGTGTGTGTGTGTGTGTGTGTTAGGACTACTACAGTGTAAGTGTACAGTGTGTGTGTGTATATGTGTGTGTGTGTGTTAGGACTACTACAGTGTAAGTGTACAGTGTGTGTGTGTGTGTGTGTGTTAGGACTACTACAGTGTAAGTGTACAGTGTGTGTGTGTTAGGAATACTACAGTGTAAGTGTACTGTGTGTGTGTGTGTTAGGACTACTACAGTGTAAGTGTACAGTGTGTGTGTGTTAGGAATACTACAGTGTAAGTGTACTGTGTGTGTGTGTGTGTGTGTTAGGACTACTACAGTGTAAGTGTACAGTGTGTGGTGTGTGTGTGTGTGTTAGGACTACTACAGTGTACAGTGTGTGTTAGGTATACTACAGTGTAAGTGTACAGTGTGTGTGTGTGTGTGTGTGTGTGTGTGTGTGTGTGTGTGTGTTAGGACTACTACAGTGTGTGTGTGTTAGGACTACTACAGTGTAAGTGTACAGTGTGTGTGTGTTAGGAATACTACAGTGTAAGTGTACTGTGTGTGTGTGTGTGTGTTAGGACTACTACAGTGTAAGTGTACAGTGTGTGTGTGTTAGGAATACTACAGTGTAAGTGTACTGTGTGTGTGTGTGTGTGTGTGTGTTAGGACTACTACAGTGTAAGTGTACAGTGTGTGGTGTGTGTGTGTGTGTTAGGACTACTACAGTGTACAGTGTGTGTTAGGTATACTACAGTGTAAGTGTACAGTGTGTTGTGTGTGTGTGTGTGTGTGTGTGTGTGTGTGTTAGGACTACTACAGTGTGTGTGTGTTAGGACTACTACAGTGTAAGTGTACAGTGTGTGTGTGTGTGTGTTAGGACTACTACAGTGTACAGTGTGTGTTAGGTATACTACAGTGTAAGTGTACAGTGTGTGTGTGTGTGTGTGTGTGTGTGTTAGGACTACTACATGTGTGTGTGTGTTAGGACTACTACAGTGTAAGTGTACAGTGTGTGTGTGTGTGTGTTAGGACTACTACAGTGTACAGTGTGTGTGTGTGTGTGTGTGTGTGTGTGTGTGTTAGGACTACTACAGTGTACAGTGCGTGTGTTAGGACTACTACAGTGTACAGTGTGTGTGTGTGTGTGTGTGTGTGTTAGTTAGGACTACTACAGTGTAAGTGTACAGTGTGTGTGTGTGTGTGTGTGTTAGGACTACTACAGTGTACAGTGTGTGTGTTAGGACTACTACAGTGTACAGTGTGTGTGTGTGTGTGTTAGGACTACTACAGTGTAAGTGTACAGTGTGTGTGTGTTAGGACTACTACAGTGTAAGTGTACAGTGTGTGTGTGTGTTAGGACTACTACAGTGTAAGTGTACAGTGTGTGTGTGTGTGTGTGTTAGGACTACTACAGTGTAAGTGTACAGTGTGTGTGTGTGTGTGTGTGTGTGTTAGGACAACTACAGTGTACAGTGTGTGTGTTAGGTATACTACAGTGTAAGTGTACTGTGTGTGTGTTAGGAATACTACAGTGTACAGTGTGTGTGTGTGTGTAAGGACTACTACAGTGTACAGTGTGTGTGTGTGTGTGTTAGGACTACTACAGTGTACAGCGTGTGTGTGTGTGTGTTAGGACTACTACAGTGTACAGTGTGTGTGTGTGTGTGTGTGTGTGTGTGTGTGTGTTAGGACTACTACAGTGTAAGTGTACAGTGTGTGTGTGTTAGGACTACTACAGTGTAAGTGTACAGTGTGTGTGTGTGTTAGGACTACTACAGTGTAAGTGTACAGTGTGTGTGTGTTAGGACTACTACAGTGTAAGTGTACAGTGTGTGTGTGTTAGGACTACTACAGTGTAAGTGTACAGTGTGTGTGTGTGTTAGGACTACTACAGTGTGTGTGTGTAAGGACTACTACAGTGTAAGTGTACAGTGTGTGTGTGTGTGTGTGTGTGTTAGGACTACTACAGTGTAAGTGTACAGTTTTTGATAGTAACTGATTGTGTAATAGCAGCTGGTGATCTGTAGGTCATGTGACTGTGAGCTGTGATTCCTTTGGCTATTCTCTCTCTCTCTCTCTCTCTCTCTCTCTCTCTCTCTCTCTCTCTCTCTCTAGATCTGTGATGGTGGCCCATACGACGGAAGCGGAGCCACTGAAAGGCCGACAAGAAGAAACCGGTGGGCCCAACAGGCGGGGCTGTGCAGGCAAAGTGGGCATGGCTAAACTGTCAGAGTGGCGCACGGTGGCATTTTTGCTCTCAATGTTCATCTGCCTGAGTGTGGTGTTCGCCTTCTCCTTCGTCCTGCCCTGTCCTGTCAGACCACAGTACCAGTCCACCTGGAACCTGACTCTACCTGCTGCAGGTAACACACACACACACACACACACACACACACACACACACACACACATGGCACCTGCCCACCTGGAACCTGATATAAAAGTGAGTCTTCATAGGTTTACTACAGATTTATAAAACTTTTAAATATTACACACCGCCACTTTAATCTGTGCTGTATAAAATTGTTCTGTTTGAGATGAGCCTTTAAGCGCCTCTCTCTCTCTCTCTCTCTCTCTCTGTGTGTGTGTGTGTGTGTGTTTCAGTGACATACAAGTTCCTGGCTGTTGGTGATGCAAGTAAAGACAAAGTGCTGGACGTGTTCCTCATCTATAAGAGTTCAGAGGGTCGCATGAACAAGACCTGCATTGGGGAAGGTCTCTCTCGCTCTCTCTGTCTCTCTCACACACACACACACACACACACACAC
>CM022757.1:7091852-7106852 GCA_012411365.1 Ameiurus melas | reverse complement strand
TTGGACACTTCAACAACGATGGAGTTCCTGATATTGTGCTTGAGGAAGACCAGGGAAACGACACGAAGAGAGTGAGTATCTGACTACAGATTGGACGAGCCATGACTTCAACAGCCATTTAATTCAGTTACGCTGTACTTCTATGCTGGGATTGGGTGAGATGAGTCAGGGTCAGTCAGGTTAAAGGTGTTCAGTCATGATTATACGGGATCAGGTCAGTTTTAGGCAGGGTGGGATTGTTCAGGTAGGTAGGTTTAGTTCTTTGAGATTATTCTGGATTAGTCACCAGGCAGTCAGTCGGGCAGGGTGGCCAATCAGGATTGATCACTCAAGATCAGTCAGTCAGGGGGTCGACTTGGGATCAGTTAGTGGTGGTGGTGGGATGGTCCTTCAGGATCAGTCTGGTTTTGTCCATTAATTCTGCGATCTGTCAGTCAGGGGCATTAATGGGATAGATCATTCAGCATCAGTGAGGTTTAAGGGATTAGTAGAGTTCAGTCACTCAGTAATGAGAATCAGTAAGAGTCAGGATCAGGAAATTGGAAACAGAGAGTTAGTGAGTAAAGACCAGACAGATGTATGATAATGGTTGTGTGTGTGTGTGTGTGTGTGTGTGTGTGTGTGTGTGTGTGTGAGGTGGTGATTGTAGATGGAGAGAAGGGCAGTGTGCTGTGGGAGTTGTTCCTGCCGTCCCACTTTAACAATCCACAACCAGCTTCTGTTCTCACACTCAACTACTACTCTGTGTTCATGCTATGGGGAGAGTCACACGCACACACCAACGACACGGTGAGTGTACACACAACACACACACACACACCGACACGGTGAGTGTACATACACACACACACACACACCGACACGGTGAGTGTACATACACACACACACACACACCGACACGGTGAGTGTACACACACACACACACACACACCCGACACGTGAGTGTACCACACACACACACACACCGACACGGTGAGTGTACATACACACACACACACACACCGACACGGTGAGTGTACATACACACACACACACACCGACACGGTGAGTGTACATACACACACACACACACCCGACACGGTGAGTGTACATACACACACACACACACCGACACGGTGAGTGTACATAAACACACACACCACACGGTGAGTGTACATACACACACACACACACACACACACACACACCGACACGGTGAGTGTACAGACACAAACACACCGACACTGTCAGTGTACATACACACACACACACTGACACGGTGAGTGTAAACACACACACCGACACGGTGAGTGTACATACACACACACACACACACACCGACACGGTGAGTGTACATACACACACACACACCGACACGGTGAGTGTACAGACACACACACACACCGACACGGTGAGTGTACAGACACACACACACCGACACGGTGAGTGTATACACACACACACACACCAACGACACGGTGAGTGTATACATACACACACACACACACCAACGACACGGTGAGTGTATACATACACACACACACACACCAACGACACGGTGAGTGTATACATACACACACACACACACAACGACACGGTGAGTGTATACATACACACACACACACACACACCAACGAGACGGTGAGTGTATACATACACACACACACACTAACGACACGGTGAGTGTATACACACGCACACACACACCACCAAACCTGATTAAAAAGTCCATAACTTTTAATTAAATCTGTTTAGTTCATGTGATTTATGTGATGGGACTACTCACCTGCCATCGTGTGTGTGTGTGTGTGTGTGTGTGTTTAGAGCGTGGAGGGAGAGGAACGCTCTTCGTATCTACTCTACCCACCCTATCCTAAGGTCTTGTTGGAGAGGAGAAACCCCGCCCAACACATCATCGCATTTAAAGGTACACACGCACACATTCACACACACACACTCTCTCACACACAAAAGTAAATACACACAGGGACAGATTTAAATTCAGAAGACACCATAATGACTGGTGTCTGTGTGTGTGTGTGTGTGTAGCACTTCTGTTGGAACGAGGCCGTCATGCCTGTTACCTCATCCTGACCGGAAAGGATGGAGCCCTGAACAGCAGGTCGGTGCTCGATGGGACGGAGCAGGTGGTTCTGACCAAGCGGAAGATCAAAAACGACGTCTCTGAGAGCAGTGGGCTAGGAGTGGGCGGATCTGGCAGACTGGATGGAGACGCCTCCTACCAGGAGGAGTCTGTGAAGGAGGCGTTCTATAGGCTGAGGTTCAGCGATCTACCTCAGTGATGGTTAAAATCACAAAAGTCTGTGTGTGTGCTACTGATCTGATTTCTTCTGTTTGGGGATCAGTGCTGGGATTAGAGTGAGAAAATGAGTGGGAGGGGATCGGTGTGTTGGGATCAGTGCTGGATTAGAGGGAACAGAGGGAACAGAAACAGCTCTCAGTAGTGCACTCAGACTTGTAGCCCCAACTCTTATCACATTCAATCCTTTGGTCCAGAACAATTTCAAAGTAATTCTGTCTGTCTATCTATCTATCTATCTAATTAAAAAAAAATTTTTTTTTATAAATAAATATATATATATATATATATATATATATATATATATATATATATATATATATATATATATATATATATATATATATATATATATAAAAAAACAGACAGATGGGAGCTACGCTGAATTTTATACATTGATCACTACTACTTGCTATGCTTTAAACCTTATGCACCAGGTCTTGTCCCATTTCACTGAAGCGGCCTTCCTCTAGGACTATGTTTTCTCCCATACTCTTGAATTTAGTACCCTAAACCCTAACTCTAATACCTGGGCATCAGGACTTGTTCCAGTTCACTACAACAGACTTCTCCTGCACCATAAACCACAGCTCCGCCTCCTCTGTAATCCTAGTGCACTAGGTCACAGTTTATTGAAGCAGGCAGTGTTTGACCCCAGACGTGTGCACCCGAAGCCCTAGTTACTACACTGTAATCTCTATGCACTAAACGGGAATGCTCTTGTCCCATTATACTGAAGCAGCCTTCCTCTAGACTGCGCTCGGTGCCTTTATAAATACTGTGTAAATGAGATACGACCTTCAGCTGCGAACACAAAAACCAAGACAATCGAGACGTTTACATTCGATGATTATTTGCTTAGAAATAAACGTAGAAACAGTAAGGTAACGGTACAGAGAAATAAGAGCGTCTGTTCTATTAAACACAGGAGCACTTTTTCAGGGAACATAACACCTGTACACCTGTGTGTGTGCGTGCGCTCCAGATGTAAACCCTAGTTTATTATTGGAGCAAAATGATTATTATTGTTTACTCAGATTTTATCACTATAGAGAATGTAATTTACTCTGATATTTTATTTGAATACAATCTTATTCTGGTGTACGGATTGACTTTGATGAATGATGTCCTTGAAAGGCAGTGTGTGAAGATTTAAACACTAAACTGGAGACTGCGATCTTCCTATGATTGTTAGCTACATTAGCATTAACATTACCTCCAGGGCAAAGCTAAAAGCACTTCACACACCAACACCAAACATGTCATGGTTAAATAATCAGTTGCAGTGTAGATATACAGAGTGCCTTTGTGTGTGTGTGTGTGTGTGTGTGTGTGTGTGTGTGTGTGTGTGTGTTTATAGAATAATGAACCAAAGCAGCTGGTTTAAACCCAAAGTTATTATTATTATAGCTGCTCTGATCCTGTATAACACACACTGTGCCTTACAGCGCTCTCACCCCCCTTTTCTTTCTGTAAAAGATCAAATATACATACACTGTGACCTGTAGTGACCCCTAACCCACTCTTACACATTCACTCGGCACAAACCGAGGACAAAACGCTGAACTTAACTGAACAACTAGGAATATCCGAATAAAGTGCGTAAAATAATCACTCTGAAAAAAATTGTACAGAAAAGAGAAATGTGAAAGTGCAAATGCAATAGAACACAAATGTAAACAGTGAAAAAAAAAAATAACGGCAACGCAAATGAAAAGTGCGGCTCAATTCATCCATCTGTTATTTCTCTTCTTCTCTACACAAATCTGACACTTGTCTAATCTAACGCATATCAGATTTCTCTTTAATGCTGCTGCTGTTTCAAGAGAAAAAAAACAATCAGTTTTAAAAACATTTTGAAAAGATCAGATTATTTTTTCACACATTCACTAAAATCTTTTTTTCTTCCATTAAAAAATAGTAAGTTTTTTTTGTGTCTCTGTTTCCATGGGAACCAGTTTATCATTAATCAATGAAAGCTTCTGCTCCATGAACATTTAATGAACAGGAACATGTCGAGCAGGTGATGTGCTGTACAGCTCTCTCTCTCTCTGTGTGTGTGTGTGTGTGTGAGTGATGGGTTTAATGTGAGAAGTTGATGTTATTAGATGCGATTAGTGTAAACCTGTAGATCAGGTATGTTCTGGATCTCATGCTGAATGTCTGAAAGCTGGAAACTGATTAAAGAGTAAATGTTTAATAAACACATGGCTGATCTCAAATCATCTAGCTTTTAATTTTTACAGACTTTAATAATCACAGACTATACACTAATCACACACACACACACACACACGGGCAAGCACACACTATTATAACACAATCTCTACACTTTTTTCTTTCTCTTAGTTTATCTGTTTTTTTATTCGTTCACACTTTTCCACGGTTCCCTTTTCTTTCTTTTTTGTGTTTCACTTAACCAGAGACACCTTTTACCCATGATGCCTTGCACAGTCGAGTGAAAGTCCCTCCATCAGTCATTAATAAAGTTTATTCGATTCGTTCCACTGTAAAGTGTAAACCTCAAGGGACTGTAGTACAAGTAGTTTTTTTAACTTATTTAACATTCGAATCAATTAACACCAAAGAACAGTGCGTGTTCTCATCAGAAATCACAGTAGTGTGCAGAAAAACAACCTGACTGCTGTAGAGTTTTAAATCTGTGAGGTTTTATTATTTTATTTTATTCTTCTTTAAGTTTGATTTAAACATGTAAAAGAAGGGAAAGCATTAGCAGCAGTGGGACAGTGTTAGTGTGTATTATCAGCAACTCGTGTTTCTCTCTCTCTCTCACACACACACACACACACACACACACACACAAACTGCGCACTGTTCAGACGAAGCTGAAGATCAATCGTCTACTATGAGTTTATAAGTTTGCAGAAATGGAAGAGAAGATAAATGGACGATCGGGTAAGCAAGAGAAAAAATATTTGTTTGGATAAAACAAGTTTTCTGTGTAATTAAAAGGTCATAAGCATTAGCAGTAGTGGATCAGTGTTGGGGACTGGCACCCTGTCCAGGGTGTACCCCGCCTTGTGCTCTGGGATTGGCTCCAGGTTCCCCCTGAAAAATGAGTGTTAGAAGATGGATGGAAGGATGGATGGATCAGTGTTCGTATGTATTATCGGGAACTCGTGTGTCCGTGGGGAACGATGTCACAGAGTTTTGATTGCCATGCAGATGTTCTGATTCTATACTCTCTCTCTCACACACACACACACACACACTGCGCACTGTGTTCAGACGAAGCTGGAGATTAATCGTCTACTATGAGTTTATAAGTTTGCAGAAATGAAAAGAGAAAAAGATGGTAAGCAAGAAATATAATATATGTTTGATTAAACAAAATATTTGCACATGATTAAAGGTCATGTGACCAGAACGACTTTAGACTAAAGATGTTACTAATGTGGTGGAGAAAAGCTTTAACACGGTTAAGATCTGGTTATACTTTAAACTCAGTTTAATTTGTGTGAAGTAAAAAAAATATATTTAATTGTTGAACAACTTTTTTTGTTATTCATATTTCATGTTATATTAACTCGTATTCATGTTTTTCTCACATAGTTTCTTAGTGATTTATCATTTTAAATGATCAGAGATGGAGGGTCTGGAGAAGGAAATGGATGAAATGGAGAGAAGGTTACTTGCTGACGAAGACAGTTTGTTGCTCCAGCTTGAGGAAGTGAGGGACAACATGGAGAAAGAGAAAGAGATTCGAGCTCCAGGTGAGAGACAGCAACACCAGAAAAGCTCAGATGAGAGAAGAGACAGGCCCTGGTGAAGGAAATGGATGAAATGAAGAGAACATTTCAGGCTGATAAGGAAAGCTTGGTGCTCCAGCTTGAGGAAGAGAGAAGAAACATGGAGAAGGAGAAAGCGATGGGACAAAATGGAGAGTAAGCAGCAGATAGTTAAAAGGTGGCTGGAAAAAAACATTGTGATATATTAGTGCAAATGATTGTTGAAAAGGAAGAAATGCTGGAGGAGATAACAGTAGAGGTGGAAGCCCTGAAAGGAACTGTGAGAGAACTTAAGCAAAAAGCAAGGGATATGGATCCTGAGATGATGGAGGAGCTCAAGGAAGTTGATAAAAGGCTGATAAATGAACTTTGGTCCAAAGTGGTTCCAGAAGCTCAGGAAGAAGAGGAACATGAAGAAAATACAGTACTTGGAGAAAGATATAGAAAGAATTGAGCTCCAGCTGAGAGATAGCAAAACCAGAGAAGCTTGGACCACAGAAGTAATTAATATTCTGATGAAGGAAAGGCTTAAGATGAAGAGACAGTTAGCAATTCGTAGCTTGTTGACACATTTCAGAGAAGGTCTAAAAGGGAAAATGACGAACAGCAAGAGAGATTGGATCTCGAGCTGAGAGAGAGCATGGCCAGAGAAGATAGCACAACGGACATGATTAATGCTCTGGTGAAGGAAAGGGTTGAAATGAAAAGGTTTCAGGAAGAAAAGGAGAGCATGACACTCAAGCTTAAGACCGAGAGGGAGAACATGGAGAAGGAGAAAAATCAAGAGAGATTCAAGCTCCTGAAGACAGAGAGAGAGAGGCCATGGAAGAGTTCATGGTGGAAAAAATGAATGAACTGAGAACACAGATTCAGGCTGAAAAGAAAAGGTTCGAGAAGAAGATTCTGGAGAAGGACAAAAGGCTGGAGATAACAGAAGAGATGGAGGACTCTGCAGAAATGAAGAAGAAAGCAGGAATGAAGGAGGGACTCAATAAAGTTGATAAGAAGCTATATAATAATAATAATAACACTCTCCCACACAGTGTTTCCAGAAACTGGAAGAAGTAGAAGAACATCAAGGGGAGACAGCCGATGGAGAAAGAACAAAAGAGACTCGAGCTCCAGAGGACAGAGAAGCTCAGATAACAGAAGAGGCTCTGGTGGAGGAAAGATTTCAGCATCAAAAGGAGAAGATGGTGCTCAAGTTTAAGAAGGAGAGGGAGAACATGGAGAAGGTAAAAAAAAAAAACGAGGAAGATGAGAGAAAAATCTGTGAAACAGCAAAAGATTTACACTCTGGGACGTGTTCAGAGTCGCTTCAGTTCAGAAGATATGCGAGTAGATTTAGTCGATTTAGACTCGTGCTGTTCAGGTGTTTAACTGGATTTTCTGAGCAGAACATTTATTGAATTGACCTGTGTATAGCTCACAGCTCTGTGGTGTTTAAATGACTCCATTAACAGAGAGCATGAGGACGGCTGACCTGAGCATACAGAGCAGCATCAGCAAGCGTGGCCATTAAGAGAGAGTGTGGAGTGACGTGGAAGGTACTCACGGTCTGTGAGTGGTGATATGCAGGAATTACCTGCTAAAGCAGGTACCTGCTAAAGCAGGTAAGGCAACTTTGTAAAAAATAAAAGTCTGTGCAACAAATCCAAAAACGTAAGGGAGAGGCAAAAAGAAGAAACAGGCACAAGTCAGGTGATCCACAAACAGGATATCAGAGAAAGAGGCAAAATACATAATCAGTAAACAAAGTCAAAGTATAAATATATATAAACCAGTATAAATCAGGCAGCGAAATACAAAATCTGGGTAATGTCAAAGACACCAAGGAATTGAGTGTTTACTTCACAAAGAGCTGGCTGTACAATGCTTCTATATATATATAAGTGTGTGTGTGTGTGTGTAATTGGGATGAGGTTACCTGATCAGGAGTTCGATGATTGTGAATGAGGTAGTGTGCCTTGGCTTGGGCACAGGCAGTACAGGAAGATACGCCTCGGTGCATGTCGGAAAACATTTCCAGCCACCATTTGTTTATTTTGTTGTCATTTAAATTGTATCTACACGTCGCCTGTCATGTATTTTTGTTTGTCATTTAAAACATCTCCATGTCATCTGACAGTCTACACTTTGATCATGAGTGAATTTAATATCCGATTGCTCACTCTCAATCCCCTTTCTTCTGGAAACCTCAATCTTCCATCCATCCATCCATCCATCTTCTACCGCTTCTACTCCTTCTTCAGGGTCATGGGGAACCTGGAGCCTATCCCAGGAATCATCAGGCACAAGGTGGGGTACACCCTGGGCATGGTGCCAGTCAATCGTGGAGCTCACCCTAGACAGGGTGCCAGTCCATCGCAGGGCACAATACATACACTATGGACAATTTAGACACGCCAATCAGCCTACCATGCGGTCATTGGCGTTGGACACGGGGGAGGAAACCCAACAGCATAGGTGAAAAACCCGGACCTGGAGGTGTGAGATACACTTAACCATTTTTTAAAAGATTAACGAAGTTTACTTATAAATATTGTGAGTGAACAAAGTTTTACTAGCATGTTTTAATTGTACTTTATGATACTTTAAAGATAAACAAAGAATAATTAATGTGTGATTAAAAATAACAGATCCAAAGTGATATTTCTCACTGATCTATTATAAGTACATATAATCTATAGAGTTATTTTCATCTGCTTCACTTTAATTGATCTTGGTACAGGGTCATCTTCAACAGGTACGCCTTGTACCTTCTTTTCAGCATCATTAATACAAACTAAATAAAACGACTAGCCAACTGAAATCATTCTCGGGCTCCCTTTACCTGAATAATTCTACCAGCATGTAAAAATACATATGCTGTTTTTGGTTCAAGGCTTTGCGCTTGAGATTTTAAGAATAAATTTAACTTTGCAAATGTCTGAAATGCCTCATTGTTACTAGCAGAGGTACTGAATATAGGGATGTCCAGTCCTGGCAGATTAGCATATTTACCTAATATCCTATTACCTAATTGTCCGTTAATACCAATCAATCATGAATTGAGCACTACAGCCTTTTCCACTATTGTTGCTGACCATGTGCATCCCTTCATGGCCACAATTTACCATCTTCTAATGGTTAATTCCAGCATGATCATGTCACAAACCAAAAGTCATCACAAACTGGTTCATGAACATGACTGTCATGATTTCCCCTTGAAGCAGCGTGCTCTAAGCGCTTCAACAAAACTCTCATTCATACTGCTCTTGCATCCGCCTTATCTTCCCTTACGTCACGGAACGTGACAGACGTGACAGAATATTCCGCCGCACCATGGATGCAGCACGAGGACGAGAGAGAAGTCAAGCTACAGAAACCAGGTAAGTAATAGGACAATACCTCATCAGGGAACACTCGGATTACTGGACGCGCTTTTCGTCTGTGCAATTTCCTCTAAAGGTACGACGTCGAGCTTCCACCAGAGACAGCGGGATTGGGGAGCTACCCAGTGGAGTTTCTGTTTAGCTGCCAGGTGTATTTTTTGCTGCCTGGCATATCCCAAACCTAATAAGAGACAGTGGATCGGGTTCATGGTGTCCAGGTTTTGCGGTCCCTCCCGTGACTGGGCGGAGCAGCTGGTGAGTGCTGGGTCCTCAGCCCTCCATGATGTCTCACAATTTTCAGAACTTTTTATGGAGGAGTTCTCACAGCCCAGACAACTTCATGGTCTTGATTTACTTGGATGGAGAGTCAATGGACACCCCCAGGCTTACCTGCCGTTCAACCTCTATTATGAGGAGATGGACAGGGCAGTCACCAGCAATCCTCGTCAGGTTCCGACCAACACGGGGAAGAATTCTCAGAGATGTATGTCTGAGGGCTGCGGGAAAGAGACTTAGCTTCAATGCCTGAGTCTGCTGACACGCACAGCCAAGTTCTGCTCACACCCGGGTCTACTGACACGGCCGCCCAAGATCTGCCCATGCCCAAGGTTCACCTGGTGACCTCAGAGCCCCAGCCTGAGACCAGCTTCAATGCCCGAGTCCTCACCTTCGGCTGAGGTCGTCGCTCAGCCTCCCTGCTCGGCTGTGGACGTCACTCAGCCTCCCTGTTCGGTCGCCGCTTTGCCTTCCTGCTCCATGGCGAACATTTCCCCCCCTTTCTGCTTCACGGAGACCCACGCTCCTCTCCCTGGCCTCACGGAGACCCACGCTCCTCTCCCTGGCCTCACAGGGGACTTCGCTTCGCTTTCCTGCACTCCTTAGTACAGCGTTCTGTTTCCCTGTTCAGCCGAGGACGTTGCTCCGCTTTCATGCTCCGACAAGGACGTCACCCTGCTTCCCTGCTCTGCTGAGTACAGCGCTCTGTTTCCTTGTTCAGCTGAGGATGTCGCTCTACTTTCCTGCTCCACCGAGGATGTCGCTCCGCTTTCATGCTCCCCCAAGAACACCGTGCGGTTGCCTGGCTCTGCTTGGGACATGCTGCCCAGGGGGCCTGGGCCGCCAAAGAAGATAGATGTCCTGCGGCACTCCAGGCGGAGTGTCTTTGCTGGGGGGGGATTTCTGTCATGATTTCCCCTTGAAGCAAGCGCGAATGCGCGAGTGCGCGAGCACCTGCTTTTCCAATGTTGATAGCAGTGACATTTCAACACGTGCTTTTGTTATTGTTCATGTCAGGTCTCCTCCCTGTGCTGTCATTGGTTATGATGTCATGTGTGATTACCCTCAGCTGTTAGCAGTTGCGAGGATAATCATGTTAGCATATATACCACATGCCTCACAACACTCAATGCGGAATATTAGACTTAGAGTAAGATTAGATGTTAGTTACCAAAGTCATCACTGTGTTTCCCGTTTCAGGTTTAGTGTCTCGACCCCGTTCTCCGTTACCACGACCTTGATCTCTGCCTTGCCCAAGTTCATGCCTGTTTGCCGATCGTCTGACCTTGCTTGTTTTGGATTAAGTCTCTTTCAATAAAACTCTCTTGCATCCGCCTTATCTTCCCTTACGTCACGGAACGTGACAGACATGACAATGACAATGAGTTCAGTGTTCTTTATTGATTTTCCCAGTTATCGGATCTGAATCCAGTAGAACACCTTTAAGATGTGGAAGAATGGGAAATTCACAGAATTAAAGTACACCTGAAAAACCTGCAGGTATTATGTGATCCAATCATGTCAACATGAACAAGAATTAGAAAGGAAATGTTTAACATCTTGTGGAATCCATGCTATGAAGAACTGAGGCTGATTTGAGAGCAAAGGGTGGCCCTCCTCAGTATTAGTATAGTGTTCCTAATAAAGTGCTCCGTGAGTGTAGATTATGTTTACATGACAATCTGCTGCTAAAAAAAATATTCTAAAACATCCTCCGATCATATTTATAATGGTAACTGTATAATGTTTGCTTTACTAGAGGTACAAAAATGGTGAACTCCCTAAAGGAGCTTATGACAGCAATGAAGGTTCCTCCTGCCTCACCCTAGATAACAATAAGAACAGACTATGGTAATGTTATTTAATTTAATCTATAATAAAACTACACTCCACTAATTAACATTCAAGCCCTTTAGGTGTATTAGATGCATTGCTATTCAATTCTAAAGTAACAACTATTATTATATACATCTGCAGATACAGTTCTAGCACAGTTTCCTGTGACCTCTCCACTGAATGTCAGGGCTGTCCTCGACAAAACGTGCAGCAATGAGCACTATTCAAAGAGAGATCAAAAAAGTGATCAAAGTTGCCAAAAGACTATTACTAAAACTCTTACCTAGTGAGGAACTGACCGACAGAGGGGTTAACAGATGGACAGAGAAGAACAGACTGACAGATGGGGCTAAATGACATGAGAGAATTATATTATATCTTTTGGCTTTATTGAGGCTTTTACTTTCCTTCTCTGGTTTTGGCACAGGTATAATTACTTTGTTCAATGACTCGGGTCGAGTGAATTCATTTAAATAAATTTGTTGTACATTCAGCATTTGATTTCTTATTACTTTACAAATTATATCTTATATAGGAGTTTCAGCTCAAATTCAGTAGCAGGTTCATGTATCATATGTATTAGTTCACCCAAGAGCTTATTTTTAAATATATATTTTATATACTTATATATAATATATAAGTATAGTAGAATTTGTGTCTTAGTAATGAATAAATAATGAGTATTTTAGTTGCAGTATATCTTAATTAAACTAGTATACAATATGGAACAGTACAATCAGTAGTACATTTATAATACACCTCAAGAGTAATGCAATTATTTAAATATGTGTCTAAATAGGACACGTTATACTTGAGATATCTAAATACAACATAAAAAGTATATTAAGTGTTAACGCTAATAGAGAGTACATTTTAAAAGTACACTTTAAAACACTTTTTTTTTTACAAAGGCCAACACAAGAAGCATTGCACTGAAGCTCCCTTACAAACGTGGCAGCAGAGTCAGAATGTCTGACCTGGCTGAGTTTGTCCAGAAATCACGTGCTCTCACAACTCAGGAGAAGGTTCTGGATTGTAAAGGGAAACTCTGCTGCTTGCAAAGTCAGATCCAAATGTGTGGTCTACAGACAGATCAGAGGAAAAACTTGGGAACAGAAGATAGCTTTCCTACCCCAGGAAATACTCAGAACAGACCTGCCTCCCTTCAGGGGTAGACTACTTTGGACTCTGATACAAAAGAGGGGAAAAAAGAGGAAGAGCACATGCCAAAATGTATGGAGTGTCATTTACCTGCATATCAAGTAGAGCAGTGCACCTAGAGATGTCTCACTCCTTAAACACTGACTCCTGCATTAACGCACTGAGAAGATTCATATGCAGGAGAGGTCATGGAGCACATATCCATTCTGATATATTCTTTTTCTGAAATCAGATCCCACTCTTACACCAGATGTCTGACACGAATATAACACAAAGACCAATTGCAAAGCTGTGCAAAACCGGGCAATTAGGAAAACTGAATGGATAATTACAGTGAATTGAGTTTTCACAGGTGAGAGGTGGTTTCATTCATTAGCACACTGAGTTCTGATTAGTGACTCCAGTGTTTATGAAAATGAGACAGCTGTGTTCCCGATGAGAAGTACACAGTGTGTTGAGAAGTGTGTGTAGAGCTTTACTTTTTCTACATTGATGTTGAATCAATGAGAATGTGTTTATGGTTTGTGAGGGAATATTGTGTGACTATGGGATTTTAGCATGAGGAAACAGTTATTTGGTGAATTCATTCAGTTACAGTGTCATACCAGGAAGATCCACTAGATGGAGCTGTATTATGTGTCACAGGAGTGATGGAGATCAATTACATCTACAGGATCTGTTATATCTCTCTCCTGTGGTCATCCAAACCTATTACACCAGGCAATATTAAACAGTAGTCTAATACAGGGGTCTTGAAACCTGTCCTGGAGGACCCCAGCACTGCACATCTTGTAAGTCTCCATTATCTGACACACCCAGTCCAGGTCTTTCAGTCTGTACTAATGAGCTGATGAGTTGAATCAGGTGTGTTAGATGAGGGAGACATACAAAATATGCAGTGCTGGAGGTCCTCCAGGACAGGTTTCAGAAGTACTGGTCTAATAGACTACAATGTGAAACAGCTAGCAAACACAAATTACACTTTAAATGTCATTTTAAACCATCAATGTCTCAAAGACGCTTCGAGAAAATAACATGCTGATCAATAATCAATACTTCGATGTTGTATGGCCTCCCTAATAAACATTGGCAATACCATCCACCTACATACACACACACACACAGACACACACACATACACACAATCACACACACACACACACACACACACGTGTTCATTCAAATACTCTCCTACTTACCTACACACAACATAGACATAAACACTCTGCATGTGTCGTGGAATCTCTAAAATAAAAACTTAGGGTTTTTGATAAAATAATAGACTTTATTACTGAAGCAATAGAGTCGAGTCTGTTTACAAAACCACTGCTGGACTCCATCTTCATACACTCTTTTATACACTTTCAAAACACACACTCTCTATGATCAGAGATCATATCTCTGTTAAGTGATGAGTATAAAGGAAGTCTTTTAGCAAAACACACACACACACACACACACACACACACACACCCTTGAACACTGGTGCATCTTATCACTACTTGTACACTCTATTTTCCTAACTTCTGCGGTTGGAACAATAGACCCCTCATAAAGTTTGGCAATAACAGTGGATACACGCTAATAAATAAATTTCAAACCATCAAAAAGATACAGAGGAAAAGATCAATTGTATTTAAAAAGATACAAAAGAAGTGAGAAATGTGCTCAGTGATTTCCCACAAGCCAGAGTTCCATCAGTTTGTCCTAGTTTCCTTAACAAACATGCATGAATACTTTCATATCTTATACACTGATGATACGTGATTGGATTATCCTGTGAAAGGTCAGTTAAAAACAGTGTAGAACTTTGTTCAAAGACCAAATTACTGCACTGAACCGATACTATAAGATATTTATCATGTGTTTTAAACATTAATGTTTCCTTCTGCTCGATGTAAATGGAAAAACATGAACATACTGTAAATATAAAACTATTAAATGACGTTATAAGAGCATTAACGGATTCTGTTTCACTGTTAAATAGAAAAGATTCATTACTGTTCAGTTAAAGTGTATTTCTCCGCTGGTGCATTTTTACAACCAGAGGAGTGGAAGTCCTGACATGTTGTACATCATCTGATTATCACTAAATTATAATGTTTTCTAAACACTTTGTACAGGTTATCCTCATCATCCTCTCTGTGTGAGAGTCGGATCAGGTCAGACCAGATCAGATCACATCCCCACTACCTCTTAAATCTGTAAAGAAAGAGAAAAGTGCAGAATGATCAGATTTTAATCAGAATCAGTCATCAAATTCCTCACAAAAAAAACAGTTTAAATACTGTGTGTGTGTGTGTGT
>CM022757.1:7039352-7089352 GCA_012411365.1 Ameiurus melas | reverse complement strand
AAACATTATGGAAATGGTGAGTAAAGTATAAAAAGTGGTGTAATTTCTACATGATTAAACATAAAGGTATAGAGATATTATTGATTAAATTGTGAGAATGTGACTTTAACCACATGAATTGTTGGAGTATAAATTTAAACCTGTGGAGTTCAGAGAAAAATAAAACCCTGATAATGGTAAACCCTTTAACTTGTATATTTCACAAAAACGGGCGTTGCATCTGCTGTTTTGACACAACAGTAACAAGGTGTAGATAAACAACCTATAGCATACTACAGTGCAGCATTGGATAATATTGAGAAGGGAATGCCACTGTGTTATCGGGCTTTGGTGGCTGCTGCATTTCCATTCCACTTTCATTTAATACAGTAATGAAGGTCTCTTTACCCCAACCCTGCCTAGCACAATTGGCAGAAATCAGCCTACAACACAATGTCCACTAGCGATTTACAGCCTCTATAGGGCACATTCCAGAACTAAGGGGCCCATTCAGACACATAATAATGGACTTTGTGGATATGGGCAGAGACAAAAGGTAAGAGATACCTATTGGTGGTAGAAGACCGCTTCAGTCATTGGGTAGAGGCTGTTCAATCAGGAGGCATTGACAATGGATAAGTTTCTGTGTAGGGAACTTATTCCATGGTTTGGAGTCCCGGATATCATCAGCTCCCAACAATGCTCGGCATTTTGTTAATCAGGTTATACTGTACATGGTGTAGCTAAGGCCTTGTGTATGGAGCATAAGCTGAGGTGTGTGTACCATCCACAGTCACAAGGAATGGTGGAAAGGGCTAATGAAATAATAAAAAACAAGGTTACAAAGATTTGTGAAAGCTCATTGCTTAAGTGGATTCAAGCACTGCCACTAGCCCTAATGAAAATGTGTTCCAAGACTAACCGTACTACTCATCTCACTCCACACGAGATGTTGACGGCCACTCTATGCCTATGGCATTTACTCTGGGTCCCTACAAGAGCCCACCTCTTCAACAGCTAGCGGGTGAAATGCAGGAATATGTGTGCCACCTAACCCAAATCCACAGGCATTTGTATTCGCAGGTTCACGAGGTAATCCATGGTGAAGAAATCACTACACCAAAGAGACTGATGGAACCAGGAGACTACATGTACATTCATACATTCAAAAGGAAGCACTCCAATGACACTCGAAGAGAAGGACCATTCAATGTTTGCAGCAACTCCAACTGTGGTAAAGGTTGAAGGCAAAGATTACTGGTACCACCTAAACTACTGCAGCCACAGGGCTGGAAAAGGCAGACTTTTGTGCCCTACTGAGGATGAGGAAGATAGGCTCCAGCATCCTAATCAAGGAGGGAAAGGTAGACCCCTGCTTCCTCCCAGCGAAGATAACATACTCTCTATAGATGATCAAGAGGACCTAGACTTTGCAAGTGACAGCGACCCGGATGACCACCAGGCAGGTCCTTCCCACAGAACATGTGGACAAGATAGGAGGAGGGAAAAGCACAAAGCATACCGACAGGCAGTGAGTGACAGCAACACCCCTACAAACACAAAAGGTGGTAACACTCAAGAGCACAGACCGTTGATGATTCTAGGCGAGGGCTCCCCACAGGTAGTACCAGAAGTGGCAGATATTCCACCTGAGGAAGTCCCTGCTCCTCCAGCCCCTATCCGAAACCAATGCCAGATTTCTGAGGCCCTTTTCATACTTGACGCAGAGAATGGGGAGGGATTGGTGCAGTTGGTAGAGGAAGACTGTCACCCGTACGAGCAGCCATTTGGGACAGGATATGAGAAATCTCGACACCCTTCCTAACCCCCAGTGACCCCAACAGTCCCCGATCGCTGTCAGAAAGAGGATTCAGAAGTTTTGAAATACGTGTGTGTCCGATCTCATCAATATGTTTTTCAACAATAAGTTTGCAAAGGTCTTGGGAGAGCTCTTGGCTTTTACCCGTCATGAGATGTTTCTTGTGTGACACCTTATTGATGAAAAGCCTTTTTATAGACCATCAACTTACTAACCCAGCTCATATTAATTTGTACAGATAGTGGGTATAATTACTTAATGATTTCAGCTGGTTCCTTGCCTTACCTTGCCTTGGAGAACTGCTTTATCTTAGCATGTTCAATACTTTCTTCCGGTGCCATTCCACTTTATTACACACTTTATTTATGGCTTTAAATTTTGTGAATTATTTGTATTTCCGGATTTCTTAAGTTATTATTTCTGTCTGGTGAAAATTTCATATGAAAAACCACATCGGAAATATATGTACTGAAAAAAATGTTGACGCGTTCAATACTTATTTCCCCAACTGTAGCACAACTCTAGCTTCATTGCAGTTCAGGCATAACTATTGTAGCAAGCCATGGCTGCAGCGGTTTGAGCACAGACAAACAGGAGGCCATTTAGGTGCAGACTTGGAGAGTTTTTACTCAACAGAGTGTGTATGGGTGAGAAAAAGGTGTGGTGGTGTGAGGTGCTCAGGTTGTAGTGTCATCCCCGGGGGTGTAGAGAGCATGATGCATTCTCCCAGTGAGGTTGAGGCCCGTTTTGGATCAGGGAGTTCTGGGGAGGCATCCAGAGACTGAAATCCTCTTCTGTTGTTGTATCTTCTGTGAAAAATAGAGAATAGAATGTTAGCATTGTTTTGGAGATGGTTCTCTCCTTTGTTAGATGCTCCCATCGGCGGCTGGATGATGGAGTGCTGCCGCGCTGATCATTAGCCATCAGCCTGTATTTCTGTGACCCTGCCTCGCAGCCATGCACTCTCCAGGTTGTCCAAAACATTAGTGGTGCTGATGTGGAACTGTCCTTTCAGCACCCCGGTGGCAGTTGCGGGAGGACTGCTGTTCTTCTTT
Organism: Ameiurus melas; assembly: GCA_012411365.1. Taxonomy (NCBI): domain Eukaryota; kingdom Metazoa; phylum Chordata; class Actinopteri; order Siluriformes; family Ictaluridae; genus Ameiurus; species Ameiurus melas. Next base: position 7,086,499 of record CM022757.1, on the reverse strand, counting down.
TGTGTGTTGGCCACTGGCCAGCATGGCCTGGAAAGAGAAGTCCTGTAATGAAAGGAACCATTGTGTTACCCTGGCATTGTTGTCTTTGGCCTTGGCCATCCACTGCAGTGGTGCGTGGTCCGTCACCAGAGAGAATTGTTGACCTGCCAGGTAGTACAGCAACTCCTCAATGGCCCACTTTATTGCCAGGGCCATTCTTCGCACAGCAGCATATTTACACTCGGTCTGGGACAGTTTCCTATTGATGTAGAGGACCGGGTGTTCTTCTCTGTCAAATGTCTGCGAGAGGACGGCGCCCAGCCCGATCTCTGATGCATCCGTATGTACTGAGAATGGCAGGGTCCAAGTTAAGTAGCACTGGAGCTCTGGTGAGAGCCCTCTTTCAGGGCTTTGAACACCTGCTCCGCCACTGTAGACCATTAAACCTGGTCCAGTTTTCCCTACTTTGTGAGATCTGAGAGGGGGGAGGCTAGAGAGGAGAAGTTAGGCATGAATCTGCGGTAATACCCCGCCAACCCAAAGAAGGTATTTACCTGTTTTTTGACATAGGCCGAGGTCTTCTTTGCTTGCGACTTTAGGAGGCCCCGGCCAATACGGTATCCTAGGTACTATGCCTCGACCAGCCCCATGGTCGTAGGATGATGTCCATCAGCCTCTGGAACATTGTGGTTGCTCCTTATACAGTGCCTTGCGAAAGTATTCGGCCCCCTTGAACTTTTCAACCTTTTGCCACATTTCAGGCTTCAAACATAAAGATATAAAATTTTAATTTTTTGTGAAGAATCACCAACAAGTGGGACACAATTGTGAAGTGGAACGAAATCTATTGGATATTTTAAACTTTTTCAGCAAATAAAAAACTGAAAAGTGGTGCGTGCAAAATTATTCGGCTCCTTTACTTTCAGTGCAGCAAACTCACTCCAGAAGTTCAGCGAGGATCTCTGAATGATCCAATGTTATCCTAAATGACTGATTGTGATAAATAGAATCCACCTGTGTGTAATCAAGTCTCTGTATAAATGCACCTGCTTTGTGATAGTCTCAGGGTTCTGTTGAAAGCGCAGAGAGCATCATGAAGACCAAGGAACACACCAGGCAGGTCCGTAATACTGTTGTGGAGAAGTTTAAAGCCGGATTTGGATACAAAAAGATTTCCCAAGCTTTAAACATCCCAAGGAGCACTGTGCAAGCGATCATTTTGAAATGGAAGGAGTATCAGACCACTGCAAATCTACCAAGACCTGGCCGTCCCTCTAAACTTTCAGTTCAGACAAGGAGAAGACTGATCAGAGATGCAGCCAAGAGACCCATGATCACTCTGGATGAACTGCAGAGAACTACAGCTGAGGTGGGAGAGTCTGTCCATAGGACAACAATCAGTCGTACACTGCACAAATCTGGCCATTATGGAAGAGTGGCAAGAAGAAAGCCATTTCTCAAAGATATCCATAAAAAGGCTCGTCTAAAGTTTGCCACAAGCCACCTGGGAGACATACCAAACATGTGGAAGAAGGTGCTCTGGTCAGATGAAACCAAAATCAAACTTTTTGCCCACAATGCAAAACGATATGTTTGGCGTAAAAGCAACACAGCTCATCACCCTCAACACACCATCCCCACTGTAAAACATGGTGGTGGCAGCATCATGGTTTGGGCCTGCTTTTCTTCAGCAGGGACAGGGAAGATGGTTAAAATTGAGGGGAAGATGGATGCAGCCAAATACAGGACCATTCTGGATGAAAACCTGTTGGAGTCTGCAAAAGACCTGAAACTGGGACGGAGATTTATCTTCCAACAAGACAATGATCCCAAACATACAGCAAAATCTACAAAGGAATGGTTCACAAATAAACGGGCCCTGGTATAATGATCTAACGCGATCCTTAAAACAGAAATCTAGACAATTAGAACGTAAATGGCGCCAAACCAAGCTGGTTATATTTCAGACAGCATGGAAGGAGAGCCTACTGCAATATAGGAAATCTCTTGTCGATGCTAAAAAGATCTACTTCTCCACCTTAATAGGAGACAACCAAAACAATTCCAGATTCCTCTTCAACACGGTAGCACAACTAACTAGGAATAAAACCACTTCAGAGGAAAAAACTCAATCATTTCATAGCAGTGAGGATTTTATGAAATTTTTCATTTATAAAATTGAAAATATTAGAGATGAAATACAGGCCATTAAATTACAACCGGTCAGTAATATAACAAACACATTAGATGACAATGTGGCAATACCGGATCAATGTTTAGAGTGTTTTGCTCCGCTTATAGAGACCGACCTAGCTACACTAATCTCATCAGCTAATTCATCAACCTGCATACTAGATCCTATACCCACATGTTTGTTTAAACAGATTTGTCCAGGAGTAATTAAGTCACTTTTAAATATAGTAAATTCCTCCCTAACCACTGGCTATGTCCCTAAATCTCTAAAATTAGCAGTTATTAAACCATTGATAAAAAACCTGACCTTGACCCGTCTCAATTATCCAATTATAGACCAATATCGAATCTCCCCTTCATCTCAAAGATTCTAGAAAAGGTAGTAGCAAAACAGTTATGCTCATACTTAGAAAGGAACAACATTCATGAAATATATCAGTCAGGATTTAGACCTCATCACAGCACAGAGACAGCACTAGTTAAAGTAGTAAATGACCTTCTTCTGACCTCTGATCAGGGTTGTGTCTCGCTGCTTGTGTTACTAGACCTTAGTGCAGCTTTCGATACCATAGATCACACTATTCTCCTTGATAGATTAGAAAATGTTGTTGGTATTAAGGGAACAGTCCTCTCCTGGCTCAGGTCTTATCTGACCGATCGTTATCAATTCGTAGATATAAATGGTGATTTCTCCATGCGTACTGAGGTTACTTTTGGAGTTCCCCAGGGTTCTGTTTTAGGCCCGCTGCTTTTTACCTTATATATGTTACCCCTAGGACAAATTATTCGTAAACATGGAATTAGCTTCCACTGTTATGCTGATGATACACAGCTGTATGTTTCAGCGAAGCCAGAGGACAGACAGAAGCTTAGTAAAGTGGAGGATTGTGTAAATGACATTAGATGTTGGATGTTAACTAACTTCCTTTTACTTAATTCTGATAAAACAGAAATACTTTTATTAGGTCCACGTGTAGCTAGAAGTAATCTTCCTGACTACACAGTAACTCTGGATGGTCTTTCTGTTTCATCATGTACAGCAGTTAAAGACCTCGGAGTGATTATTGACTCCAGTCTATCATTTGATGCTCATGTAGATAATATTACTAGGATAGCGTTCTTTCATCTCAGAAATATTTCTAAGATAAGAAACATATTGTCACTACATGATGCAGAAATACTGGTTCATGCATTCGTCACCTCTAGATTAGATTACTGTAATGCCTTACTGTCTGGATGTTCCAGTAGGAATATAAATAAACTCCAGTTAGTCCAGAATGCAGCTGCTAGAGTCCTTACTAGAACTAGAAGATACGACCATATCACCCCGATCTTATCCACACTGCATTGGCTCCCGGTAATATTTCGCATTAAGTTTAAAATACTTTTATTAACCTATAAAGCACTACACGGTCTCGCACCACAATATCTAAGCGACCTTCTGGTTTTATATGATCCGCCACGCCTACTCAGATCAAAAGATGCAGGCTATTTGATATTACCTAGAATAGTGAAGTCTACTGCAGGGGAAGAACCAGCCGCTTATAGAGCCCCACAGTTATGGAACAGTCTTCCTATTAGTGTTCGGGACTCAGACACAGTCTCAGTGTTTAAATCTAGGCTTAAAACATATTTGTTTACTCAAGCTTACCCTGACTAGATTATATCGCACTACCTCACAGTCCTAATCGTTTTTCTCCCTCTCTCTCTTTTTGCCGAGCCCCACACGAATTTATGGAGATATTGGAGATCCAGATCCCTTCTGCCTCTGGATGAGCCCAAATCTTCTGCTGGGACTACGCGCTCGCTCCTAAGGCCATACATACTTCTCATTTTCACATTATCTGTGTTACATTCACAATCTGTGTTACCCAGATGAGGATGGGTTTCCCTTCTGAGTCGGGTTCCTGTCAAGGTTTCTTCCTCAAAAAACATCTTAGGGAGTTTTTCCTTGCCACCGTCGCCACTCAGTGGCTTGCTCAGTTGGGATAAATTCCATTTGTTTTCTACCTGTTTGTCTCTGTTTATCTGTTCCTGTTTGTCTCTCTTTAGATGTTTCTGACTGTTCATACCTGTTTTTTATTTCTGTAAAGCTGCTTTGAGACAATGACTATTGTAAAAAGCGCTATACAAATAAAATTGAATTGAATTGAATTGAAAAACGTATCCAGGTGTTAGAATGGCCAAGTCAAAGTCCAGACCTGAATCCAATCAAGAATCTGTGGAAAGAGCTGAAAACTGCTGTTCACAAATGCTCTCCATCCAACCTCACTGAGCTCGAGGAAGAATGGGCAAGAATTTCAGTCTCTCGATGTGCAAAACTGATAGAGACATACCCCAAGCGACTTGCAGCTGTAATCGCAGCAAAAGGTGGCTCTACAAAGTATTAACGCAAGGGGGCCGAATAATTTTGCACTCCCCACTTTTCATTTTTTTATTAGTTAAAAAAGTTTCAAAAATCCAATAGATCTCGTTCCAATTCACAATTGTGTCCCACTTGTTGGTGATTCTTCACAAAAAATATTTTTTTTTATATCTTTATGTTTGAAGCCTGAAATGTGGCAAAAGGTTGAAAAGTTCAAGGGGGCCGAATACTTTCGCAAGGCACAGTAGCCCAAAGGGGACTGCCAATGGCCATTTGCAGTACTGAAAACAGTCTTGAAGCTACTAGTCAGTACCTTTTTATGAGGTCTAGTGTGGATATGGATCAGGCTCTCCCCAATCGCTCCACTAGGTCGTCCACTCGGGGGAGGGGATAGCTGTTCAATTCTAAGAACTAGTTCAGCTTCCGGAAGTCGTTGGAAAGGTGAATACTTCTGTCGGGCTTCGGCACAACGGAGCTGGACCAGGGGCTGGCGGACTCCTCTATGAAGTTGACCCAAAGCATCCAGCCAACCTCCTCCTCGATAGCCTTGCGGCAGGCCTCCGGGACATGGTAGGGCTGCTGCCTAGCCACCAATCCTGGACGGGTCTTAATCTCATGGTGGATCAGCTGCGTCATTCCTGGAGTAGTTAAGAAGACATCAGTGAACTGGTCCACCAGTTCCGTCAACTTGTGTCTTTGTGTGGGGGTTCGGACCTATCCCTGCTGAACCAAGACACGTTCACTGTGATCTGTGTCTAGGATAGCAAACGCAGAAAACACTGGAGCAAACACTTCTTCAACAAGTTTATGTGATATGTTTGTGTTTCAGCTCGCTTACCAGGCTGCTGCAGGTGGACTGTATACAGGCCTTGCCATTGGGCCAGGAATTTACAAGAGGTGTTCAGTACTAGCAGCAGCACCCGATCACCAGGCTGGAACTCCCATGGTTGTGTCGTGCAATTGTATGCTTTTTTTTTGTTCCTCCTGAGCGACTTTCATGAGTTCCTGTATGATCTGAGCCAGTCCTGCATCTCTTGTACGAACTCGATGACTGAGTGAAATAGTGAGGCTGTTCCTCCCACTCTTCCCAGGCCACGTCCACTAGTCCTTGAGGTCATAGTCCGAAGAGGAGCTTGAATGGTGTGAAGCCCATGGATGCTTGAGGGCAATCCCAGACAGGGAAGGGGACATAGGGCAGGAGAAGGTCCCAGTTCCTCCTGTTTCAGGGTTTGATTAAATCATTCGATGAGCCCATTGGTCTGTGGATAGTAGAGGGACACCCTAAGGTGTTTAACCTGCAACAGCCGACACAGATGAGACATTAGTTTAGACATAGAAGGCGTCTTGGTACCTTGGTCTGTTAGTATGTCCTACAGGATCCTCCCCACATGGCTGAACAGGAGCACAAGTTCCTTAGCAATGTTGCAGCAGGTGACTTTACATGGTGGAACCGCCTCGGGGCACCTGATGGCATAGTCCATGATGACCAGGATGTATTCATGACCCCAGGCAGATTTCAGGAGTGGCCCACGAGGTCCAGGCCGATCCTCTTGAAAGGGATGCCTATGATGGGAAGAGAGATGAGGGGTGCTAGTTGGGGCTTCCTTGGGGCGGTGCTTTGGCACTGTTGGGGACTACTGATAGAAGCCTTGGACCACTGCATCCATTCCAGGCCAGATAAAGCCATCCTTCAGTTTCTCTAGTGTGTTTCATGCCCCCAGGTGACCCCCGAGTGGATGGGCCTGGGCCAGGTGCATCAGTAACAGAGTCCTTGTCTTGGGGCCACCAGAAGGTCACCAGTCTCTCCTCTGTGGTTGGTCCTGTAATAGAGCAGACGTCTTGTGACCAGAAAGTAGGTTGTGGGGAGTCCTTGGTCCGGATTCTGGTCGACCTCTTCAATCTGTCACACCTGTCCCCAGCATTGTTTCACACAGTCATCTTCTTTCTACTCCCACATGAAATTCCCCTGTCAATTCACCTGCTGGAGTACAGAAGACATTGGATTAGTACATATATGTGGCTCACTTTCTACTGTGGTGTCCCCCTCATCTTGGGCCATTTAGCCCTGCCGGATCCGTGAAGCCTTCTCTTGTCGTGGTGCCCTTTTGCTCGTGGGAGCTGGGGTGATTGGGAACCCTGGCCAGTCTCTTCCTAGGAGTAATGGCAATGGAACTTCTGGAATGACACTACCAGGAGTGGCCAGGTGCCTGTTTTGCCTTAGCCGTGGGGACTTCCCGTGCATCTCCATGTACGCATGTCACCATGATGGTTCATTTCCTGATGGTCCTTTTTGGCAGGATCATCAGTCTGGCCAGGGTCACCATGCCACCTGAGTCCAACAAGGCAGTGACTAGGTATCCCTCTACCCTTACTGTCAAGGTTGGTGTTTTGGGTGTATAAGGTGTGTGGAAGGCAAACTCTGCCAGCCAGGGTTTCTGGGCTTTTTTCAGGGTTTCTAGGTCTGGCTCTGTTGACATGGCCTTGTCCCGGGGTGTTCTATAGGCAGGGCAACTTTGGCCAGTCCTATTCTCCCCGGTGTATTTCCAATCCAGATGGTGAGGTGGGAACCGTCTAGGAGGACTGCATGCTCATCGTCCTTACCCGAGTTCCAGGGTGGCCAAGGCTTGTTCCAGGGTGGAACATCATTTCATTGGGGTTGGTGGGAGCCTACATTCCCACGGCCTGGCATTCTGTGGGCAGCAGAGTTCTTAGGAACCAGTCCATGGCTACCTTCTCTGAACCTCAGTGGCAGTGTGTTGGTCTGGCTGGAAGCCAACTCTTGGTGATGCAAAGCAGGGCATCCATCTGTTCACATGGATTGGCTTTGGGCTGGTAGCTCCACCGGTGGAACTCTTCTGCTGCTTGGTTGGGTGTTCGCCCACATCGTGCTAGAATCTCCTTTTTACCTTCCCATAGTTGGCCGCTATAGTACGCTCTCAGGGGAAGCACGTAATAAGCTTCCCCTGAGAGTAGCGGGCCGAGGATGCGGGACCCCTTTTTGATGCCCTAGTTTTTGTGGAGGGCAATCCATTCAATGGCCTCCAAATAGGCCTCAAATTTGTCCTCCTGAGTCTGGCGGGGTAGAAGGTGTTGGGCTTCTTGGCTGGGGTCAAGGAGAGGGATGGCGGCAGCAGGGGCCATTGTCTTCTGTGCTAGGAGGTCTCTGGTTGCGACTTGTAGACTTATTGTTGGATGTTTGTTTCCAACAAGTGCTGCAGCAAACCCATACCTTCCACCAGTGTAGTGACCCTAGGCTGTGGCGGATTGAGCATTTTTTTTATATAAAAAAAATGTGTGGGTGAGAAAATGGTGTGGTGGTGCTCGTGCTTGGGGTGTTATGTCATCTTCAGGGGTATAGTGAGCATGATGAAACAGAAAGTCCATCCAGAGTTACTGTGTAGTCAGGAAGATTACTTCTAGCAACACGTGGGCCTAATAAAAGTATTTCTGTTTTATCAGAATTAAGTAGGAGGAAGTTAGTTAACATCCAACGTCTAATGTCCTTTACACAATCCTCAACTTTACTAAGCTTCTGTCTGTCCTCTGGCTTCGCTGACACATACAGCTGTGTATCATCAGCATAACAGTGGAAGCTAATTCCATGTTTACGAATAATTTGTCCTAGGGGTAACATATATAAAGTGAAAAGCAGTGGGCCTAAAACAGATGTGTTTTGGAGTTCAGTGTACACCCCCAACCTGGATGAGTTTTTGGGAAGGGCCCATCTCATGAATGAACCTGCGAGACCATTCACCACATACAACAAGACAACCTCCTCCACAGAGCTCCAGTCTGAGACCCATGAGGTGGTCTCATTTGGCCAAGCTCCTGACAGAGGTCAACATGGTGACCATGGTGACCTAATCTCCAAAGCTCCAACCTTAGACCAACAAGGTGGTCTGACCTGCAGAGCTCCAGCCGGAGGTCAACGTGGCAAACTCATCTCCAGAGCTTCAACCTGAGACCAACGAGGTGGTCAGACCTGCAGAGTTCCTGTCATAGGTTAACGTGGCAACCTCATCTCCAGAGCTACAAGCCACGTCCCTGACCAAGATCGAAAAGACGGCCTCCCAAGCCATGTCCCTGTGCGAGGTCGAAGAAGCGGCTTCCCAAGCCACATCCTTGACCGAGGTCGAAGAGGTGGCCTCCCAATCCACGTCCCTGACCGAGGTTCTGCCCACTCCCAAGTCTGCCGACACGGACAACCAAGTTCTGCCCATGCCCGAGTCTGCCGACATGGACAACCAAGACAAAGTTCTGCCCACCCCCGAGTCTGCCGACATAGACAACCAAGACGAAGTTCTGCCCACCCCCGAGTCTGCTGACACGGACCAGCAAGTTGAAGTTCTGCCCACGCCCGAGTCTGCCGACATGGACAACCAAGATGAAGTTCTGCCCACCCCCGAGTCTGCTGACACGGACAACCAAGTTCAAGTTCTGCCCACGATCAAGTCTGCCGACATGGACAATCAAGTTCAGCCTGCAAAGTTGATTGAGAATGACGCTCAGCCTCTCTCCATGACTGAGGATGCCACTCAGCCTCCCTGTTCAGCTGAGGAAGTTTCTCCACCTGCTGTTACAGCCAAGAACTCCGCTTTGTTTCCCTACTCCACCTTGGATGCCACTATGCCAGGGTTCTATATGGAAGTTGCTCCACTTTCCCATGCCGCTGAGCACACTCTGCATTCCTGCTCAGCTGAGGACGTTGCTCCATCTCCCTGCTCCACTGAGGACATTGCCCCGCCTCCACGCTCCACTGACGAAGTCGCTCCACACTCAAGAAAGGCGGATAAGATGGCCCACCAACTCAAGCCTGTGTCTAAAGCTGATGACACAACTTCCCAAGCCCGGGTCTCACCTAATGACCCCAGCGAACCAGCCCCAGCCTCATGTCTGCTCCTCAGTTCCTTGAGGAACCTTCTACTTGTTGGACAATGTCTGCATTGGAACCTGAGGGGCTGTGTGAACATTTTGCCCAGAGAGCCAGGACTGCTGGGGAAGGGAGTGTATTTTGGTGCTTCGTAAGAAGTGCCCTTGGGGGGTGGGTTCCGTCATATCACAGCAAACCAGTGACTACATTTCCCTTCCTGCACTGCAGCCTACAAAGATGACCGCAATTCCAAGAACACTCACCTTCATTCTAATCAAGTACACCTGTATCAAATTCACAGCACAATCAAAACCAAAAGGACTTGATATGTATTCACTCTTTGTGAAGTATATGCTCAGCTGCCTTCTGTCTCTGTCATTACCAGGCCTTGATACTGTGTTTGTTTATTCTGCTTTTGACCTTGTTTTTTTACGACCTTGTCTCTTTACCTTGCTTAGTTTGGACTGTCTGCCTGATTGCCTGACCTCTGCCTGTCTTTGTTTATTAATTTCTGTTCCCTTGGACTCTTGTATTAAAAAACCTTAACCTGTACTTGCTTCCGTCTCAGCCTCCACTACATGAAACTGACATACAATACACAATAGTCTGTTTTTGCTCTTTCACCAAAGAAAATAATTCCAAACAAAGCCACAGAACCATTGTGTTTTTTACAGTTGTGCAAGAGATGACTTCTGTATGTGTTTTCCTTTCAAAAGGATTACAGTGGCATGTAAAATATAAATAGATAGATAAAGCAGAAAGAAATTATCCAATTACACTGCACATATAACAAAGCTGATTTTGAAAATGTATTTATTATTTTTCTTATTTAAAAAAAAAATAGGACTGATACCCACACTTCAAACCCCAGCCCCCCAACCCCACTGTTCAAACCAAATCTACACCCTTGCCTAATCCCTCCCTCGCTCACTCTTTCTGTCAAGCTACACATGATACTTCTGAGATACCAGTGATCCTGACCCTTTCTGCTCTCCAGACCTGCCTGATCCATCCTGATGCCCTACTTCTGGTTGGAGTTCTCATTAGTTAGAAGTCACATGTTGCTGCAGAGGATGACTCCACATTGGTGCAGCCTAAAGATCATTGAGATTACTGAGGATGGTACCACTTAAAAACCATAAAGATGGCTTTAGAACTTAATTCATATGAACAGTTATGCTATGATAGCTTTAGGACTACAATTACCACAAACAGTTTAGCACTCAAGTCTCCATCAGTGAACAGTGAAGTTCAACAAAAACAGACTTCATATAAAAACTGTAATGAATTTCCTGGTTACACAACTGCACTATTTGAGCATGTAGTATTAGCACACTTATAGAAGGGGTGTATTTATTTATAATTGATATATAAATACACCTCTTTTATATATATATATATATATATATATATATATATATATATATATATATATATATATATATATATATATAAAAAAGGGGTGTATTTATATATATATATATATTACACCTAATATATATATATATTATATTTACATATATTTTTTTTATATATATATATATATATATATATATATATATATATATATATATATATATATATATATATATATATTACTACACCAAAAGCCCTCTATAATGGCAAATTATTTACTATGTTGCACACGTGCGATGACGCAATCACTTCGGTACTCCGAAGCCTATTTAAGCACCTGCATCACCAATATCATCATCATCATCATCATGATGTGTGGTCACTCACAGGGTCGAGGCTCCATCCCAAAATGCACATTACCTTACTGAACACACTAAAAACAGCAGTGTATTCATTAAAACAGTACGAGATGTAAGGAAATATCAAGAGTCTGGAGCTGCTCGTGAACATTTCACCCAAATGAAGCGCGAGCGTTTACCATTATTATTATTATTATGATTATTATTAATAGTAGTACACACTACTGTACTAAACAGGATGCAGAAGTAGTGCATAGCGTCACGTGACGCGCTGATTTCATGTACAGTAGTGTGAGTCCAGTCTATAGGGAAGGAATTTCAATGTGACCTGCATCCGCCATGCTGCTTTAACAATACTGCACGGATACGCACGCACGCGCGCGCGCACACACACACACACACACACACACTGAAATTCCGTGCTTATCAGCGACTGTGCAAAAGTCAGCCAGCTTCCTGACAGAGAGGTAAAGGTCGAATTATTTTATACTTTTCCATTCGATATATACATTTCCGTGATACAGTTAATCCCTGTAATAATAATAACAATAATAACAATAACAATAATAATTTATTCATTCATTCATTTCCGACATATGGACTGAATCTGAAGTGAAAGTGAATAAGGAAATGCTGTGTGTGTGTGTACTGCACTTGTGTTGAACACCGAGCTCACACTCACTTCCTGCTTTATTTAAACAATATATGTTGAGTGTGGGGGTATATATATATATATATATATATATATATATATATATATATATATATATATATATATATATATTTTATATATATATATATATATATATATATATATATATATATATATATATATATATATATATATATATATATATACACACACACACATACATACACACACACACACACACGTACCGCAGTGTCACGCGCGCGTTGTCACTGCCCTTGTCGTCTAATCCCTCACGAGCCTCTCATAGATGGTGTTAATTCGATTAAACCAGACTGCAGGTTATGGGACTAAATAATAATAATAATAATAATAATAATAATAATAATAATAATAATAATGAAAAGAAAAGTGTGATAAAGAACCGGGATGTTTCTGGAATAATCCACCTTCAAGATGCGCGCGTGCATTGATGTGCTGATATGCGGTGTGCGCGCGCGCTTGTTTCACACGCTTATTGTAATCTATGTACCTGTGATATTATTATATTATATTATATTATATATTTCATTGAATCGGGTGGATGTATGATGCGCTGCCGGTTTTGTGTATTTGAAGTAAACGGTTCATAAAGCTGTCGTGCTGTACGTGTGTATGAAGGCGAATCATGAACGAATCGACTCTTTTGAACGAGTCTTTCCCCCCCGAATCGGCTCGCAAGCTCGAATAACCGAAGAAACGTTCCGTTGCCTGTTTAAATGTTGTTCTTTTTTTTTTTTTTTTAATTAACGCACTGGAATAAAGTTGGTGTGATGTCCGACGTTCGATATTCGCAGATAAACGGAAATGAAGGGACCGTCTCTAAAGTTACATACGACATTGTTAAACACGTTTCTAACTTCAATAGCATCTGAAGGGAATGACTACAGTTGGTCATATGACTGTAAAGTGTTCATCTAGGTGTCAGGTATGAGACACACCTCTTAGATAAAAAAAAATATTGATCAAAATAAGCTATTAAATCATATATAAATATTGTCATGTATTTTATTACTGCATGGTCTTACACAGAAATTACTCATACGCAAAATATAAATTTTTTTGTATAATTTAAATGTGTTTTATAAATATCAAAAATCTAAAAGGTGTGTCATACCTGACACCTACATGAACACTTTACACTGGGTTTTTTGACTGTAAGTCATTCCCTTCAAATGCTATTGAAGTTAGAATCGTGTACGTAACTGTAGAGACGGTCCCTTAATCTCCACTTATCCGCGAATATCGAACCTCCAAATTTATTCCAGTATTAACGGCTCGTATTCGCAACCAGGCTAACGACTTTTAGAAAGTAAAGATTACATCAGGAAGTAATTTTTTTTATATTGATTTCAAAATATTGATTTAAAAAGTATTTTTACACGATTGTTCCTGAACAGATAGTGATATATAAAATCAGCCATGTTGAAATGATCTATTTATCTATATAAATTACATTCCTGAGACCCTAAACACACATTATTTAACCAGCTAGATAGCCAACATTCATTTGTTTTCAAATAAACACACACACGTGTATAATTTATCCAATTGGTGCAGGAATATTACATGGCAGCCATCTTGGTTACTAACATGTCTTCTCATATTATATATATATATATATATATCTATATACCTAATATAGATAGATATAATCTATCACACTTTGTACGGTGTGGTTTCAGACATAGACTGAGGTAACACACTCGCTCAAGTGGAAATATTAATCGAGCATCACTATCCAGTCGTAACTTGTGCATGTTGGTGTGTTTTGTGTGCAGGTCAAGCGTGATGGCAGAAGATATACAACACAAACTTCAGAAGTACCGCACGGCTCCGTTCGACGCCCGTTTCCCAAACCAGAACCAGACCAAGAACTGCTGGCAGAATTATCTGGGTCAGTTCAAACCTAAGGCACATAAATCTCATTAATCAGTAATGAATCAGATTCGCCAGATTCAAACTGTGGTCTCAGATCTTTCACATGAACACAGGACACAAAATATCGGACTTAATGTTGTGGAATGTTAGTTCCTGCTATTGCTTACATTATAGTAGCTATACTCGTTCCCTGAGTTAACATTACACTGGACATTACGGTCATGCCTTTACGGTTGAGCGTCTTTGCTCTAGTTTGGCTGTGCTGTCAGAGCCGCTGCTGATTGGCTTATAAATGCCGACGTCCCAGAATTTACATTTCATTTACGGTAGCTCCTTCATTTCTGAATGGACGAGGCAAGCTCAACAAGATCACGTTAACTTTTTTCATTAGCTCATAAAACAATAAAAAATTTACCATATATATATATAATTACATCACTGATAAAACCACAATGCTTAAAAACCTTAGTTACAGCTTTACCTCTGCGAGTTACAAAGCACTAACATTGGCATCTCCTTCCATACAGACTTGAATCATGTGACATCTTCATGAATGAGCTGTTAGTATAGAAACTAGGGATGTATCAATACCTTACAAGTTCGTATTTTGGTACTTGTTGATACTGATCCTGATGTTGTAGGAAGATGCTGTAGGATTCCTCCTCTTGATCGTTTCTGTTAATTTATAGCTATGATCTGTTATTACAGATTATCACAGATGCAATAAAGCACTGGAGGCCAAAGGGGTGGACGTGGCTCCCTGCGACTGGTACAAGAGGGTGTATAAATCACTGTGCCCTATTTCCTGGGTATGACACACACATACACACACACACACACACACACACAAAACTCTGCTAATACATAGCACAGTATTCACCGTCTCCATTCCGGCCTGTGAAGGCGAGAAGTCCACATACGAGCTGAATTATATTCATGCAACAAAATACAGTCCGCAGATTTGCACCAACAAGGTTTGAGATTGGAGGCGAATGTTTAACTGGTAAATGTTTAGCCACAGAACTACTTGTATGCTTATATAACTACTCAGCTTAGCTGTTAGTGATTCATAGGTGGTTGTCATGGTAACTAACATTATGTCCTAACAGGTTTCGCTGCAGAGAAAAAAACAACATAAATCGAGACTCTGATATTGATGTGTCTGATATTCCAGATTAGCTAGCATTAGTGATAGGAGTGTATTAGGGATGGTAGGAAGACAAGGGGGCGTGGCGTGTATAAATTTGCATATTCATGTTTATTCATGAATCCTGGTGTTTTAACAACTTATACTATATTATCTTAAATTGTTTCAAAAATATTGTTAATTTTATAAGTATTTACAAGCTGGTTATGGGATTTTAAAGAGGAAATGTGTGTGTATGTTATAGATTGAGAAGTGGGACGCACAGCGTGATGATGGAACTTTCCCAGGAAAGGTCTGAAGATCTCTCCACCATTAAGGAAACCTAGTGTGTGTGTGTGTGTGTGTGTGACATGACCCTGTTCACCTGCCGAATGTCTCAGCAGGGAGGGCTGGATCTATATAGTCATACCTACTTACAGTGAAATCAGTGAATTAAAGCTCTCAGGCCTTGTAACACCACTCTGGCTGGTGTGTGTGTGCTTCATTAAACATGGGTGTATATCAAAATGTATTATTTTATCTCTTTTCAAGGTGATTGAAAATGAAGAAAGAAAAACCACAGCTCCAGCCTTTTGTGATATTGTGATAAGATTAAACACCATTTTTAATACTTCTGAAAACTGAACACAAATGAAACACTTGTAATGAGGATATGACAAATATAGCACGTGAGAAGGATGTAAATCTAGTGCACTTAGTGTAGAGACTTTATTGAAACACGAGCTCATATGAACAGCTATAATACAGATTATAATAATATTACTACACCTACACACAGGAGAATGTACACAACTGATACACACAGTGCACCAGAGTGTGTGACTGTTCACTACAACTAACCTCACTACACACACACTCGTTCTCTGTGTTTCTGTCAGTATTAGGGATGTCACGAGAACCGAAACATCGGTACCAACATTGTTAAAACGTGATACCGTTGGTACCGTTTCTAATGAATGTACAGAGGGTGCAATTCTTCCAGAACTGAAGGGGGCAGAAAATACGTGCAAGTGTTTTAGTCTGTCCACAAGTGGAGAAGAAGAGGAAGAACACCTATAAGCACATGGGGGAAAAACTACAGAAGATTAGCTAAAGCTTAACAAGTTTAGCAGTTTCCGGTGTGCAACCGATGCTAGCGTTTATTTCAGACAAAGTGAGGAAACACCTGGAATTTGGTGAAGCTCCTGAAAGATGATCCTATATTATATTTGTTTGAGGCAGCTGCATTGTGGCTGTGAAACCAGCTAACGTTATGCTCCATGTAATGTTAGCGATAGCCAGTTATTTGTTAACGACGCTAACGCATTGCAGTGTTATAAACTACCTCCTAATGTTCCACCATGCATCTCCATTCAGCCTGAGATCTGTCAGCTAAATGTAGACTAATGTCACTAATAATTATTCACATGTTCATGATTTTAATAAATCTTTCTGGTCTGCCACCATATCAGTGAATTTAAACTTATGCATAATTAGGATTGCTCCTTAGCACTTATGTTATTGTCAGACAGTGTTTGATAACTAAAATATCCCCCTCTCCCTCTCTTTGCCAGTATCAGCCAGAGGAGGATGTACACCAGGAGTTTTTAATTTTATATATATATATATTTAAATTAATTTATCTTTTTTTCTTTAAACCACACCGTGATATCGACTTTGGTGTAGAGTATCGTGTACTTTTGGTGGTATTGGTACTGATGACTAGATTTTTAGGTATCGTGACATCCCTGGTCAGTATGGGCGTGTCCTGTGTTTGGGCGTGTCCATCATGCAGGTTTTTGGTCTCAGTGCTGAAACAGAAAACAAAAAAACTTCACATTTCTCTAACTGAATCTCAAAGTAAAGTGTAAATTGTGTGTGTGTGTGTGTGTGTGTGTGTACCTGGGTCTGCTGTTGGATTTTTCTTATTGTGCTGTTTTACAATCTGGTTATCGTTGGTCATCTTCACATCCTGGTCCTCCACATGGTTGCTGTGAACACACACGCACACACAGTTGAGAAGGGTTATGAACTAGAATGATGTAGGTGAAGAAGAGGAACTGCCATGCAGACACTGCTGGGGTGTTTTACAGTTTTCTGGAGCAAAGTGCCAGGGTCGGGGGTTCGATTCCCGCCGGGGCCCTGTGTGTGTGGAGTTTGCATGTTCTCCCCGTGCTGCGGGGGTTTCCTCCGGGTACTCCGGTTTCCTCCCCCAGTCCAAAGACATGCATGGTAGGCTGATTGGCGTGTCTAAAGTGTCCATAAAGTATGGACTGAAAGTATGGGTGTATGAGTGTGTATGTGGTTGTGCCCTGCAATGGCCTGGCACCCTGTCCAGGGTGTACCCCGCCTTGTGCGCGATGCTCCCTGGGATAGGCTCCAGGTTTGACCCTGAGAAAGGAGTTAGCAGTAGAAGATGATGGATGGGAGCAAAGTGGGAGGGTTCAGATTTAAAATAACCTACTGGTCTAGGCCACGCCCACATCAGGTTTAAATCCGAATAGCGCTATAGATGGAGTGTGTTCCAGACTGGTGAGTGTACACTGTTTACACTGAGTATAGAGCAACACACAGGGAGCAGCACTGAGCTGAACGGAGTATGAAAACTCCGTGCGTGTGTGTGTGTGTACATACCTGATGATGGTGTCCCTCTCGCGGTGCGCGATGCGTGCGTTGGCAGTGAACAGTATAGTGTGGTAGGGAACGACGGGGTCGAGGTTCGGCAGAATTCCCCGGGAAACTTGTGACACACACTCAAGGATCCCGTTATACACCAGGAGATCATCCACAAGGAGCTACACACACACACACACACACACACACACACACACAGTAAAATGCCAGCGTATGATGTAGAGCAGGGGTGTCCAGTCTTATCCGAAAAGGACCGGTGTGGGTGCAGGTTTTCATTCCGACCAAGCAGAAGCCACGCCTGAATCTACTGAAAGCCAAGATCAACTGATTAAACAGGTGGGACCAGATGTGGCTCCTGCTTGGTTGGAATGAAAACTTGCACCCACACCCGTCCTTTCTGGATAAGATTGCCCATCCCTGATGTAGTGTGTGAGACATAGGGAGAGATTTTCTCTGTTCGGTGTTACCCCAAACTCTTTGACTCCTCTCTGCGGTGTTTTGGAATAATTCCACAGTTTGATCATAGAGACGGTCACAGGCCGGTCGAAGATCACGTACACATGATTCACCTACACACACACACACACACACACACACACACACACACACACACACACACACACACACACACACACACACACACACAGAGGATTTGCCCCACCCACTTTTACACTGCAAAAGGAAAGTTCTTTCCTTTAAAACTGAGGTACAGACTGATTATTTCCTCTGCTTTTGTCTGAATTAACTCTTATTTCAGAAGGCGGAGTCTGCATATTAATGAGATTACCACAAACATGGTGTTCTCTCTCTCTCACACACTCACCAGGCCGGGCAGCAGCGGAGCGAGCCACATGTGGCGTCCATCGTGTGTGTTATTGATGCCGTTGATCAGTTTGTCTGGTGTTCGCACATCTCCACACACACCATCCAACACGTTCACACTGTCTGGGAACGCAGCGATGTCTGACACGGGGTCAACAACACAGACACACACACACACACACACACACGCTGTCATATATTAACTTGATCTTACTAACGAGTTAAATCTTATTTTACATCTTAAACGTCTACTGTGAGCCCATAAAAACAGAGTGTGTGTGTGTGTGTGTGTGTATCTACTGTTGTCGGTGAGTGGGATCTTCTGGTCATTGTGGTCATAAAGCTCCAGACCATTTAGACCAATGTAGTACGGGTCACCCCATGTGGTCAAGAGCTGCAACTGAAAAATAACTGCACGCACACACACACACACACACACACACACACACACACATAGTCAAGGAAACAATACTTTAAACAATCACATAAATATGAATATGAATGATTATGTAGCAGGAAGAAGCATACATCCACACGGCATGAGTGGAGCCTCGTACTCCATACTGGCCTTCTCTTCACTCCTATAAAACACACACACACACACACTAATGCTGTATCCTGTCTTCTCATATCTCAAATGTGTGTGTGTTTACCTTACGTGTAGCTGTCTGTGTGAGAGCTCACCTGTGTGTGTGTGGTGTGGGTGTGTTTTTACACACATTCGAGGACTGGATATAGTCGATGAACAGAATCTCCTGAGCGAAGTCAAAGTGGCAGTTCCCCGGTCCTTTCCTGATCAGGAACCCACCCGGCGGAGACACACACACTTCGTCCACGAAAACACACAATGTGTGCAACTCAGACACACACACACACACACACACACACACACACACAGAGGGTTAACCCATTATTACAGATAACACACACTAATGAGACACTGTAATTCCCAAGCGCCCTCCCTCACCCCTCTGTAAGAGTCCTCAGGTGATTTGTTGTAGTTCCAGACTCTGAGGCCAGTGATGGTCTGTGATTGGCTGAACTGGATGGAGAGGGTGTGGTCAGAACCAGGGGTGAAGGGGATCAGCCACATGTGCTCATCATCAGTGGTGATGTTCTGTCCATCAAACAGCCTGAGAGAAAGTGTGATAGGAGAGAGAGAGAGAGAGAGAGAGAGAGAGAGAAAGTGTGTGAACATGAGTATGAGAGAGAGAGAGCGAGAGTGTGAGAACATGAGTATGAGAGAGAGAGAGAGTGTGAGTGTGAGAACATGAGAGTATGAGCGAGAGAGAGAGAGAGAGAGAGAGAGGAGTGTGTGAACATGAGAGAGAGAGAGAGAGAGTGTGTGAACATGAGAAAGAGAGAGAGAGAGAGAGAGAGAGAGAGAGAGAGAGATCGTGAGAGTGTGAGACCAGTGTGCAGGTGTGTGCGTGAGAGTGTAGATATGGATAATTTACTTGTCCGGAGTACGAAGGTCATTGTTATACTCTGGGAGGTCGTTGAGGTCATGTGGTGTTGCTGTTACCATGGAGACGTCAACAGGGATGATTTCACCATCCTTACCAACAATCTCCAACCCGGTGAGGCCGAGATAGTGAGAGTCACCCCACGTCGAAATCAGAGACAGACACACGCCTACACACACACACACTTCTTTGTAAATTATGGTACATTTGCTGCAGGGCAACAAGAACACAGATAAACATAGACGCACAGAGAGACACGCACAGAGAGACACGCACAGAGAGACACGCACAGAGAGACACGCACAGAGAGACACGCACAGAGAGGCACGCACAGAGAGGCACGCACAGAGAGACACGCACAGAGAGACACGCACAGAGAGGCACGCACAGAGAGGCACGCACAGAGAGGCACGCACAGAGAGACACGCACAGAGAGGCACGCACAGAGACACACGCACAGAGAGACACACGCACAGAGAGACACACGCACAGAGAGAGAGAGAGAGGCACACAGAAACAGACACGGAGAGACGGTGAGAGACAGACAAAGAGAGAGACACAAAGACACACAGAGAGACAAAGAGCGAGACACACAGAGAGACACAGTGTTGGATTAATATTAGTGAAGAATGATGATCTTACTCTTTCCCGTGTAGAGACCAGAACCGGAGTTCTCTGGTTCAGGACATGGCTCTACTGCAGCGTCCTGGTTCTTCTGCAAACACACACACACACAGATTTAAATATTAACACACACACACACACACTCTCAACAACGCCCTCACACAGTCACACATACACTCACAGCTGTGCTGTCCTCCTGAAATCCGGCTTGTGTTTGTGGTATTCCCTCTTCTTCTTCGTCTGCAGTCTGTGGACGCTGAAGCTCCTCCCCCTCTGCAGACCCCACGTCCTCATTAACACAAACAAACGTGTCATCAAAGCGCGACATGGCTTCCAGGATCTCATCATCCGTGGTGAAGAGGATCGTATCACCAAACTGATCTAGACCTAAGAGACGGCAAGAACTGTTAAGGACATCAGTCCACATTGTCCCCTAGTCCCCAATCCACACTGTCAACTAGCAGCTTAATCTCCAATCCACATTGTCCCCCAATCCACATGGTCCCCAATCCACACGGTTCCCAATCCACACTGTCCACAATTCCACACGGTCCCCTAATCCCCACTGTCCACACGGTCCCTAATCCCCACTGCCCACAATCAACATGGTCCCCTAATCCCCACTGTCCCCAATCCACATGGTCCCCTAATCCCCACAGTCCACAATCCACACGGTCCCCTAATCCCCACTGTCCACAATCCACACTGTCCCCAATCCACAACGTCCCTAGTCCTCACTGTCCCTTAATCCCCACTGTCCACAATTCACACACTCCCCTAATCCCCATTGTCCACAATTCACTCTGTGCCCAATCCACACTGTCCCTAGTCCCCAACTCACACTGTCCCTATTCCTCACTGTTCCCAATCCACACTGTCTCTAGTCCCCACTGTCCCCAATCCAAACTTGCCCTAGTCCCCACTCCACACTGTCACCAATCAACACTGTCCTCTAGTCCCCTATACCCAAGTTCCGACCATCCATAATCCACACTATACCAAAGTCCCCACTTCACACTGTCCCAGAGTCTTCTCAGTCTCCTAGTCCACACTGTCTCCCATTTAAGCACTGTAACCTTGAGTGTACTGTTTTGACACACTATATTTACACAGATGGGTGGTGATTTGGGACACAGTCCATGACCATGTGGGAGTGGCTGGTTTCTGGATGGTAACACACCTCCAATCAGTGTGCCAGATGCTTTAGCGATCTCTCCTCTAAAGATCCTCCGTCCGTTAAGCAGCATGTCCACGTCTCTCACTCCTCTGAACGAGTGAATGCGGGATTTGTTGTAGTTCCACACACGGATCATGGCGAGGCGCTGCGTCTCTCCAAGGTCCAGAGTGATCTCGCACCGCCTCCCCGTCACAAACGGGGCCAGCCACATGTGGGAGTCGTCCTGCGTGCGATGGATGCCATCAGTCACCTTGGAGACGTCGCCATTAACCTCAGGTAGTCCGTTTACCACAGCAGCGATGCATCGCGGTGTGACAGGCTCTCCGCTGGCACTGAATATCTCCACACCATTCAGGCCCACGTAGCGACGGTCTCCCCACGTGGACAGGATACGAATTACTAGGTGCTGCCCTTGTGGAAGGACCGGGATCTCAAACTCCTCCTCAGGGTCAGAGGTCACAGGGTCCGGTGTGACGACAGTGGGGCGGGACCTGCGCTGGAGAAACTCGTCAAAAATGTCACCCTCGTGCTGATCAAATTTAGTCAGCGAGTCCGGTGATCTAGTCATCATTATGGGTTTGTTGTCATCTGTCTCGCATAGCCAGTGTGATCGCAGACCATAGTTTCCATCGGCAACTGCGCCAAGCTCCTCTATGATAAGTTGAGAAGTGAGAAACATGAACATGATACTTTGTAGCCAGTTTTCAGATGAAACAAAAACAGTAATATTAAAAACAAGAATATTTAAAAACTGAAAAACGTTTCATGTTTTACTTTTCTTTTAAAAGTGTTGTATAAAATCAATAAAACGCTGAAGGCCATGTTACCTTTAGATTACGTTTATCATTATACAAAGATTGTGCGCCGTTTTACCTGACCTCTCTGCGTCATGACTCTGTGGTTTCATCTGAGAGCGTGCAGACCCTCTGCGGCCGCTGATGGCTCGTACGTGTGGTTTCTCCTTGCGCAGAGTATCGAACAGATACGGCTCCTGTTCTGGTTTGGTCTCGCAGCTTGTCTCCGCTGCTTTTGTGAGTGGTGCCACCTGGTGGCCACAGACGCTGACTGGACTGCAGGAGACATCATCCAGGACTGAGAGTTTGTGCTTCGCTGTGGGTTGGTGTTTGCTATTGCTTCTGTTCTGAGGCTCCAGCCACGGGGGGCGTTCTTGAGCCCCGCGTGACGCTGGCTGGGTGGTCACTGTGGTAACCGTCTTCCTGTTGTTCCCTACCAGAGATGGATCTTCGAGCTCTAATGAGTCCATCTGCATGTTGTGTCTGCTGTTGCTGCTCGCGGGAGTACAATCTCTGTCTTTCTGTGACCGCTCACTCGCTTCCTTTACCGTGAAGGAGTCGGGCTTGGATTGATCCCGAGACAGGTTGTCATAGCGACGTGGGCTGAAACAGGCAGGGTTGGGAGAGGTGCATTCTGGGAGCTGGAGTTCTTGCAGGTCGATGGTTGTGCTGTAATCGAACACCTGGTTACCGGAGCCTTTTTCTAACCGACCGTCAAACACCAGCGTGCTGTTCACGTACACGCGCACGTCACGCGCTCCTACCGCCAGCTCCTGATGGGAAAACAATCGGAGTATGAGTCGTTTGTGGGAAGGTGTGTGACTGATAAATACAAACTGCTCAGCTCAGCTCAGCTAATCCCCTAGAGCTAATCTCCAACTGCTCTACTTTCTCACACAACACACACACTCATCAAGCATGCACAAAACACACAAACGTGTACACACCATCAACATTTAACATTCACTATTTACTGTTCAACACGTATTAGGATTATTATTATTATTAAATGACCCCTTCAGGATGCTGTAAGTGTTCCAGATAGTTCACAGGCATGCGTCTGTGTGTGTGTATGTGTGTGTATGTGTGTGTACTCACGTTCAGACTGCGGTTATAATTCCAGATTTTAATGCGTGCGATGCTGAAGTCCGGGGAGCACTCCGTGTTCCTCACCACAAAGTACAGCTGAACTGGTGCGTGGAACCGACATGCCCACATGTCCCGCTCTTTAGTGGTCTGTAAACGTAAACACACACACGCACGCATACACACAGCAAAGAAATAAGTTTGATGTGCATCACCCCCCCAAGTGCCTGTGAATGAGCTGTAAGTATAGAAAGATACCATATTTGAATATTAAAATGAGCGCATTAATATATGCAGAATAATGATGAGAGTGATCTTAGGGTGTGGTGTCTCACTTTAGTCTTGCCGTTGACGAGAGCGGCGAGGTTCCCGGGCTGATCGGCGTTCCGGATGTCCAGGTCGTGAGGAGAGACGTGAAGTTTGCGGTTCCTCCTACAGAAGAACTGGACCTCCGTCAGCCCTACTCGTCCCGGGCCTCCCCAGTTCGACAAAATCTCCATGGTAACACAGAGAGTCTCTGCTGAGCCCCGCCTCCTCTGTCATTGTAAACATACACCTCCATCAGTCATGTAAACCAACTGAGTAATGCAATGTATTAATTCGTGTTCTGTTATATTTAAGCAAATAATAAATGCCTAATCAATTATTGATTTAATTAATAAGTATAAAAATTACCAATATGAACTAAAGATGTGATTATATAGTATGTAGTACTAAAATGCGCAGTGGGCAATTAACCAAATTAATAAGATTAATAAGACAGAATCCAATATTTACATCCACTGGCCCTGGTTCAACTGATCATTCATTAATTTATGTAAATTTATTGTAATTTGTATTCATAGGAGAAACACAGATATGTAATTTGTTACTTAATATTATGACGATTTTGGAAAATTGGTAAAATGTATAAAAATCTATATATAGGGACACCACCCACTGATGATGACTGACAGTTACACTCACCATGACATAAAACAACCCATATAAATAAATGAGCAAATAATGTACACACACACACACACACACACTTACACTTACAGCTGGTGGGGAATTGCTGATGATGTGTGTGTGAGAAACTGTGGACTGAACATCAGTCTCAATATTCTCCAGAGCCTTCAACAACCTCTTCTGCTGACTGAGAGAGACAGAGAGAGGGGGAGAGAAGAAGAAAAAAAAAAAAAAAAAAAACCCCACACTTGAGCTGGAGAATCATTCAAACAAATCTGTGTGTAGTGTGTATGGTTTCTACTTATATAGCATTCACCCATTCTCACACACACCCCCCAATGGTAGCAGAGCTACCATGCAAGGTGCTAGCTTGCCATCGGGAGCAACTTGGGTACACCGTCTTGCCCAAGGTATGTAGTCATGTGGGCCGAAAATCGAACCGCCAACCCTACGATTAGTGGACAACCCGCTTTACCGCCTGAGCCGAAACACACCCAGTGTGTGAGTGTGTGTGGGGGTGTTTACCTGGGCCCCATAAGTGTGATCCTCTGCATGGCTCTCATTAATTGATTCTCATCTTCTTCTCCCTCCTGCTCAATATTATGGTTGATGTCTGCCTGATCTGTGACAGTGCAGTTCACCTGCTGAGATAAAGCAGCCAATCAAACGGACCAATGGCATTCTAATTTACATGTGTCACTATTGGAGTAAAATGGGGGATTACTGTGCAGCAGAATAACACATCATGTGTGTGTGTGTGTGTGTGTGTGTGTGTGTGTGTACCGGACTGAGCATACTCCTCTGAAGAACGGGACCTAGGTGGTGTTGGAGCTCAGATGAGAGAGTGTGATGCTGTTTGTCTGATATGAGTTTGTGTAAGGGGGAGTTCACTTTCTGTAGTGCCTGGGACACACTGAGCACCTTCGCCTCCGAGTCTCGCTCCTCCTGCATTTTACTCAGTGCAGATAGAGGGCGCTCTACACCACTACCAGGACCTGAGAGAGAGAGAGAGAGAGAGAGAGAGAGAGAGAGAGCGAGAGAGAGAGAGATACTTGTGGATGGAGTAAAATTGTAGCACACAAACTCAAAATCAAAAGAACCGGGACGTGTCGGACAAACTGGTTGTATGTGTGTTTACGTGTTGTGTCCTGTCGGGTACTGCTGGACCTCTCGCTTCCTTTCTTCACCAGAACTGGTTTAAGGGGGATATAGGATTCCACGTTCTCCTTCTGCTTAGCTGAGAAACAGCGCTCTATCTTACGGCCTAATACAAACACACACACAGAAAAACTATTAACTGACAGAATTTACATACAGAGTACCCGACCCTGCAGCAGAGCAGTAATGGATGTTGCCTAGACCTCTTTATTTATACAGAATATTTTTATCCAGAGGTCTGAAACTTTCACACAGAGCCACACTGGTGATCAGTACTGGGTGTGGACAGGGTGTAGAAAGTAAAGTCTGTATAATGAAAAGAAAACCAGGATTAAAATAAAGCCCTGAGGTACACCACACCTGATACCTGCCAAGAAAGAGGGGGAATTGACTGAAAATGTGCCTGATTAATTATAGCATGGTAGTATTTCAACACAGGTGTACAGGTGTGTGGAGGTGGTTTGGAATGTTGTTCTGTTTCTCCTTCTCAGAACAGCAGTGAATGTAAACACACATGATTTGCTGTGGTCAGTTTTCAGAAGTGATAACATGCCTATAGGGGAGGGGCCAAAGTCCAGCACAATGAGGTTACTGGAGCTGGGCTGACTCCTGATAGGGTGGCTTGGTTTGGGGGAGGGGGGAAGGGTGATGTCACTGATGCTGTCATTACTGTCGTCCCTCTCGATCTGTTCTTCCACCCACTCATCGTCAGACTCCTCTCCTGCAGAGTCACGGCTGCTCCGCTTCACACTGGCCTCCAGGCTGCGCCGCAACACCTGAAACACACCCAGTATCTGTATAATTATACACCTATACATATTTAAATGTGTATTTATTTGCATAGGTGACGATGGTGTTGGTGTTCGGGGTCAGTGTTGGAGCTGGTTTAGACCGGTTCACAGTCACTCACATTGACCTGGTTGAGGCTGAGCAGGAGCCTTTCAGCAGGTTCCGATTCGGAGTGAGACTTTACACCCAGCACTGTACACCCTTCTCCTCCCGCCTAAAACACAGGAATAAAAGGTGCAACGATGGACAGTTGAATTTTGCTCATTATTTGAGTCACATTTGTTCTTGCGTTGTTGTTTATAATGTTATACAAACACAACCAAGACCTAAATACGTATACTAATGACATCGGGCCTCATTAATCCCACTGAATACAAACTAATTTATTCGTAAATAATTTGCAGCAGCTTTTCCATAAAAATGTGTCGTTAATAAAAATCCAGTCATCTGTGAAGATGATTTATATCTTATATTCCTCTGCTGAGGCCGTGTAGAGTAACGTACACAGACCCACTAATGTCAACCGTATAACCCTCCATGATTACACCGTCACGGTATTTATTTCACTTACACACAGATTTAATCCACCTTATTTAATATTAATGATCTGAAATAAAGCAATTCTATTAAAATCCATATATTAAGACCAATAATGCTCGCTGTTCAGTCAGGACAAAAGTAATGGCACCCTATAAAAAGAAACGTGTCTACAGTGAGGGGAAAAAAGTATTTGATCCCCTGCTGATTTTGTACATTTGCCCACTGACAAAGAAATGATCAGTCTATCATTTTAATGGTAGGTTTATTTGAACAGTGAGAGACAGAATAACAACAAAAAAAATCCAGAAAAACGCATGTCCAAAATGTTATAAATTGGTTTGCATTTTAATGAGGGAAATAAGTATTTGACCCCTCTGCAAAACATGACTTAGTACTTTGTGGCAAAACCCTTGTTGGCAATCACAGAGATCAGACGTTTCTTGTAGTTGGCCACCAGGTTTGCACACACAGAGGGATTTTCTCCCACTCCTCTTTGCAGATCTTCTCCAAGTCATTAAGGTTTCGAGGCTGATGTTTGGCAACTCGAACCTTCAGCTCCCTCCACAGATTTTCTATGGGATTAAGGTCTGGAGACTGTCTAGGCCACTCCAGGACCTTAACGTGCTTCTTCTTGAGCCACTCCTTTGTTGCCTTGGCCGTGTGTTTTGGGTCATTGTCATGCTGGAATACCCATCCACGACCCATTTTCAATGCCCTGGCTGAGGGAAGGAGGTTCTCACCTAAGATTACTTATAGACTGATCATTTCCTTGTCAGTGGGCAAATGAACAAAATCAGCAGGGGATCAAATACTCCATGTTTGACGGTGGGGATGGTGTTCTTGGGGTCATAGGCAGCATTCCTCCTCCTCCAAACACGGCGAGTCGAGTTGATGCCAAAGAGCACCATTTTGGTCTCATCTGACCACAACACTTTCACCCAGTTGTCCTCTGAATCATTCAGATGTTCACTGGCAAACTTCAGACAATTTCTTGAGCAGGGGGACCTTGCGGGCGCTTCAGGATTTCAGTCCTTCACGGCGTAGTGTGTTACCAATTGTTTTCTAGGTGACTATGGTCCCAGCTGCTTTGAGATCATTGACAAGATCCTCCCGTGTAGTTCTGGGCTGATTCCTCACTGTTCTTATGATCATTGCAACTCCACGAGGTGAGATCTTGCATGGAGCCCCAGGCCGAGGGAGATTGACAGTTCTTTTGTGTTTCTTCCATTTGCGAATAATCGCACCAGCTGTTGTCACCTTCTCACCAAGCTGCTTGGCAATGGTCTTGTGGCCCATTCCAGACTTGTGTAGGTCTACAATCTTGTCCCTGACATCCTTGGAGAGCTCTTTGGTCTTGTCCATGGTGGAGTTTGGAATCTGATTGATTGATTGCTTCTGTGGACAGGTGTCTTTTATACAGGTAACAAGCTGAGATTAGGAGCACTCCCTTTAAGAGTGTGCTCCTAATCTCAGCTCATTACCTGTATAAAAGACACCTGGGAGCCAGAAATCTTTATGACTGAGAGGGGGTCAAATACTTATTTCCCTCATTAAAATGATAATTTATAACATTTGTGACATGTTTTTCTGGATTTTTTTGTTGTTATTCTGTCTCTCACTGTTCAAATAAACCTACCATTAAAATTATAGACTGATCATTTCTTTGTCAGTGGGCAAACGTACAAAATCAGCCGGGGATCAAATACTCCCCCCCCCCCTCACTGTATGTGTTGAGCTACATTACTGGAAAGATTTAGTACAAACCACATACATCACTTTGTCGCCATTTTGTCTTGTTCAGCTCTCTGTGAGTTTTGCCTTTTATGGAGTTCTACAGGTGTGGCTAAATGTAAATCAGCTGTACTGTGAATGCTTGGAACTTTATAGCCGTTTGGCATTTATTAACGTGCACAGGAGTACGCAGGAAGTACCATTTCAAAAATAACAAACTAATCTGTGACACACACATTACCTCCATATTTACGCTCTCGTATGGCTCAAAGTCGTCCGGGTATCGATCTTCCGGAGATATTTTCACTCGACCCCCACTCTCTGTGCGGATGTGTATTGATTTCTGCAGAGGACACAGCAGTCACAGAAGTCTTCAGTCTGGGCAGCTAATGTACATTCACCTTCCTCACTTCCTCACACCCATACAGATAATCTCTACACTTTACCCTCAGGTGAGACTGGGTCTGTGATGCTCTAACCTCGAACAGGTACTGTCTCACATTACACATAAGCAGCTTTGCCTCTCACAGTGTGTGTGTGTACCTGGACCCATTCTCTATGCTGTGCTCTCTCGGGTGCAGTGTGACTCCTCATGTAGTGATGAGTCACTACATACGTATCCTCCGTATCCCGTCTGGGACCATCTACAGACACACACAGACACACAACACATACTGTACATGCCGTATGTTTAATGAGAATTTCTTTCTAGCATCTATAAACGTTTATAAGATGTCAGTCTGTGTGTGCGTGTGTGTGTGTATATACCTGCAATGTGTGCGTGTCTATGACTAGCTCTCCGACTGCCCTTAGCATTAGCCAGGTTAGCATTAGCACCGTTGATGTAGATGCAGAATCCCTGTTCCAGCTGTTCTAACTCCACCTGCCTCGGGTCCTTCACCTGCTGCTTCCTCAGAGCCCTGACATACATACATACATACACACACACATACATCTGGAAATCTAATCCCATTTGAGTAGTACTGACAATGTAGTGTGTGTGTGTATGTGTGGGGCACGAGACCAATGTTCTTGGTGGCAGCTTGTAATAGGGTCTTCTCTTTGGGCAAGAGAGAATAACCCTTGGCCCCCCCTTACGAGGGTTACAATTTTTGGAATATACCCGTCCCTGCATGTGAAGTCTGTTTCGCCTAGACGAGCAGATGAGGTTACTGTGGACCCAACGGTCTTTCAGGCGACACATATCAACGACGCTGGTCAGCGTTTACGCGCCGACAATAACAAACCCGTATGATATCAAGGAAAAGTTCTACGAAGACCTTAATTCTATACTCTTGAACGTGCCAAAGACAGACAAATTGATCTTCCTTGGAGATTTCAGTCTATTTTATTAATTTTCATATGATTCATATTCATGTGATTCATTTACACGTGATTCATTTACTAATTTGCTTCTCTTTAAATCCAGTTTTAGACTGTGATATTACAAAGGTCTTTCCAGATTATTACTTGCTACACTGTATGAGATAACCCCAGTAAAATTGGCTGAATTCTAGACTATAATTTGTTCACCATGTTAGCTTTAAATCTTCTAAAAACAGATTCACAATTGAATAACAAATAATATTAAAGTGTAGCACGTAAAGCCGAGGAGATAACACTAATAAAATTAAATAAACAGAAACTCTAACCCGGTCAGAGCATCAAAAACAGAGAAGCACATTAATACAGAAGTAGATTTTAAGAGGAGTAAGTCCACAAAATCTAGGTGAAGTAATGCAACGACGATATCTTCAATAAGAATCCGAATTCTGTAGAGCTGGAAGGCCGAGTGCAAGAAAATCAAAATAATAGAAGAGCGAAAAAGACGCCGCTGTGTAGGTGATGCAGTTTAATCTGATATCAAAAGTTTAACATAGTTTCCTGCTTCCTCCGCTGAAATAAAGTCCTTCTGGACAACGCTATAGGTAATGTAAAGCCGAGCTGGGTGAAGTATTCCATAGCGAGCGCCCTCAATACCACGAAATTGACGCCGAAGCTCGTTAAATGCGGCGCGGGCCTGGGTCATCTTGGCTGTGTACTCAGGGAAAACGGAGTTGGTCAGATCCCTCGCTTTAATCCGCTGGAGTTCTCTCAAACGGCGTAAAATATCAACACAGTCACTGTGATAGGGGAATCTGCATACAATAGCTCGTGGTCGTTCACCAGGCTTGGGCTTCTGCTGAAGGGTTCGGTGGGACCGGTCCAGAACCGGCTCCTTCTCCAGACCAAACGCTTCTTTTAACAAGGCCGCTACAGCAGTGGTTGTAGAGGTGTCAGCGCCCTCTGGAACTCTGACTATCCTAACGTTATTACGCTGTGACCTCGACTCCAAATCCTTACATTTATTCTCTAATTGAGTCACGGTCGCAGTGAGAGACTCAATAGTAATCTGCATATGAACTATATCATCGGTGCAACCGGAGAGAGTGTGCCCCATTTCCCCAACAGTACCTTTCAGTGTTGATATGGTAGCATCGGTAGCAACTTTATCACCAGCCTGCTGTGTTTTCATGGTCTGCAGGTCAAGCTGGTCTAGACAGCGCATCCCCGAGATTCTCCTGGAACTTCTCGAACTCCTTTTTACTCCTTCCGCAGTAAAGCCAGCAGCTCGAGCCTGAGTGCGGCGACGTCAGAGTCACCGCTCGGAGACGCAGATTCAGGGGCAGAAGGGGACTCGCTCGCGGCGCACACACCAGGCCTGTCGTGTCTGAATGCTACCACGGGTTTTCATGTTCTTTCCAGACATTAGTGCAAATAAGGAAACGGAGTAGAATAAGTCAAAATATATTGTATGATCGAAAGGTGCAAATTAATTACAATTTTAATCAAAATCAGCAGGAGCCGCCTTGGAGATTTCAAAGCACGTGTTGGATTGGACAGCCAAGGTTGGACTGGGGTCATAGGGAAGCATGACATAAACCACTGCAACAGTAATGGTCTTCTCCTTCTTAGAAACTGCAGCGAACACCAGCTCCTCATCTTGAACATGCTGTTTCAACAACGGATTCTAAACAAAACCACTTGGATGCATCCAAGGCCCCACCACTGGCACCTCTTGGACTACATCATCATCAGATGAAGTGACAGACAGGACGTTCGGGTAACGAAGGCAATGTGTGGAGCTGACTATTGGATGGACCATCGGCTTCTTATCTCGAAAATTAATCTTCAGATTAAGCTGCCAAGACACCCACAAGGAAAAAAGTTGTCAACGCACCTGAACAACGTAACCTCCACAAACAAAGTAAATGAGATGCCAGCTCAAAATGGAAATAATCAATGAACACGCTCTATGCAACTGCTCTCGATGCTCTCGGACCCAAAAAGCAGTGCACCAGGACTGGTTTGATGGAAACAATGAGGAGATTGCTAAACTCCTCGCCAAGAAACAAGCTTTACAAAGAACATCCATTGGATAAGTCAACCGCATGGAAGACTGCATTCAGTGACACTCGCCACGAAGTACAAAAAGTAAACTGCCACAGATGGAGAACTCCTGGTTGCTGAAGAAAGCAGAAGAACTTCAAAGCTTCGCTGATTGTGGAGAAACAAAGAAATTGTTTGACACGATCAAGGCTTTCGATGGACCCCAACGATGGGTACATCACCATTTCTCGGCGCCGATCAGTCGACTCTCATCCCAGAAAAATCCCATCTATTACAGTGGTGGTTCGAACACTTCAATAGTGTTCTGAAACGACCAATGGATATTAATCAGGAAGCATTCGATAGGTTACCACAGGCTGAAGTCAACGATGCCCTAGATATCCCCCCCTTCCCTGGAAGAAACTGTTAAACAACTATCAAATCTCGAAAGCACTGTTTCTTGGCACCTGCTAATAGGTGATGAAGTAACCTCCCGAATCTCAAAAGCCAGCTGCGCTCTCGGACGTCTAAGGTCATCAGTTTGGAACCGACTTGGAATCAGTCAAGCTGTGCATGTACAAGGTCGTCCTCCTGTCCTCCATGCTCTACGGCTCAGAAACTTGGACCGCCTATCAAGGGCATGCCAGAAAACTTGCATCGCTTTCATCCCAATTGAATTTGATGTATTCTTCACATCCAATGGATTGCCAGAACACCAGACACTGAAGTCCTGGAGCGAAGTGGACGAAACTACCCAGCATCTTCGCAATGCTGAAACAAATTCGGCTGCGTTGGGCCAGTCACGTCAGCAGGAAGTCGGATGCACGTCTCCCCAAACACATCCTATACGGTGAACTCGTAGCTGGATCACAATCTCGCCAAGGACAGAAGAAACGCTTCGAGGATAGTTTGTTCATTTCAAACTTTAAATACCCCCCACGGCCATAATGGCGACAACGATGGGAAAATTCTGTCTTCTTCGAAATCGACGAACGAGCTTCTGTGTGTGTGTTTGTGTGTGAGAGAGAGATTACCTGTTCCTGTGTTGCAGGTTGATTAAATATTTATCCAGTTGCTCTTTTGCTGTATCAACCCCAGTAATATCCTGCACGCACACACAAATTAGATTAGGCCATTAGTACTACTCAAAAGGGATTAGATTTACAGGCGTGTGTGTGTATATATAAATCACAGACATGGGGATCAGCGAGTATACACACACACACACCTCATTGTGATACACACTGAGTGTTCCCACACTGAGTATTATAAGCACTTGCTGTAGGGGATTTGATGATTAGCAGGTCACATGACCATAACATGTCTGTAGTCTAACATGTGTCCCTGTTAGAAAGGCTGAAGAGCACAGATACGAGAAAGGAGATGAAAATATATATCCAAAATAAAGGGCAAGAGAAGAAAAATAAGAATAAGAGAAGAGAGTCTTACGGAAAGCCCGCTGGTCCCTTAGCTAGAGGCTCCGCAGGACAGCGGGGCATGCTGGAGACCGATGAGACAGACAGGAAGAGAAGGAAAGAGGGAGAGAGAAGAGAAGGAAGTGCTTACTGAGAGACACAACGTTTATCTGGGCATGAAACCAGCTCTCTCTCTCTCTCTTTCACACCCAGTTTATCCCTCTCTCTCTGACCTAGGTTATATAAACCTACACATATAGTAGGAAAAGAGAAACACAGAGAGGGAAAGTGTGAAGGAGAGAGAGGGAGAAAGAGAGAAATAGAGACACTGTGATGGAGAGAACGAGAGACTGAACGAGAGTGAGACTGAATGAGAGTGAGATTATGAACGAGAGAGATACTGAATGTGTGTGTGAGAGAGTGTGATGGAGAAGAGAGACAAATAGACTGTGGGAGAGAGGGAGTGAGTTTATCTTTGGTTTTAAATACGTCAGAAGAACAGGTTTAAATGTCAGCTGATCAATTTTATCTTTGGTCAGGCAAGAGAGAGGGGGGAGAGAGAGAGAGAGAGAGAGAGAGAGAGAGAGAGAGAGAGAGAGAGAGAGAGAGAGAGAGAGATGGAGAAGAGCGAGGGGGGAGTGATGGAGGAGAGGGGGAGAGAAAGTGAGATAGATAAGAGAGAGATGGGGAGAGAGAGATGGGGAAGAGAGAGAGAGATGGAGAAGAGAGGGGGAGAGTGGTGGAGAAGTGAGAGAGAGGGGAAAAGAGTAGATAAAGAGATGGGGAGAGAGAGATGGAGAAGAGAGAGAGAGATGGAGAAGAGAGGGGGGGAGAATGATGGAGAAGAGAGGGGGAGAAAGAGAGATAGATAAGAGAGAGATGGGGAGAGAGAGATGGAGAAGAGAGAGAGAGGGGGAAAAAGAGAGATAGATGAGAGATGGGGAGAGAGAGATGGAGAAGAGAGAGAGAGATGGAGAAGAGAGGGGGGGAGAATGATGGAGAAGAGAGGGGGGAGAAAGAGAGATAGATAAGAGAGAGATGGGGAGAGAGAGATGGAGAAGAGAGAGAGAGATGGAGAAGAGAGGGGGGAGAGAGATGGAGAAGAGAGATAGATAGATAGAGAATCAGAGCCGACTCGTTTGCAAATTACTCATCACAAACATACTGTGCACATTGTAGGTTCTTTATATCGATTTTATGTTGACGATTCATCAGTCATTACCATTCCATCCAACACTGTACAGTGGGTGTGTGATACCTGACCCCCAGGTGAACACTGTACAGTGGGTGTGTGATACCTGACCCCCAGGTGAACACTGTACAGTGGGTGTGTTAGACCTGACCCCCAGGTGAACACTGTGCAGTGGGTGTGTTAGACCTGACCCCCAGGTGAACACTGTACAGTGGGTGTGTGATACCTGACCCCCAGGTGAACACTGTACAGTGGGTGTGTGATACCTGACCCCCAGGTGAACACTGTACAGTGGGTGTGTGATACCTGACCCCCAGGTGAACACTGTACAGTGGGTGTGTTAGACCGACCCCCAGGTGAACACTGTGCAGTGGGTGTGTTAGACCTGACCCCAGGTGAACACTGTACAGTGGGTGTGTGATACCTGACCCCCAGGTGAACACTGTGCAGTGGGTGTGTTAGACCTGACCCCCAGGTGAACACTGTACAGTGGGTGTGTTAGACCTGACCCCCAGGTGAACACTGTACAGTGGGTGTTAGACCTGACCCCCAGGTGAACACTGTACAGTGGGTGTGTTAGACCTGACCCCCAGGTGAACACTGTACAGTGGGTGTGTTAGACCTGACCCCCAGATGAACACTGTACAGTGGGTGTGTTAGACCTGACCCCCAGGTGAACACTGTGCAGTGGGTGTGTGATACCTGACCCCCCGGTGAACACTGTACAGTGGGTGTGTTAGACCTGACCCCCAGGTGAACACTGTACAGTGGGTGTGTTAGACCTGACCCCCAGGTGAACACTGTACAGTGGGTGTGTTAGACCTGACCCCCAGGTGAACACTGTACAGTGGGTGTGTTAGACCTGACCCCCAGGTGAACACTGTACAGTGGGTGTGTGATACCTGACCCCCAGGTGAACACTGTACAGTGGGTGTGTGATACCTGACCCCCAGATGAACACTGTACAGTGGGTGTGTTAGACCTGACCCCCAGTTGAACACTGTACAGTGGGTGTGTTAGACCTGACCCCCAGGTGAACACTGTGCAGTCGGTGTGTGACTGTAAGGCATTCTCTTCTAATACCGCTGCAGTTAGAAGCGTGTATGACAGTGTGGAGTGTAACTTTAGAGACGGTCCCTTACTGTCCGCGAATCTCGAACCTCCCCCTGTATTCCAGTCTAATCTCACCTCTCTGTCCGCGCCGGGTCTCCAGTGATGGTGCTGGTCACACGCCCCTGCGCTCCGGAGGAAGAATAAAAACATTAGCTTCTATAAGGAACGGCCTGGTCCATCCTTGCTAACAGTGCCACAGTTTGATCAGCTCACCGGGAGTGCGCTCCCTTTTCCCGCATGAAGAACAACTCTACACCGCGGCTCAGTTTTGGGCCTAGTTAGCATACTTAGCTACATATTTCCCCCAAACGGCCCTGAAAAGCAGAACTAGTCAAGTCTTATTCCGGACCTGAGTGTGCATTCACAGTAGAACTGTATAAACTGGGTTTTGTATTAAAGTATTTAAAATAAACATTACTGAGCGAGAGCTTCGGGGAACATGACCGTTCTCACTGGACTCCTCGCTTATAAACATAGCGCGTGAACCCGTGACTGGAATTTATTTAACTGCATTAACTCATGTTTTACGTATTTATACAGTTTATTTTATATATAAGTATAAGCTCTTTGCTAATTAACCCATTAACTCACAGTCCATGACATCAGTTGATCCGGAACGGTGCTCCAGACTAGCAGCCGAGCTCACGCTCACAAACCATCTGTTGTTGACAGCGTGAGCTAGTAACCACGGAAACCCGCTGACCAATCACACAGCGCATTTCTCTCCCAGCGTCGATTGGACAATAGGGAGGGACGCTGACCAATCACAGAGTGCCGTCGTTCATCGCCTCACACGCCTCATTTCAGACGGGAGCTGGTAACCGTGGCAACCCATGAACCAATCACACAGCGCTGTATCTTTCACTTCCGGGCAAACAGGGGAAACAACTGGCCAATCACAGAGCGCGACTCCTCACAGTCGGCACGTGCTCGAAGCTGGAAACCGTGGCAACGCACGAAGCAATCACACAGCGCTGTATCTTTTACTTACTCTGGATTGGTAAAGCGATTGACCAATCACACAACACCATTTATTAAATCCAGTGCAACAGTAACCACGGGAACGCAGGAACCAATCACAGAGCGCAGGGACCGCGTGCCTCTCCCTCAGGCCGGAGCTGGTCACCGAGGCAGGTGGCTTGGTTAGTAAGGAAACTCGCTGACCAATCACACATCAGTCTTTCCTCATAGTCCCGCCCACTATTCTGGCGGCTGTCTTATTGTGTTCAGCGTTAAGGTTTGTTTTTGTTAAACAGGACGCATGCATCACATAATTTCATTCTTATTTCTCTCAGCCATAAACAATCAGAGGAACTAGAACCTGTATACTAAATGTTGTGAATAAACACAGAAGCACACAAATTAAAAATAAATATAGGCGAAACTTTGTGTGGTCCACTGCCCAATTCACACGTTTTTATTAGTTATAAATTGTAGCATCTTTATATAAAACCAGACGAAATGAATCAGAAATGAAATCACTGCAAGGAAAAACAAAACAAAACTGTAAACCGCAACAAAAAAAAAGTCACAGCAGATAAAATAACCTTCGACTGCAAATGAACTTTAAAATACAGAGGCGAAAAGAGGTGAAAAGAGAGAGAAAAATAAAAAGAAAGAGAAACAGTGAGAGAGGGAAAAATAAAAAGAGAGTGAGAGACAGAGAGAGGCAAAATAAAAAGAGAGTGAGAGAGAGAGAGAAAGAGACAGAGGCAAAATAAAAAGAAAGAGTGAGAGAGAGAGAAAGAGACAGAGGCAAAATAAAAAGAGAGACAGAAAGAGGGAAAAATAAAAAGACAGAAAGAGGGAAAAAAGAGAGAGAGAGACAGCGAGATAGAGAGAGAGAATTTCTGATAATAATGAGTAAAAGAGTAGACTCTGTGTGCTGGAGTTAACCGTTAAAGCCCTGCCCTGATAACTCTCCCTCATCCTGACATCATTTAGTGAGTATTGAACAGATTTCCCTTCTTCTATAAGCAATAAAAGGTCAATGGTCACCCTGCTGCCATGGTGACAGACATCTGACGCATCTGGTGTTTTGGTGTGGTTTAAGAATATTAAAATTTTAAATACCGCAAAAAAGTCAAGAAATAAAAACAATAACTTAAACAGAAGTGCTAAAAAACACAATTTAGGTTTTTGGAGCCCTTTCAATAAAATAACTCAGGGGAGTATAAGGACGTCCATTATGTTACACTGAAGCCTAAAAATATAAAATGACCATCAGCGTCATCAGATCATCACGGCTAAAGTAAGGGTTCTGGGTATAATACTCTTCAGATCCATCCCAGTGCTTCACAGTTTCCCATCATGCTGTGCCGTTTGTGCTTAGGGCCCATGCTGGGTGGTTATCAGTTCTGGCCCTGTGTTTTCCCATCATGCTGCACTCTCAGGGACTCTGTGTCCTCCTGTATGCTCCCAGCTCGGGGATTCTTTCCCATCATGCTGTGGGCTCGGGCTCAGCGGTGAAGTCCATGTTCCCGCCCCCTCCCTCTGTCTCTCGCTGCTCCTTTTCCCTCCTGCGCCGGTCGTTCTCCCACTCCACAAAGGAGTCGAAGAGGCTGGGCCAAGCCTCATCCTCGCTGTAGTTGCTCAGATCAGGCCCAACGCTCTGCGTGAAGTTGAGGAACATGTTCCAGGTGTCACGAGAGATGCCGCGCACTCCGCATGGGTTGTCTGAAAGGAAGTCGAGCCAGCGCTCGAGTACAGGCGGCATGTCCAACGTGAACACCAGCCTCCAGAGGGCGATGGCAATGCAGCGCTGTAGTGAGCGCTGGCCCTCGCCACAGTCCAGCCCAAACTGGAACGTGAAGCGATACAGGTCCTTAAAGTTCTCCTCAGAGCGACAATCGTCTAACATAGCTGAGAAACGCTGAGAGATCCCCTGCACTGAGTCAGCATGGATCGCCTTACAGCCCTCCACGAACTCGTGCCTACAGGAAGAGAGAGAGAGTTAAAGAACTGGCGCACTGAAAAATAAATAAACTACAAACAACATTTAAAAAGTTCTATGAAGGTTCAATCTAGGGCTGCACGATTATGGCCAAAAATGGCCGATTATTTTGATCAACATTGAGATCTCGATTATTTATAATGATTATTAATTGATTTTAGTGACAACATATTTTTATTAAGTTTTCTCATGCCACAATATAACACACAAGTAGCATGAGAAAACTTGATCTGGTCACTCATGACAGAATTTAGGAACATAGTGTGAGCCAGGACACATTAATTTACCTTCTGACAAATACAATAAACCTCAATGTTCAGTGTTTGAAATCTGCTCCTCTTAAATATATTTAAAGCTACACTATTATTTCCACGGTCATGGTTCTGGGCTGGAGTCGGTTCTCGACCCGCTCTGTGTATATTTTGTATATATCTGAATAATCTCATATAGGATGTGATTGGGGGAGTTCATTTACCCGTCATCTGTAAAGCACTTTAGTTTAATGGTGTTCATTAGGGACGCACCGATCAGGATTTTTACGACTGAAACCGATCCAGATACCAATCTTTTTTTGTTTAAACTTTAATCAGGAGGTCCATCATAAACAGTTAAATATAAGTTCTCTTCTCATGGTAACTGTTAATTAAATTAAAATAATAGTAAAGAGATACTGCTGGTTAATTAATAAATAAACAAGCACAAAATATTTATTTTTAAATATCTTAAAAACAGAGTCCTAATTAAAAAGTAGACTAACACAAGCATGATCCATATTAAGAAAAAGGCTAATAGCTTTCTAAGGAAATAGCGAACTAAACTTAATGTCAAACTGATATTAAATGAAACCCATAGTAATTAAACATTTTTACTTCTCATTTTATTTATATTTAATGAAGTTATTATATTTTTTATATTAAATGATTTTCTTTTTTATAACTAAGCACATTTTCAGTCTTTACATTTTAGTAGTTTTATTTTTGTTTGTTTATCAGTTTTAGATCGGTTCCATGTTCCATGTCTGCTGATAATATTGTGTTTTGGGAGATTAATTCAAAACATGGAAACTGGAGTTGACTTTTCTAGTGATATCTGGCAACCGTGAGATTAAGTGAAGTGAATGCGCTGTGGCTGTGTGCTGAGAGCCGGACGAGTTAGTGAAGAGAGTGAAGGAGAGCAGCAGTGTACTGTATGTTTACAGACTGAACAGTTGCTGCTCTTGATTATGATTGGTGATTAATTATTTAATAAAGAAGTTAGAATTAAACCCACCTTGTAGAGTTAGCATTATTATTAATTTACTCCCCCGAAGACGCTGTGTCTACACGAGAAGGTGAAAGTTCAGGTCATTTTGTGTGATCAATAAAAGATGGCGGTTTGTGAGATCGGGATAGTTGAAGCAGATGATGTACAGAGTTACTCTTCATCATAATGGCTTCTCTGCAGTATTTACACACTTGTTCAGTTCACTGAGGAGATGAAAAGCAGTGTGAAAGTAACTGTTGCGCGGTGTAGATGTATTTTGGAATTCCTGTAGTTTTTATTCCGATTGTATTATACAACTCCGAACAGGTCACTCGCACCGGTGTGAATAAATATTTATTCACAGTCGCACAAAGTACTTTTCAGTCACAAATGTGAGTGAAATGGCCGCACCGTAGAGCCCTGAGTTTATGTGCAAACTTTTTTCCCGTTCGGCGTGATGGCGTTTAATGTCCCCGTCAACTTCTGTAGTGCCAGTTAGCATCATGTTAATATCATGATTCCCCCTCGTGCAATGCGCTGGAGCTCGAAGCGAAGCTGGCAGCTCGAGGGCTAAAATGCTAACTCCATTTCGGGGTTTTGGTAGTACAAAATGACATAATCCCTGCGCTGCTCTACGGTGATTGGCTGTAGGTGTAGGAAGCGCTTGATTTGTTCTGCAGTGGCATTTTCTATTAGCGGAGGATGAACTTTAAATGTCAATATCACAGTCGATCATGTGCATTTAATTGTGGGCAGTCAAAATCGTAATCGCGATCGATATCCGATTAATTGTGCAGCCCTATTTCAATCAATAAGCAACGAAGTGTTAATTATAAAGCGATATTCGAATCTGAATGAGAATACTAATTAAAACCTAGTTTATGGACAGACAAACACACACAGACACACATTTTGATCCCTCACCTCGTGAACTTGCACATGGTTGCAGCCTGAAATTTCCAGGCGAGCACCAGCACCCTGAACTCGGCCGGGTCCACATGCAGATCGTTACAAAAACGCTCCATTCCTTCTTCCAAGATGGCATCCTCGTACTCGTCCTTATAACACATAAACATCTCCTCTATCCGAGCCAAAGAAAGCCCCTCCCCGTCCTGCACAGGCTCCTCCCTCCTCACATCAGAAAGGGGTGTGTTCGCAGAGGTGTCCGTGGTTACTTCTGGTGACTTGGTGCCGTTGACATCAGCAGGAAACTTGGCCTCCTCTTTGGGCCCACCTCCTCCTCCACTTCCTTTTTTGCCATGGGACTTCCCAGCATCCTTTTCACCACTTTTGCTGCCTAGAGAGGATGTTGGGTTTTTACATTTATTCACACACTGGCCCATGGCGTCCTCACACTCCCTTCTCCTCCTGTCTCTCTCTTCCTCTTTATCACGCCTTCTCCTTCCTGACTCTCCTCCTCAGGCCCGCTCGGCTCCGGCTGAACGCCACCTGACAGCGGTCACCATGCCCTAAAGAACAACATGGAGAAAAAGAGTCATTTACTGTGTTTGAGAAAATTAGAATCAGTAACTGTCCTTACAGAATCAGTCACCGTAATTACCGAAACAGAATCAGTCACCGTGCCTTACCGAATTAGAATCAGTCACTGTGCCTTACCGAATGGGAATCAGTCACCGTGCCTTACCGAATGGGAATCAGTCACCATGCCTTACCCAATCAGAATCAGTCACCATGCCCTACCGAATCTGAATCAGTCACCGTGCCTTAATCAATCAGAGTCAGTCACCGTTCCTTACCCAATCAGAATCAGTCACTTAATTTAATTGTAGATTTGAACTATTTCTACCCAAGTATAAACTAATCAAAGCCTTATTAACAGATCTACCCGTCTCTAGTTTGTCGTAATCGGCCCATCAACAAATAGCAGCAATGATACTGTCGAGGGGTTGTCATATGGGACAGCTCTATACTATAAATAAACACAGAATTGTACATGGGCAGTTAGTTGTCAGATTAGTGCTAAATCACATGTGTGATGTCAGTATGAGAATGAGTCACAGGGCGGAGTCGGCGGTGTGGTTGGATAAGGATTCATGCTTGGCTGGTGATTAGATGTGTATTGTGCAATAGCAACACTCCCTCGTGTGTTTCAACACTCCAGCAGGGCAGAGTCAAAGGTAATGGTTTCGGTTAGATTCCTGAAAACATTTGTACACACTGAGGAACTTCATCAACTCTGCTGGGAAACAAGTGGAGTAAACATCTTACCATTATAGCACCATGAACCTGCAAGGCATGACCTGCAGCACTGAGAACCTCCACACACAGTGTATAAACATAATCAGAAGAATCTGATTCTAAAAAACACTTCTGATCCGATCACACAGGATGCATGTTAATGCCAGGTGTGAACAGTGCTTCAATAACCAGAATCCGAGAGTCACATTCTGACACAATAACCCAACAAACCAGAATCCAACGCTGTGTCCGAAACTGCCCCCATCTCCTAAATAGTGCACTATATCAGGTGTCGGCCATGTTGTAGTGGTGTCCGAATTCCGAGCGAACTTTATTCCTACATTCATTCACTCGTTTATACCCACAATGCACTCTGATTTCGAGTGTACATCCGATGTACACTCACCAATGCACGATTTCCCATAATCCAACTCGAGACGGCCATAGAACGCAAAAGAAAAATAAACATGGCGGATGGTAACACCGGAGGCGGCAACGTCTACAAATGTAAGTGTGACTTTTTATTCATTAAAAAACATCTTTATCGAGATATTTCTAAGTGGAATGAAACATTACTGACAGTATTTATGTTCAGCCACTTACTAGTTTGTGATTTAACTTTTAAATGACCAATGGTACACATTTGGATTGTTCATGTATATTAGTTAACATATGTATGTACAGTATTCTCATACATATTAGAAAATAATATATTGTCGAATTTTTAATTAATTTAGGGACTAATGGATAAGATTTTGTTGCATGTTTCTTACAGGTGATGGATGGATCTTGTCATCAGTTATTTAGTTAACAGCTGGATGTGTATTACAGTGAGGGAAAAAAGTATTTGATCCCCTGCTGATTTTGTACGTTTGCCCACTAACAAAGACATGATCAGTCTATAATTTTAATGGTAGATTTATTTGAACAGTGAGAGACAGAATAACTACAAAAAACAGAACAAACATGTAAAAAATTTATAAATTGATTTGCATTTTAATGAGGGAATAGTATTTGACCCTGCGCAAAACATGACTTAGTACTTGGTAATGACTTAGTAATTACTTTTCATTTTCAATGCCCTGTCTGAGGGAAGGAGGTTCTCACCCAAGATTTGATGGTACATGACCACCAGAGGAAAACTGGGTGAAAGTGTTGTGGTCAGATGAGACCAAAACGGAGCTCTTTGGCATCAACTCGACTCGCCGTGTTTGGAGGAGGAGGAATGCTGCCTATGACCCCAAGAACACCATCCCCACCGTCAACCATGGAGGTAGAAACATTATGCTTTGGGGGTATTTTTCTGCTAAGGGGACAGGACAACTTCACCGCATCAAAAGGATGATGGACGGGTCCATGTACCGTCGAATCTTGGGTGAGAACCTCCTTCCATCAGCCAGGGCATTGAAAATGAAAAGTAATCACTAAGTCATTACCAAGTACTAAGTCATGTTTTAGAGAGGGGTCAAATACTTATTTCCCTCATTAAAATGCAAATCAATTTATAACATTTTTGACATGCGTTTTTCTGGATTTTCTTGTTGTTATTCTGTCTCTCACTGTTCAAATAAACCTACCATTAAAATTATAGACTGATCATTTCTTTGACAGTGGGCAAACGTACAAAATCAGCAGGGGATCAAATACTTTTTTCCCCTCACTGTAGACACGTTTCTTTTTCCCGCACTGTATTTAATGTCTTTTTGCTGATCAAAGCACGCCTCAAAGTTGTTGAGCTTTCTGAAATACGCCTTTTTCTCCTCCTCAGGAGAAAGAAGTTTCTCCAAAACCAAAACTAGGCAGACGGAGTAGATTTTACAGCAGGTTTACCTTCGAGTTCGTGGACACTGACTGAACTGTTTTACAATACAATCTGTAATGTCCGCGGCAGACTGCTCTCTGATGCATGGTATTTACGTCAGCGTCCAAATTCGCTCACTCGTTTTTCCTTCACTTCTTCCCCATAGTGGACTCAAATGCCATTCGCTACGTAGGGACTGAATGAGTGAACGAGTGAGCAATTTTGGACACAGCTCAAGAGTGAGGCTCTGATGCGATACAAATCAGAATCAAAGAGCCAGATTCAGTCACCATCTTAATGAGTCTGTGATTCATATTTCGCCTCTACAGATCAATTTAAGAGGAATCTGATCCAGAAAGGGCCAGTCAATGCAGGATTTCGTTATAACCAAGCAGAAGCCACACCCGAGTCTACCGAGAGCCAAGCTCAGCTTATTAAACAGGTGGGTTTAGGTGTGACTCCTGCTGGATTGGAATGAAAACCTGCACCAACACCAGCCCTTTGCGAAGAAGATTGGACACCCATGTGACAGACACTCACCATACCCTAGTGAATCAGATTCAGCCACAATATTTTACAATGTGGTATCGGATTCAGATTCCTGTCATACCATTTCAAATCAAAATGAAAATTAGATCCAAAGTAGAGCTGCAACAACTAATCGATAAAATCTATAATAATCGATTATGAACATCGTTGTAATGAATCTCATTATGGATTAATAGGTCTGCGTGCGGCGCGGGGGAGAT
Organism: Ameiurus melas; assembly: GCA_012411365.1. Lineage (NCBI taxonomy): Eukaryota > Metazoa > Chordata > Actinopteri > Siluriformes > Ictaluridae > Ameiurus > Ameiurus melas. The sequence continues at coordinate 7,041,877 of CM022757.1, read as the reverse complement.
TTACTCATTACGTTACTTCTGTTCAGAAAACACACCTCAGAGAGTAAATACTAAAGTTGTGTCCCAAATTAAGTACTATACACTTACACGTGCGCTACTATCTAGTGTGTAGATTTTAGAAAGGTAATATCCTCTCAAATTCAACACTAGCGGGTTTTTTACTAACCGGAAGTGTAAGCCACTTCCTAGTCGAAGGCGTATGACATCATACGCACGTACTGCGACACCGGTAGCTTTAGCCTAATATCCAGCATCACTAGCAATGGCTTTCTTCAGTTTACTTTCTGTCAGCGTTACCTTTTATTCCCAACATGACCTCAGTCTCCATCAGACAGAGGAGAAATCATCACGTGACTGAGGAAGAAAGTGTGTATCCTCCAAGTCCTCTAAGACAGGAGAGCATTTTAAACACCGTGGAAATCAAACTGATCCACGAGGACAAACTTATGTTTATATCCAAAATGCTCCACTGTGTGTAAGGGGCAGGGGAAACTGGGGCAAGCTGCTTAAAAGGTTTCGTTTAATTTAAGTTTATTGTCATTATATGTTGTATTTGCGCGCTTGCAGTGTAAATTCTGTCGTTTATTATAAGGGAAGTGATGTGTTAGTAACGAGGCTGCGTTGCGGATTACGCGCAGTGTACACGCACTACACAGCGGGAGCGGGAGTAAGATCTGTAATGTCTAATTAAAACATTATGATCAAAAGTCAAATAATATTCCTAAAGGCAGCGAGTAACAGAAACCACAAGGTGCAGTGAAAGTGAGTTTTTATTATTCATTTAGGATTGTAGTTTAATTTTGCGATTTTTGTGCATCCAATGCACAAATACTACAAAATAAATAAATAAACAAATATAGTTTATTTTTTATAGTATTTCTGCATTATTTTTATGGATGCACAAAAAGCACCGAAATAAACTACAGTCCTAAATTAATAATATATATTCTGTGTGTGTGTGTGTGTGTGTATTGGGTTCTTTTCTGTTTTGGAGAAACAGTTGTGTAAAGTTTTAGTCTGAAGTTTATATTTGTAACACTCAGTTTGTGGATTTTATTTAAAAAAAACAACAAACAAGAAAAGGGTACTGAAAGTTTCTCCCGCCCCATTCGATTTATCGAAAAAATAATCGGCCAATGAATCGATTATGAAAATAATGGTTAGCTGTAGCCCTAATACAAGCTAATGATTCAGGACTAGATAGTCAGAATCAGTCATCACTTCTTACTGAATCAGAACCGGTCAGAATCAGTCACCATGTTCTTCTGCATCAGAACCACAGTCCGAATTAGTCTTCACTTCTTACTGAATCAGAACCAGTCAGAATCAGACACCATATCGAATCAGAGAGCTGGAGTTTTCAGATTGCTAACAGGGCTACTTGTCTCTTTATCCTGATTGTTTGAGAAGTGTCGCTCCCGGCTGATAAAATGTACACCTCAACTTGGACACACCCTCAAACAGTACGGACCAATAAGGAGGCTCACCCGAGTGTCGGAGCTGAGGACAGTGGTGTCATCTGAGAGAGGTCCATGGCCCGGAAGTCAGCATCCGTTAACCTGAAACACAAGAGACCGGATATTTAACTTTATATCACCATCATTTAGTGTTCACTACAGTGATGAAGGCCATCCCACACTCAGTATAACCTCCTGTCCTGCACACACACACACACACACACACACACACACACACAATCAAAGGGAGTGAGGGACGGGGCTGCGGTATGATCGTAGTCTCGGCAGACTTTTTTGGCCACGAGGTTCAGGATCTTGAAATCCTACTGGCTCTCTGGACTTAAATGTGGTGATCTGTGATGCAAACACAAGAGCTTTTGAAGTTTTGTCATTGAACAGGAAGAAGAAAAAAAATGACTGAGTTTCACTTTTAAATATTATTAAAGCTGCAAGAAAAAAAATTGTAATGTGATAATCCTGATATCTCCCTGATAAAACCATAATAATAATAATAATAATAATAAATAATAATAATTCACTTTAAAAGTTCTTGTTGATGAGGCGAGTCACACTAACGAAGCACAATAGAGTTAGTTTACCCTCATAAACACTGAGAAGTCCTGAGAAGTAAACACTGGGCTGTGCCAAAAACTGCATGCTAACGTATTAACTAGTCATCACTGGGGTCATTGCTATGCAGGTATACTACTGAGTAGGGGTGTAACCTTCGGACAATTTGGATCAACAAATTGTCCATACATACATTTCAATACATAATTTTGTGTACATCGCAAACTGTGTACTGTCTGCATCCCACATGTCCTCAAATCTTTGTAAAATGGAGAGAGTATTGAGAGCATGGCATGAAATTGGCCAGCTTATTGCCATATTAATTTCACAAAGAAATGCAATTGTATGAAGCATCAGAAGGCGAGATCAGAACGGAGCAGTTGCGTGTCTGATTAGGCTGCGAGTTAAGGCTCTTATGTGACGAAGTCCATGGGTCTGGGAGAGACCACGCAAGCGTTCACGGAGGTAGCGGTGGAGAGACACGTCACGGCGGTAACA
>CM022757.1:6991852-7034352 GCA_012411365.1 Ameiurus melas | reverse complement strand
TTTCTATCAGAGCCAGCATGAACTTTTGCAGCAGTTTGTGCTACAGTAACTCTTCTGTGGGATCAACATCAATGAGCCTTGGTATCCCATGACCCTGTCACTAAATCACTGGTTGTCCTTCCTTGAACCATTTTTGGTAGGTACTAACCACTGCATACCGAGAACACCCCACAAGACCTTCTGGTTTGGAGATGCTCTGACCAAGTCATCCAGCCATCACAATTTGGCCCTTGTTAAGTCACTCAGATTCTTACACTTGCCCATTTTTCCTGCTTCCAACACATCAACTTCGAGAACTGTTCACTTACTGCCTAATATATCCCACCCCTCGACAGGTGCCACTGTAATGAGATAATCAATGTTATTCACTTCACCCGTTTTAATGTTATGGCTGATCAATGAATATATAATGATAAATTCAAGTGTTACCTGTAATTTCTTTCATTTTAGCCAAGAGGAGAGAAATAAACAATTTCTTTAGGTGTTCATACTGTATATGTTGCCTCCTACAGTCTCAGGAGCTCTTTGCACAGCCGAAGGAGTTTCATACCAAACGTGCTGTTTAAGGGATTCATAACAGGATAGATGAAACTCTTCAATCTGATGTCAAGTTTAATTATTGATTGTAGATTGTAATGTTTTTAATGAATGGACTTTTAAAATACAGTACATACTTTTATACATATCTGTGTATATTTCATTGAAAGCCCCTTTGGACTTTTGGAAGTGCAATATAAATAACGATTTGTTGCAATATATTTATAAGGACGTTCGAAGAGGGAAATAAGTGAATTAATACTCAAAATAAGTTATTATATCGTGTTATAGCTAATCGAAACTTGTCCTATAGTACCGATCCTGCGTATATGTGACGCAGTGAGAGCCGGTGTAAAAGCACTGAGGCTGCGCACTAGCAGCGCATATTCTACAAGCGCGAATACAGTGCAGCAGCATGTCTGACGTCATCAGTTCTGCGACAGTGGAATAACATTGACCGAAGAGGTAACAGCGGTGCTCTTTCTGTTATTGCGATCTTTAACTAAATAAGTAAATTATTTAAAAAATGATTTTTGAATACATACAATATATGAAAATTTTATGCATGTTTTCCTTCTTTAATAAATCGCTATAGGTTGTACTTTATTTCTTTATCCCCCCTTTAGCCCATAATAAATGATCATTGTCTGTAAGCAGTGCAGGACAGATTACACTAAATCACTACAGTGTAAACAGAGCACACATATTCCAGTAACAGTACAATCAATACAGTCTACTGTATTGATTATAGACTTTCCCCCCAGTCTAGTATTTCATGGCATGATGTCATAATTGTTGATGTTTATAGATAACAGTGGGTCATACACAGTCAGAAACCACATCAGCAGGTCTGTTTCAGATACTGAACACCTCCACAAAGCAGACTGAGGACACCGACACAGTGTGGGATGAACATTTAGTGCATCATGCTAAACTTAAGATGTAATTACTTATTAGCTACATTAGCCTCACAAAAGCTTCAGTGCAATACTGAGTGCAGTTACTGGGTTAGGGAGGACACACTGTACACAGGAACGAAGAGGGACACCAAGAAAAGGCCATTAGTAACTCAGCTGCTCTGTGTGTGTGTGTGTGTGTGTGTGTGTGTGTGTGTGTGTTTCTCTCTCTCCTCTCTGTAGAGGCTGATGGCGTTGAGGCGAGTGGAGGTTCTGGCCCTGTACCGGCGGGTTCTCCGGATCGCTCGCAGCTGGCAGGCTCAGTCAACACTCTCACATGATACAGAGACCGAGAGGAAGTACATCACACAGGAGGCACGCTCGCTGTTCAGACAGAACCAACACGTACGTAACTAACACACACACGCACACACACACAGTCTGAAATTAACTCACTATGACTATGAGTCAGCTTTTTGATTAGTTGTAATTAGATAGCTTTTTAATCGAGTCGGCTCCTTGGTCGAGTTGGCTCCTTGGTCGATTCGGCTCTTTGGTCGATTCACTCAAAAGTTAACAGTGTCACTCAAAAGTACACAGTGAACACTAGATCTGTGCCTCAGACTGTGTATTATTAAACTATCCAGTATGTAGTTAGCAGCGTTCTCACTGGTTGTGGTATTTTTTTTATTATTATAATTTTTTATTAAAACCACACTGCCCTCTGGTGGATCCAGAGAGAACCGGCTGGAACTGTTGAGTATTAAAAGTGCTCCATGTTATATTTTATACATAAGTGAACAAATTACAGCATTAATAGTGCACAAATAAATGATCTGGAGATGCAGATTGATCATCATGGAATAATAATAATAATAATAATAATAATAATAAATAATAATAATAATAATAATAAACAACTACATTTTAAAGCACTTTTTATACACTTGGAGCTCAGTGTTCTACAAATGTAGTAAAAAAAAAGTAATATAATTAATGTAAATATTTTGTCAGTTTGAGTCAGAGATTAAACTGAATTTAAAAATAATGTAATAATCTCTGTGTGTGTGTGTGTGTGTTTCAGCTGAAAGACCCAGAGTTAATCAGTAAGTGTGTTGCGGAGTGTGAGGCTCGAATAGAGATCGGTGAGTCACACACACTGCTGTTTTTATAAATACTAGTCATAAAACATAAAACATCCAGTCAAATCCAGGACCGTTTATTAGTAGAACTGATCATATATGAGTAATTATTTTCACTTGCTTTTTAAAGTTCTGAAGTCGTATAACTGTAATTTGATTTGATTTGATATAAATGAAATGGTCTAAAAAGGTATGAATGCTAAAAATGAGCCACCTTAACCTTCATATTCATATATTCTTATTTTTACTAACATAAATGAACATTTTTTTACTTTTAAACACTTAAATATATTTAGGAGTGAACCATTTTTAACCTTCTGTGTGTTTGTGTTTATGAAAGGACTTCATTACAGAAATCCATATCCCAGACCGGTGAGTTCATCTCTAATATACAACAACAATAATAATAATAATAATAACAATAATAATAATCTCTCTCTATAGTCGTATCTTCCTCCGATGGGTTTGGCTACACAGAAAGGCAGAAAGCTTCGTGCACAGCAGCGACTCAGGAAACAAGCCAAGCCTGTATACTTACAGTCCCACGATGAGACATAACACACACACACACACACACACACACACACACACACACACACACACACACACACACACACACACTCTGTATATTGACTGTGTATATACTGCTATATTGAATAAAAAAGTGTTTGTGTTTAAATGAAATGACATTTCTGAGTGTATAAAGTCTCTATAAATAATGTTTGTGTCATTTTTGAAAGAAAAGTCGGACATCTTGTTCATGTTCAGTCTGTAATATAAAATAATATATAATATAAGAGGAGATAATGTCTCGTGACCTGTCTTGTGTGCTGTAAACAGAATAGCAGGTTCTTCATCTGGGCAGATTTCCAGCTTCAGGTATTTTTCCTCTGTAATAAAGTAATGTGTGTAAAACGATTGTGACGTACTGTATGTCTGACTGTATGAATGTTCCTCCTCAGCAGCGCACACACCACCAAATCTACTGGTGATACTATCATCAGTTATACACTGTGGTGCTCGAAGGTTTGTGAGAACTTTCTATATTTCTGTATAAATATGACCTAAAACACCATCAGATTTCCGAAGTCCTAAAAGTAGATAAAGAGAACCAAATGAAACAAAAATATTATACTTGGGCATTTATTTATTGAGGATAAAGATCAAATATTACATATCTATAACGATATTATATCTTATATAACATAGTACAAGACAAATGTGTTTTAATCACAACATGAACATAAATGCACAAAGTGTGTGTTTGAGTTAATTACACATTATACTGGAGGTACAACAAGAGTGTATTTATTATTGATAAACAAATGTAATAGTAGAAGTTTCATTACTGTTCAGTTTGTGTATTTAAGCTACATTATACTGGATTACTCAAACAATCTAATATGTAGGTTTAATTTATTTATCTCAGCTGCTTCATATTTACAGTCCTGACATTTCATCATCTAATGAACCAAAACAAAGCATTGTACAAGCAAAATCTTACCCATTATCATTATCCTTTTAAAATAGTAATAGTCAATTACACTCACTGTCCACTTTAATAGGAACACCTGTACACCTGCTCATTTATGAGATTATCCAATCAGCCAAATACACACAACAGTCTCTATACAGTATGGTGAAAAAAAACATCCTGTGAGCGAGTGTTCAGTGTGAAAATCCCAGGAGATCAGAAGTTTCTGAAATACTCAAACCACCCCACCTGGTACCAACAACCATGCCACGGTTACAGTCCCAGAGATCAGACTTTTCCTCTAATCTGATGTTTGATGTGAACATTAACTGAAGCTCTTGACCTGCATCTGCATGGGTTTATGCATTGTGCTGCTGCCACATGATTGGCTGATTAGATAACTGCATGAATGTGCAGGTGTACAGGTGTTCCTAATAAAGTGGACAGTGAGTGTATGTTCTTCAGAACACTGTGTAATGTTTATTTGTACAGATTAATGTAATCCATAATCATCTGAATTTAGGAATTGGATAACAGAATTTAGATGTCCTGAACCTGTAAAGAAGTGGAAAAGAGAAAAATGATCAGATATTCATCAGATTAATCAGAATCAATTATCAGACTCCTCACAAGAAAAATCAGTGTAAACACAGTGTGTGTAAGTGAGAGAGAGAGAGTGTGTGTGTGTGTGTGTGTGTGTGTGTGTGTGTGTGTGAGAGAGAGAGAGAGAGAGAGAGTGTGTGTGTGTGTGTGTGTGTGTGTGTGTGTAGAACCAAGGCAATTATCAGACTCCTCAACAGAAAAATCGCTGTAAACACTGTGTGTGTGCGTGTGTGTGTGTGTGTGTGTGTGTGTGTGTGTGTGTGTGTGTGTGTGTGTGTGGAACCAAGACAAGCTGATTTGAACGATACAAACAGTAAAAGTAAATAACAATAAAAATCCTGATGAAAATATTTCAGAAAAGATATTAAACTGATTCCTTCAGCTGAGAATCAGTTGCTGCTGTTGAGTCGGCCCACATGACTAGTCTAAAGTTTGGTGTGAGATTGCTATGGATGGTGCCACATGGACAACATAAATCTGACAGTGGATGTTCTTACTTAGACATCCTAATGATTAGACTTACTAAAGACAGTTTACACTCAGCTCTCATTCATCATACAGTGGAGAACTTCACTTTGATACTATAGACTTAAAGCTAAAACTCTACTGAAATCAGAACTGCTTGACTCTATAACTATAGAAGAGGAATGATTTATAATCACACTATCCGGGGTCACCCAGAACAGGAAGAGTTCCCTTTTGAGTCTGGTTCCTCTCAAGGTTTCTTCTCCTCATATGGTCTCAGGAAGTGTTTCCTCTCCACTGTCACCTCTGACTTGATCGTTAGGGATTTAAATTTAAAGCTAGATCCGGATTTCTGTAAAGCTGCTTTGTGACAGTGTCCATGTTAAAAGTTCTATACAAATAAAATGTAAACAGTCTCTCTCTCTCTCTGTCTAAACACACTAACTCACATTACATAACTAGTGTGTGTGTGTGTGTGTGTGTGTGTGTGTGTGTGTGTGTGTTTCTGTCAGTAACTCACTGTAGTTTCTCCAGTTTACAGTGTGGATCTTTCAGTAGATCAGAGAGCAGCTTCTCTTCTGATTCTCCTGGATTATTGTAGTTCAGATTCAGTTCCCTCAGGTGTGATGAGGTGTTTGACCTCAGAGCTGAAACCAGAGCAGCAAAACCTTCCCCTGTAATACTGCAGTGTTCCAAACTGTAGAGAGATCAACAATTATAGATCAACACACACACACACACACACACACACACACACACACACACACACGCACATGCATGCTCACTCGCATACAAAATTATTCACCCCCCAGTGCAAATCAGGTTTATTGTCAAAATTACAGACTTTCAGTTGTTTGTAATGAACAAATCAAACAAAAGCGATTGAAATAGTTCAACACAATGGATACTTAAAGTGGGTTCCCCAACTTATAATGATTTCTCCAGTCTCAAAATTATTCACCCCCTGAACCCCTCACAACAGCACAAATATGCAAATCAGGTGTCTCAAGCACACCTAATATAAACTAATCAAGGGCTTCATTAGCTGCACCAGGTGTGCTTGAGCTGGAACACATGAAATACCTGATCAGGCTTGGGGCAGAAAATTCATGAAATACCTGGTCAGGGCAGAAAAAGGAAGCTAACAATGGCTGCAAGCAGATTTGTGAGAAGGCAGGTTGTGAAAAACCGTCGAGTGACTGCATAAGACCTGCAGCAAGACTTGGTGGTAACAGGCACTGAGGTTTCAGTGAGCACAGTAAGGCATGTACTAAATGCAGAAGGTTTCCATGCCAGAACAACAAGATGTTCATTACTACTGACCCAAAAGCACAAGAAAAGTGGCTCAAAATCATATCAATAAGCCACAGAAGTTTGGGATTCTGTTCTGTGGAGCAATGAAGCAAAACTGGAACTTTTCGGCACGATGGATCAGTGGTATGTCTGGAGGAAGAAGAATGAAGAAAGAACACTCTGTCCACAGTCGAGCATGGTGGTGGCTCAGTGATATTCTGGTGCTGCTTTGTGGCCTCTGGCACTGGAAACCTGCAGCGTGTGGAAGGAGAGATGGATTCGGTGAAGTATCAGGAAATCCTAGGAGAAAACATCATGCCGTCTGTGAGGAAGCTGAAGTTTGGGTGTCATTGGACCTTCCAACAGGACAATGATCCCAAGCATAACTCAAATTCCAGGAAAAGCAAAAGTCCTGGAAGACTCTACAGGGCCATCACAGTCACCTGACTTGAACCCCATAGAAAATCTCTGGGGGGATTTGAAGAAGGTGGTTGCAGCACACAAACCTAAGAATATTACTGAACTGGAGGCCATTGCTCTTGAGTAATGGGAGAAGATTCCTCAGGAATGCTGCGAGAAGCTCTACATCTTGTTTGCAGCAGGTCATAACAGTAAAAGGAGCTCTACTAAGTACTAAAGATGATCGCCATGAAGGGGTTGAATAATTTCTGGAGTAGTCATTATAAGTTGCATTTTCAGTTGAATTTGGGGAAACCACTTGAAGCATTTGTTGTGTTGAACTATTTCAGTTGCTTTTATTTGATTTGTTCATTGCAAACAGCTGAAAGTCTGCCAATTTTGACAATAAACCTGATTTGCACTAGGGGGTGAATCATTTTTTCATCATAGTAAAATGTTTACTACTGTTCCAAATATTCTATATGTTGCTTAAAAACAAAATATATTGTCTTCAGTGGAAAAAAAGTGCAGGGTTATATTTACTTAAAGTTATCATACCGTCAAAATCTCATACCGGTCCATGCCTAAGTGACAATAAAATAAACAAAATGTGAAAGTGATGATCTGACCTCAGTATCTCCAGTGCACAGTGTGAATTCTCCAGTCCAGCAGAGAGCAGCGTCACTCCTGAATCCTGCAGGTTATAATTGTCACTCAGGTCCAGTTCTCTCAGTCTGGAGGAGTTTGATCTGAGAACTGAGGACAGAACTCTACAGCTTTCCTCTGTGAGATCACACCCACACAACCTGGGAGAGAAATGATGATATATCAGAACACTGATCACATGTGTGTGTGTGTGTGTGTGTGTGTGTGTGTGTGTGTGTGTGTGTGTGTGTGTATAGGTCTTACACACACACATACAGACAGATATCACATGTCTACATGTTCCTAAGAAAGATAAGAGGAAGAAGGTAATAATCCAGTCTGAAGCAGCAGGTATCTTTATTTATAGCACAGACTTTTATTCAGTGTGTTTTAGCAGCTTTGGGGAAAGTGTTTTTGGAGAACATTTACACTCGGACCCACAGTTCAACACCAATTTCCCCCCAATTACAATGTTACATTTTTAAATATTAAATGGTAAACAAAATGTTATATAATATTGTGACTATGGGGCACAAATGTAAAAAGTTGATTATTCTTTTCTCTCTGAATTTTTTTTTTAAACAACTGAGTCCGTTCTGTTACATTTAAGTAGTGACTCATGTCAAATAACAGTTTTCAGTTTCGGGGTCAATTTAAATATACATGTAAATATAAATGTTAAACGTATATATTAAATAAAATGGTTAAAAGTTATAGAATATATTAATAAAGTACAATCTAATATGAGATATGAGATATCAAGCATGATCAATGTGTATAATCAATACTTAGAAGCATAATCTAAAGCCGTAAATCAGACTACATTCTAGGTGTGTACTGAGTTAGAAGAGTCGTGTGTTTTTCTGTATCTCTACACAGCAGTAAATTTAGACATTTTTCTGTACGGCCGAAACCGCTCTTCTAATTAAGACAACACTGAGATTTGGACAACACCGTACTTATGAGTATCGAGCTGGGATGAAAGTCAGAAACTCATTAAGGTAGAAAGTGAAACTTTGTACAGAGTAAAAATTCTGTTTTCTTAAAACCTTTTTAAAAAAATCAATTAACTGCAGATGCAGTACAAATCTAAGATCTCATATAGACATAAATAATTAATTGTGGGGAAGGTGATTGGTTTATTTTTTTGGAAGAAAGGGTTAAACCCAATCTAGAGATGAGCTCGTTACAATTAGCATATGAATGAGAGATTAATTTCATTAACATTTAACTGTCATATCACTGTAATCCAGTGACTACATTTCCCATCCTGCACTGCGGCCTGCAAACATGGTCGCTATTGTCCGCAATTCCCAGAACACTCACTTTCATTCTAATCACACACACCTGCATCCAATCTCACACAAGTCTTTGTGAAGTATTGAGTGTATTCACCATGACAAGCCTTTGTTCATCGTGTTCTGGTTCATGGTTTTTCATTTTGCTTCTAGTTTCTCATTTTGTGTGTTGCCTTGCCTAGTTTATATCCGTTTGCCAGTTTCCTGACCTTCTGCCTGTTTTTGGACCACGTTTAGGATTCATGATTTGGATTTGTCTGCCTGCTTCTCTTTAATAAAGCTTTTGTCTGCATTTGCATCTGTCCTCAACTCCATTACATGAGATTAACATTGATATTTAATATTTAGTTTTAACATTTATAGTTAATCTTTATATTTAATATGTTAAGATTAAATATTTAGATTCAACGTTTACATTCATAGTTAACATTAACATGTTCAAAAAATTCAGAGCAGAATATTTTACATTTGTCTCCCCATATCTGTCAGCCCCTTGTTATACATCAGACTTGTTGATCTACATTTTAATATTATTAGGTTAATACTATAAAAGTGACAATAAAATAAACAAAATGTGAAAGTGAAGATCTGACCTCAGTGTCTCCAGTGTACAGTGTGGATCCTCCAGTCCAGCAGAGAGCAGCATCACTCCTGAATCCTGCAGTTTATTGTAACTCAGGTCCAGTTCTCTCAGTCTGGAGGAGTTTGATCTGAGAACTGAGGACAGAACTCTACAGCTTTCCTTTGTGAGATTACAGTGATACAACCTGGGAGAGAAATTATGATATATCAGAGCAACGACCAGTGTCTGTGTGTGTGTGAGAGTATGTGTGTGTGTGTGTGTGTGTGTGTGTGTGTGTGTGTGTGTGTGTGTGTGTGTGTTTGTGTGCGTGGGCGCCTTACACACACATACAGACAGATATCACATGTCGACATGTCAAATAACAGTTTTCAGTTTCAGTGTAAATTTAAATATAAATATAAATGTTAAACCTTAATATTAAATGGAATGGTTCAATTTCAATTTAGTCATAATTAGGACACTAAAGAGACCTTTCTACTGACTGTGAAAAACACCAGAAGAAAGATGTCTAGGGTTCCTGCTCTCCTGCGTGAACATGCCATAGACCTGCTGCATGGAGACATGAGGACTGCAGATGTGTTCAGAGAAATAAACTGTAATGTCAGAAATGTAAGACGCCTGAGACGGTGCTACAGGGAGACAGGAAGGACAGCTGATCGTCCTCACAGTGGAAAATTACATGTAAGCATGTGTCCCCAGACATGATGGAGAACTTGCAGATGCCTTGGTGGAAGAGTGGAGGAACATCTCACACCATGAACTGACCAATCTGGTGCAGTCCATGAGGATGAGATGCACTATAGAACTTAAAGCAGGTGGAGAACACCAGATACTGACTGTTCCTTCTGATATCCACCTCCACTTTATTCAGGGACTCATTATTCTATTTCTGTTCCTCAAACTTCTGTGAAACTTCTTCAGTTTATCTCTAATTTGTTGAATGTTTTTATGTTAAAACAAATATTTACACACGTTAAGAAATTTGCTGGAAATAAAAGCAGTTGAATGTGAGTGGACATTTATTTTTTTATCTATCTGTGCTAGTGCTACACACTTTTCAAAAGGTCTAAATCCCCATCACTTGAGAAGGTGACTCAGAGATCTACAACTATACTGTGGTGGACACTACAGTGATCCTGAACAGGTGCTCATTTCTGTTTTACTGCAACTATTGATTCAGGATGCTTATTTGGGACGGTGATGTCATCACAAAACAGGAAATCCCGAAATTACTCTCTGCTATGAAATTACAGACATACAAAAATACAGAAGTAGGTAAATGTAAAAGTAGAAACTGTAGTACTAGCTAGTCATGTAGTCAGTGTAGCTACCGCTAATGTGCTGTGTACCTACTTCTCTACATCTGTAATTTCATAACAGAGAGGTTTATCAGGTCCCAAACAAGTTTCCTGAACCCAGACCATAAACCCTGCCACCTGTGGACTTGCTCTTTACACTGACTGCCTTGTTCCAAACCCAACACAGTATAGTGTAAACCTGGCAACCCTACTGCACCATGTTCTCCCAATGAAGCACACTCTGAGACATGGGGCAATTAGCATAATATTTAGATTGAACAATTATATTTAACATTTACACTGAAATGTATTTGATACGAGTCACTATCTAAATGTAAGAGAACGGCCTCAAATGTTCAAAAAAGTCAGAGAGAAAATAAAATTTTAAAATTTTTCTCCCCATATCTGTCAGGCCCTTGTTACATCAGACTTGTTGATTTACATTGTAATATTATTAGGTTTATACTATAATAGTGACAATAAAATAAACACAGTGTGAAAGTGATGATCTGACCTCAGTGTCTCCAGTGTACAGTGTGGATTCTCCAGTCCAGCAGAGAGCAGCGTCACTCCTGAATCCTGCAGTTTATTGTAACTCAGGTCCAGTTCTCTCAGTCTGGGGGAGTTTGATCTGAGAACTGAGGACAGAAGTCTACAGCTTTCCCCTGTGAGATAACACACACGAAGCCTGAGAGAGAAATTATGATATATCAGAAAAGTGACGTGTGAGTTGTGGATGGTGTCACCAATCCCTGGGCCTCAGCCCTTGCCTCAACAGGATGTCTGCCCCCACATTCCAGTTAAATATTTATATTTAACATTTATTTTTAGATTTAAGATTTAAATTTTCATATTTAAATAATATATTCTGAGTTAACAATTAGCTTTATATTTAACATTTACACTGAAACGTATTTGATGAGTCACTATCTGAACATAACAGAACAGCCTCAAATGTTCACCAAAGTCTGAGAGAAAATAATATTTTTACATTTGTCTCCCCATATCTGTCAGCCCCTTGATATACATCAGACTTGTTGCTCTACATTTTAATATTATTAGGTTTATACTATAATAGCGACAATAAAATAAACACAATGTGAAAGTGATGATCTGACCTCAGGATCTCCAGTGTACAGTGTGGATTCTCCAGTCCAGCAGAGAGCAGCTTCACTCCTGAATCCTGCAGTTTATTGTGACTCAGGTCCAGTTCTCTCAGTCTGGAGGAGTTTGATCTGAGAACTGAGGACAGAACTCTACAGCTTTCCTCTGTGAGATTACACCGCCACAGCCTGGGAGAGAAATGATGATATATCAGAACACTGACAAGTGCGTGTGTGTGTGTGTGTGTGTGTATGTGTGTGTGTGTGTGTGTATAGGTCTTACACACACATACAGACAGATATCACATGTCTACATGTTCCTAAGAAAGATAAGAGGAAGAAGGTAATAATCCAGTCTGAAGCAGCAGGTATCTTTATTTATAGCACCGACTTTTATTCAGTGTGTTTTAGCAGCTTTGGGGAAAGTGTTTTTGGAGAACATTTACACTCGGACCCACAGTTCAATACCAATTTTTCCTCCAATTACAATGTTACATTTTTAAAATGTTATATAATATTGTGTCTATGGGGCACAAATGTAAAGAAAATATTATTCTTTTCTCTCTGAATTTTTTTTGAACAATTGAGGCTGTTCTGTAACATTTAAGTAGTGACTCATGTCAAATAACAGTTTTCAGTTTAAAATTGCACAAATGTTCAAAAAAGTCAGAGCAGAATATTTTACATTTGTCTCCCCATATCTGTCAGCCCCTTGTTATACATCAGACTTGTTGCTTTACATTTTAATATTATTAGGTTTATACTATAATAGTGACAATAAAATAAACACAGTGTGAAAGTGATGATCTGACCTCAGTATCTCCAGTGTACAGTATGGATTCTCCAGTCCAGCAGAGAGCAGCTTCACTCCTGAATCCTGCAGGTTATTGTGACTCAGGTCCAGTTCTCTCAGTCTGGAGGAGTTTGATCTGAGAACTGAGGACAGAACTCTACAGCTTTCCTCTGTGAGACTACACTCACGCAGCCTGGGAGAGAAATAATGATATTTCTGAATACTGATACCTGAATGTGATGTACAGCATTTATCTGTGTATTTACAATGAGGAGAAATAAGCATTCAGCACTTTTGGTTTTGTTATTTAATATAATTCCAGTAGATATTTCCACTTCACACAAAATGTCTTAACTTTGTACTTATAAATAGGAACAAATAGTACGTATTCATAAGATAATAACTGATAGGCAAAAAAGACACCACAAACGAACAACATTAGTATTTTGCTACAAAAATGTTGGTTGCAATTACAGCTTCGAGATATCTACAAACCCTGGCAAAAATGATGGAATCATCTCAACACATGTAGAGGACCGTTCACGCGGCTTTTTACTTCGTAGCAAGAAACAAATCACAGATATGACACTTATTGTTTTTCATTAGTGAAGTCCATGCCTTAGAATTCTGGTCGTCATGAAAGCCTGAGGCGGAGCAACAAAATACTAATTGTTGATGTAACGCATGTCTCCGACTCCTTGGGTTTCACGAACCTGTGTGCTCGAATTACCCTCAGGGGTTAGTCTAGTTTAGTTTCTTGTCCTGGGGGCCGGCCTCCCGTCCCCTAGGTGGCGTAGTTGATGCAACAAATCCTCAGATGCACCTTGTCACCTGCCACATTATGAAGTAACAAAAAAGTGTGGTGACTATAATTTTTGCCAGGGGTTGTACAGTAAGCAATTAGATTAGTGCAGTCATTAATTCCTCCAGGTCATGACAGTCCTGCTGATGGACTTGCAATTTCAAAATCCTCCATAGATTTATGTCAGGAGATTGGGAGATTGGCAAGACCTTCTGGAGTTAATTTGGCTGTAAGTTTGTTCCCTTTCAAAGAGAACTCCAGGTTGCATGAGGTAAACACTGTGGGAAGCGCCCTCATGCATTACCAGTATCTGAAGCTTGTGTAACATCATGCCTATTTATAGGCCTGCCTTTCTGGTGTACTTTCACTTTCTCTCTTCTTAAGAATTGCAACCCTCTAACCCTCTATTCTCAAATCGTAACAAGGGTCCTTGTGGAGGTAATTTGGCTGTAAATTTGTTTTCTTTATTGTTTTCTAGTTGAAATTTTTATCTTCTCCACAGATTCAGTATCTTGGCTGAGGAGATTCTGCATATTCACTCAGTTACTTTCAGTAATTTCTTTACTCTGAATAGAGTTGTGGTGGATCTGGAGTCTAACCCAAGGACACTAGGTGTGAAGTGGGAATGTAACCTGAGTGAGATGCCAGTCCATCAAACTGCACCATTCACATACATTCACACACCCATTCACACCTAGGGGCAATTTATCTTAGCAAATCCAACCAGAGTACCTGGAGAAAACCCAGATAGACATAGGGAGATATGCACAGAAGCTCACATCTCAACAAGAACTTTTTTTATTGTCAACGATGATTGCCGTTTAGAAACGTCCAGATTAAAGCAGTCATCTAGATGACAATTTTAAATTCTAAGCAAGTGTTGTAATAACAAGCTACAGACACTCCACCATCCTCAGCACCCACACACACGATATAGTGGCCAGCTGTTCTTTTCTGTTTTACGGATGTGACGTAACCATTCAAAGAGGAATAACGTCAAACTGCCATTTCCTGTGAAATCCGACAGGACAGCTCAAACTATAAATCATTATTATAAGATTACCTTTGAGAATTGCAGTGATGTAAGCAGACACTGATTTTTTTTACGTACTTAAGCAATAATTGACATTTGTTAATTTTTAACCAAAACAAAGTTTGGTACTGGAGCTTAAAAATGTATATTTAAAGTGATCTTACTTCAGTATCTCCAGTTTACAGTGTGGACTCTCCAGTCCAGTAGAGAGCAGTTTCAATCCTGAATCCCCCAGGGTATAACTGCATTCCAGGTTCAGTTCTCTCAGACTGGAGGAGGGTGATCTGAGAACTGAGGACAGAGCTGTACAGGCATCCTCTTTGAGAACACACCAAGACAGACTGGGAGAGAAATGATATCAGAACCTTTATTAATTACAAAAAAATATTTTTGTTTTCTTTAACTTAATACTTAAAATAATTTTAATTAGAATTCTACAGTTATCAATTTACATATTTTGTTGATTTTTGAAGTGAAAAGAAATATTCATAACAATGCAACAAAGTTAACATAAAAAAGACAGTTATCTACAAATGATTATCCACAGTTGCTTTATGTTTAACAGACTTAGTAAAGCAAAGGAGAAAAAGTTTAGATATCCTTCCAATTGTATAGTTTCAAAACTTAATTAACTCAAACTGACCCTACTGACCCTAGACAGGTCAAGAATATAACAGTTTCAGAGTGTAAGAAATTCTGTGACTGTTCAAACATTCCGCTAACACTCAACAACCACGGGCTCCTCTGATCTCAAAATAAATATAATTGATGTCAAAAGAAGTTTATAAAGAGACACCCAAAATGTTAAGAAATGGCAGATAAGAAGATCTGTGAGCTTCCTGTATGCTACAGAAAGGAAAAATACAACCCACAAATAAAACTAATGACCTGTGGGAAGAAGAAGCTGAGAAAGGAGTGGTGCTGCACTGATCTACTCTCCAGGGTTGCTCTCTTGAAAGTTACTTCTATAAATATGATCTGCATGGAGGAAGCAGAAGGAAACTGTACCTGCAACCTCAAAAGTAAATATCTGGCATGTGTAAAACTATCTGGATAAGCCAGTGGCATTTTGGAAACATGTTGCTGTGGACTGATGAAGTAAAAATGGAACCGTGTGGCCACAATCACTAAAGGTATGTTTGGAGATAAAATGAGCAGCATTTGATTGGCAACTGTTCAGCCTGGGGTGATTGTTATTTTCTGGGGTGACAGCGAGTGCAAACATACTGTTCATGCAAGATGGCCCAAAAAGACCTAGAAACATTCTGCAACCATTCTAATTTAAAAAAAAAAAAGATATGATGAACACTGTATAATTTTCTGACAGTCATTGAAGGTGGTCATGTTTCACATAGCAGTACAAATGTAAAAAGTGGTTGGTTTTTTATAAAGGCTGTTATTAACCAGTACAGAACAAGGGTCTCAATTATGAAAGTGTACAAATACATGTTCTAAACTGTGCATAAGAGCCGCCTGTACGCACAAGAACATTTTTGTTTATCTTGAATACATACAGCTGTACACAATGGGCGTTGATGAATACCACACATTCTCAACTGATGTGCTCACGCATAGCCACATTCACCATATGTTGTAAACAACTTCCCTTTAAGACCAAGACCAGAGCCGAACGAGTCTATGTCAGGACCGAGACCAGACAATCAGATGTGTTAAGTTGGTGGTTGTAGTATCTTCCAAACCAGACATGAAATTTCTCTTGAAGTATCTAAAATATCCCATCGACTTTAGTATTATCAATCTGTACAGATAAGAACAGAGGACATACATAGGACATGATAAGTATAACCCATTTTCTAGCAAGTGCTGCACTATGAGCCTACTTTATACCATTACATTAGGGGGATAGAGAACATGTGTGAGAGTTTACTTGTTTAGAAAAAAAACCCTTTAAACGAAAATATAACAAAAAAGACAGAGACCGGTCAAGACTGGTCTCGATTACTACAGCACTAGTGTTTCACAATGTTACTAAATTTAGTACAAACTTAATTTCCCTCATAATATTAGGTATTTCATTCCTCAAAGCAAAGAAAAATTATTTTAAAATTAGGGGGAAATTTTCTGCCTATATAAAGTTGTTCTCCTTTATTCTCCTTACATACAGAACGATAGTGAGATAATTAGAGTAATTATTGATGAGCTTTATTCTAATCATTGTAGTGTCAATTGTTTCAGCAAAATCTGTAATACATTTATGAATAAAAATTACTCACTCTGCCTTTCTTGCTGCTTTCAATACTGGCATCATCTTCACAACACATTCATCTGATATCTGATAATTCCTCAAAACAAACTCATCCAGATCCTCTTCTGAGTTCAGCAACACAAACACCAGAGCTGACCACTGAGCAGGAGAGAGTCTTTCTTCACCGAGACGCCAGTCTCCTTTTCTGTTCAGGTAATGTTGGACTTCCTGCACTAGAGAATGATCATTCAGTTCATTCAGACAGTGGAATAGATTGATGGATTTCTCTGGAGATGGATTCTTCCTGATCTTCTCCTTGATGTACTCGACTGTTTCCTGTTTGCTGTGAGAGCTGCTTCCTGTCGGGGGCAGTAGGTCTCGTAAGAGAGTCTGATTGGACTCCAGTGAGAGACCCAGAAGGAAGCGGAGGAACATGTCCAGGTATCCGTTCTCACTCTGTAAGGCCTTGTCCACTGCACTCCTGAGGAGATCAGACATGTCTGACTTGGTGAAAAGATCAGACAGATCAGTAATTTGGTGTTCTGTTACATTTTTGTTCATGAAGGAGAGAAATGCGTATAAAGCAGCCAGAAACTCCTGAACACTCAGATGTACAAAGCTGAACACCTTCCCCAGGTGAAGTCCAAACTCCTCTCTGAAGATTTGGGTACACACTCCTGAGTACACTGACACTTCTCTGACATCAGTGCCACACTCTCTCAGGTCTTCCTCATAGAAGATCAGGTTTCCTTTCTCCAGCTGTTGGAAAGCCAGTTTTCCCAGTGCCAGGATACTCTCTCTGGTCTGCTGAGGATCAGGGTCACATTTCTGATGGTACATTTGGTCCTTGTGTTTGATCTGACAGATCAGGAAGTGTGTGAACATTTGAGTCAGAGTCTTGGGGATCTCTCCACTCTCTGTTTCACCCAACATTCTCTGTAGAACAGTGGCTGAGATCCAGCAGAAGACTGGGATGTGGCACATGATGCAGAGGCTTCTTGAAGACTTCATGTGCAAGATGATTTTATTGGCCAGGCTCTGATCACTGATCCTCTTCCTGAAGAACTCCTCTTTCTGAGGATCACTGAACCCTCGTACCACTGTTACCTGGTCTACACACTCAGGAGGGATCTGATTGGCTGCTCCTGGTCGAGAGGTTATCCAGAGGAGAGCAGAGGGAAGCAGATTCCCCTTGAGGAGATTTGTCAGCAGCACATCCACTGAGGCTGACTCCGTCACATCACACAATCTCTCATTCTTCTGGAAATTTAGAGGAAGTCGACACTCATCCAGACCATCAAAGATGAACAGGACTTTGTTGATCTCACAGTCTATTAATCGTAATTCTTTTATTTCTGGGAAAAAGTGATGAAGAAGATCCATCAGACTGAGATTTTTCTGCTTCATTAGATTCAGCTCTCTAAAGGGAAGTGGAAACATGAAGGTGACGTCTTGATTTGCTTTTCCTTCAGTCCAGTCCAGAATGAACTTCTGCACAGAGACCGTTTTTCCAATTCCAGCAACTCCTTTAGTCAGAACTCTTCTGATGGACTTTTCTTTAAAGAGATCATTACATTTGATGGGTGTCTCCTGTGTTGCTGGTCTCCTGGACACTGTCTCAATCTGTCTCACCTCATGTTGATTATTGACGTCTCCATTCCAACCCTCTGTGATGTAGAGATCTGTGTAGATCTCATTCAGAAGTGCTGAACTTCCATGCTGTGAGATTCCTTCATTAATTCTTTTACATTTCTCTCTCAATCTAGAATTGAGTTTTCGCTGGTGCACAGGGACGAGTTCTGATAAAAAGAAGAATAAAATGTAAACTCTATGATCATCTCTGTTGTCTACTGATATTTTCATAGCTGTATATCATATGTAAATATGTAATGTCAGTACTGATCTGTTATTATATTGTGCTGATAAAAGCACATCATTATGATGAGATGTGTTTAATAAATTTAGAGCAGTTTCCTTCCTCTAAAGTTAAAGTGATGTTATAACTCCATGAGCTCTTACTGTTCTGCAGTGTGTTAGCGAGATCTGTGTGGTTCATGTTCTTCAGGAAGTGCAGTGTGATCTTCAGCACTCCCTCTCGGACACTGCTCTGATCCTCCTCATCCTTCACCTCCCTCTCAGAGCATGCTGGGTAATCAGGACTCAGGAGCTTCTTAAATCTCTTCAGCTCATTCTTTAACAGACTGATGACTTTGTGCTCCAGCACCTGAATAGAAATAAAAAATAAGAGAAAATTATTCATTCATAATGTTAGTCTCTATTCATTACTTTTCCATGCACTTTTTTCTAATTATATATAATTATATATAATAATTTTTCTAATTGTAAATTATCATAATATATAAAGAGTTTTGGACAAAACTGAAAAAAATCATAAATAGAGAAAATACAGCTGTCAGTATTTTATCATAGTGTATATGAGCAGCTTTAATCAGTTACTGCTACTTTCACAATATTTCAGAACATTTAAGTAATTCATTATTAAGTATTAATGCTTTGTTTTAATTATTCATTTTATAAATCATCTGAAATATTTTGATGGGTCATATCCGACATACCGGTGTCATGCCAATGCTGGAATCAGTGTTTTTTTTTTAACTATTCCTAAAGTGTGGGTCTGTGTGTGGTGGGGTGGGGTGGGGGGTTTGGGGGGTGTCTTTTCTATGATATATTATGATATGCGGTTCGGTGTGTATATTTTTATACTGTTTTTGTTATCTCGTGTGAAATTAGAGTGTTTACCTTTTCTCACTATATTGTATTATGTACTGTATTTGTATAAAACCTGTAACCTGTAGAGGCATGAGTCTGTCTTTTTTTCTCTTTTTTAAAAGGGTTTATTAGTTGTTCATTTTAGGGAGTGAGGTTACTTTATTGCATTTGTCTCTTCTTTCTTTTTTTAAGTTCTTGTTACGTAGATGTTTGAGTAGCTGTGATTGTCCCTGGAGAGTTTGCTAATACTTCAGTTTGAGTCTCATGTTTTAGATCTGCTGGCTGGTGGACCGGGAAGTTGGGGAGACATCCTTGTTTATGTTGCGACCTACCGACACGAGTCGTAACAAAATGTAATAACTTGGCTGAAGATGAGATAAATGTAATTATTTATTTACTTAGCAACACAGAGCAGCTAGTTACAGACCCTGGGACCTTCTCTTGCTGAATTCTCATCTTCACTGCCTGACCGTTTCAAACTGCACTACTACAGTAACACGTTTTATATTAAAAACTCTAATAAAAAGATAAACAAATCAACATCTCTCTCTCCCTCACATACACACACACACACACACACACACACAAACACACACACACACACACACACACACACACACACACACACACACACACACACACACACACACACACACACAAATATACACACAAACCTTAAATATAGACTCCAGTTGGTTGCTGTGTGTGGTATCTGAATCCTTCTGAATCCTGTGCACATACACAACATTACATTTAACTAAGACTATAAATCATATTCATATCTGTAAAACACAAACTAATAAATACAGACATATTTTCTAATTATCCATACTAATAATCAGATATAATTGATTATTACTGCTTATAGAAAAAATACATTTATGAAAATAAAGTATCAGTAATTTACACAATCACATCAAATTTAATCTCACTGAAATCTACGGCTGTAAAAATGTCATTATTTCATTTCACGTCTGTAATATCACACTCTCCAGCTCTGTTAATATAGATTTGATGAACTGATGTAATTCTCTAAACCAGAGTTTGAGCACGTGAGAGTGTGAGTGATTACACACTGAACTAATATTAAACTTTACTGACCTCAGATCAGTAGTGCTGTCTCTGTCTCTGAAGTGTATTAGACGGTTTATTGACCTGTCACTCCTCATGGACACACAACTGGGTTTAGGTGAGTCTGATCTGAATATATAGATGTTTATAAACACAAAACATGAAGGGGACAATCAGTAGATTTTAAAATGTCTAATGTAAAACTCGTGGTTCTTTGTGAAAGTTTAATAGATAAAATTAAGAAAAATCAGATTAGTAGTACAGTCTCTGTCTCTGAAATCTATTTTGGTTGGTCATTGACTGGTCACTCTTCATGGACACACAGGTAAGTCTGACCCTGAATCAGACTATAACACCCCTAAATACAGCATCTTTATTACTGTTCTGCATACTGTTCTGCAAAACAACCCCAAAGCATAATGTTTCCACCTCCATGTTTGACGGTGGGGATGGTGTTCTTGGGGTCATAGGCAGCATTCTTCCTCCTCCAAATACGGCGAGTTGAGTTGATGCCAAAGAGCTCCATATTGGTCTCATTTGACCACCAGAGGACAACTGGGTGAAAGTGTTGTGGTCAGATGGAGGTGGAAACATTATGCTTTGGGGGTGTTTTTCTGCTAAGGGGACAGGACAACTTCACCGCATCAAAGGGACGATGGACGGGGCCATGTACGGTCAAATCTTGGGTGAGAACCTCCTTCCCTCAGCCAGGGCATTGAAAATTAAAAGTAATCACTAATTCATTACCAAGTACTAAGTCACGTTTTGCAGAGGGGTCAAATACGTATTTCACTCATTAAAATGCAAATCAATTTATAACATTTTTGACATGCGTTTTTCTGGATTTTCTTGTTATTCTGTCTCTCACTGTTTTAAAATTATAGACTGATCATTTCTTTGTTAGTGGGCAAACGTACAAAATCAGCAGGGGATCAAATACTTTTTTCCCCCACTGTAGGACACTTTCCACAATTGTTGAAAGAAGCATTTTCATGGTCTCTACAGAATAGCATGGCATATGCAAGTAGTATTGAAACTATAATGTTGACCAATTAAAAACATAATATCATCCTACACATTCACACTTACTATATCTGCAATAACGTTTTGCTCAAGTAATAAGTGCAACAGAAAATCACAAGTGAGCAACAGTTCTGTCAGCTGACAGAGTAGCAGGCAGGGGCAAGCAGAACGTGCAATCAGCTAGAGCATGTTAAGAGTCTGGGCAGTAGATGATGTCATAGTTGAAGTACATAAGGAAAACAGACCATCCGGTGACACACAGACAAGAACGGCTGACATCCTTTGTGGACAGCAACATCGACAGTGTCTGGTGATCTGTCCTAAGGGTGATGTAGACCAGTGGTATGTACACCACTTTTCAACGACCCAAATGCAGGCAAGGGCTTTGTCTGCCATAGTAGTATACATGTGCTCAACAGCAGAGTGAGTACAGGAACTGAATGCCACAGATCTTTTACTATTATCTGTTCCCACTTGAGACTTGATGGCACCCAGTACATAGTCAGATACATTTGTAGATATAATGGTGTGCAGTGTAGGTCAAACAAGGCTAGAGTCTGGCTATTCACAAGCATTTTCTAAACAGCCTTTAAACTCCCATGTGCTTTGACAGTCCACTGAAGTGCATCTCTATCTGCCTCAGGATTGGCTGTACCACAGTAGCATGGTGTGGCAGGAATTTGGAGTACCCGGAAAGCAGCCTGAGGAAGGAGTAGAATGTTATAGAATCAGTGAGTGCAGAAGCATTGGCGATGACCTGTATGTGTTCTTTTTCTGGATGTAGGCCCAATGTGACCCAAGAAAGGCAGATTGTGCTGCTGGAATGAACAAACTGTACACTGGCTGCATTCAAGCACTATAGGATGGTTTAAGGACTTTGGCATGTGTGTGAATTTCATGCACTTGGAAGTTGGTCAAGACAATGGTAGAGAGGACACCCTTAATCTGAACAGTAGTTCATCCATATAAGGCAGTGGAATGACATCGATGATGACTGCTTTCTTAGGCTAATGTAGACAAACACACATGCACACTCTTTGCCAGAGTTCTTCTGTGTTATGACTATCAGGGAAACCCAAGCATCAGTGAGTCATCAGTGCACTCAATCACAACTGTAGTGAAGACAATGTTTATGTTGGGTGTCTGATGTACAAGTGTGATGGCGGTATAAATTTTCACAGGGTGCACATAATTTTGTGCACCCTGGTGAATGCAGTGGTACACAGGAGAAGAAGGAGAAGAAGATACAGAGCTATTAGGAGGCAGTACTCTGATCTTGGAAATATTTATATGTAGCAAAGACATTAGGTCTCCTCCCAGCAAAGGAATCCCTTTGTCCACAATGACGAAGGTAAGTGGAGAAGTATAGATATGAAGAGAAACTTTTTCTGATATGGAATGTGTGTTTTAGAGAAAGACACAAGCTTGACAGTACGCTGTGTCAGTGGAATGTTGCTAAACAAGTCTACCTTACAGGACTGTGAGTGGTGTGCAGTAATCTTCAAAGTTCATGTAATCTTGTGTGCATGTGTAGAATTTTCAGTGTATAGTACTGTGACTTCAGGCAGTCTAATCTCACGTACTTGTCTAGTTTGTGTCCGAGCGGAGCAACAGATATTTACAATATGTCCCATTTTCCTGCACAGCCAACTAACTGATTTATTGGTGTGAATGAACACGTGAGAGAACCCGGGAAGTACAAACCTACAACTACATCCTGTCACTGAGATACAAGTTCTGTAGTTTTTGAAGATAACAGAATAGCAAAGGACACGACACACACACTTCACTCACCTCTCGCCTTTCTCTGTGTCTCGCTCCCCAGACACACTCATTTTGGAGGCCATGTGTCCTCTAACAGATTATACCTATAAACCTGCACACACACACACACACACACACACACACACACACACACACACGCACACACACACACACAAACACACACACACACACACGAATGTACACAATACAATTTTATTTGTATAGCGCTTTTAAAAATGGACATTGTCCCAAAGCAGCTTTAAAGAAATATATAAATTTAGGATATACATTTTTAATTTGTGAATTTATCCCTAATGAGCAGCCAGAGGAGACAGTGGTGAAGAAAAACTCCCTGAGATGATATAAGGAAGAAACCTTGAGAGGAATCAGACTCAACAGGGAACCCGTCCTGATCTGGGTGTCAGTATAACCTTATAATCCTTCTATAACTGTGTACTACATGGTCAAATAGTGGTATTGTGTAACCAAGAAATTTTTAACATTAAATCTGTTTTTGTTGAATTTCTCCACTGTTCACTGAGACTTGAGTTCAAAACTGTATGTGCCAATTGTAGTCATAGCTTTTTTTTTTTTTTTTTTTAAGCATTCAGAGAAACACTGCAGGACACATATTTACTCCATTCCAACATGTGTGTGTTAAATCTAACTCTGTATCATCACACAGTTCACTTACAGTAAAATCAAGTCCTACAGTAAACTGTGTACACTACAAGAAAAACCCAACTGAACTGTTCTTCTAGTGTAGATTCATAACATTCAAATATAATAGCTTTAGATTTAGATACTTACTGTGTTCTTCTCCTGAGAACGGTTTATTGTCCAATCGTCACTAAATGGAGTTTCACTTTTACTCCAACTGACTGGACTGGTTTAGGTAAAATATTTTTTAGAGTAGGAGGTGGAGTAAAGAAGCACACACACACACACACACACACACACACACACACAACACACACACACACACACACGAACACAACACAACGTTTTTGGTTCTAACATGAGTGAATTTTCGGTTGTATCATTTCTAAAAAAAAAAAAAACTCTGTGTGTGTGTGTGTGTGTGTGGTGTCTGTAATCTACCTCTATGATTGCAAAAGGCCAGCAGGTAGAGGATATATTAAGAATAATAAAGAATGCTGCATGCTAATTTCAAGAAAAGTGCTGGGAACAACACCAACTATCATTACAGCCTGAATCAACCTCTCCAAATCAATCAACACTGTTACCAGGAAGTTCTTCTGGAATATTCTGTTTAAATGTGATAAATTACATGATTATAGGAGGTCATGTGAAACTCTTCTGTCAGCTCATGAGTGAAACAGTGGGACCCAGTGAAACAGTTGTCCTGTCACCTGTCCTCTTCAACATCTTATGCTTATCTGTCATCCATCTCCTCCACAAGGATCTTCACTATGAATGGGAGTCTGTTCAACACCAGGAGGCTTCAACTGACCACAAAGCTGTCCAGAGAACAAATCCTAGATCTACAGTATACTGATGACTGTGCTCTTGTGGATTTCTCTCCACAGGATGCTGTAGTTGTCAGAACCTGCAACAGTATCGGGCTCTCAGTTAACACCTCCAAATCAGCTGATCTATCATTCGAGTACTGGAACACCACACACACTGCCATTCTTCTAAATTACCCAGAAATCACTTATTGTTCTGCACATTATTAACTGTACACTAAAATTTTTTGTGTACAGAATAGCTTACCTTTTGAGGAAATACCAAATAATGTCAACAACATTTACTATCAGGGTGGGAGCATTAACCCTTTCTCTCAGTACACTGGTGTTCCATTCTGAATGAGTAACTGTTAAACCTCAATAGTCTATGCAGAGCCGTAATCCTCCCTCTTTCTAATTGACAAAGAATAAGTTGGCTAATGCAGGTGATGTTGGGGGAGAATGTTCCCCCATTTCAGAGCCTCCTCAATGTATTTGTTCATGGCTTGGGTTTCCTTAGTGTACAAGGGGTAGATGTTAATTATGCAGTGCATAGGGAAAGTTTTCACACCCTTTCAGGTTTTCCACATTTTGGTGTTTGTGACTCATCTTAAAATGGATTCAACTCTTTTTCCTCATCAGTCTACACACAATACTCCACAATGACAAAGCAAACAGTTTTTAATATATGTAAAGTTATGGAAAATAAAAGAGGACGAGTGGGAAACACAAAAACAACTCAAGGACCACACAAAAAGTTCCATCAGGAAAGTTCCTTTCACCCTGATGAAGGTCATCCTTTCAGACTGGTGAATGAGAGTCAATCTTGGCAGAAAGCTCCAGTTTCCTTGTGAGATCATCAACACAAGTCTCCGTCCTAATATAGTGATGCAGTCCAGTGGTGCCAAGACGGTGCTCCTCATTGAGCTAACTGTCTATTGGAAGGAAGGAACAGAAGCTGCCTATGAGAGGAAGAGTCTGAAATACTCTTTCAGACGAGTGTAAGGAAGCTGGTTGGAGGACCATCATCTACCCGGAAGACATAGGATACCGTGGCTTTGTTGGAACAACAACTGTTTGACACCTGAGGGATTTGGTAGTAACTGGAGCGAACCAAAAGAAGGCAATGAAAGACCTGGCTGAAAAGGTCAAGAAAAACAGCTTTTGGCTCTTGGTGAGGAGAAAGGAGAAGTGTTGGGGTTGTAACACCTAACCAAAAATCTATTTGCAGGGGGAGGCAAGGAGATGTCCCTGCCACTGTTATGCTACCAGGAGATGTTACAGGGTTAAAGGAGGGAAACGGTGTTAAGCGGTGGCATCCGGCTGATGACCCTACAGCTGATTTATGCCATATGGATCCATTGGCACTGAGCATACATTAACAGTGCCAATGGTGCTCGCTACAGCTTTAGTCACTGGGAAGGTCTGCATGGCTCTGGTTGTGTTAGGCAAGCATGCCTGAGTGGTGTTGTGCAATGGGAGGAAACCACATGGAACAAGTCACACTGAGAATGCATTTATTGTGCCAGAGGGGCTTGCTACAGGCTTAGTCACTATAGAGTCCTTTATGTTTTTGGTTGCGTTAGGCATGGTGGCAAGGCAGAAGGTAGAGCGGGAATCCTATGGGCCCCTGGGGAGGTTCGACATTTTTTAAAAAAAGAGGAAAAGGAGTAACCATCTTTTCCACATGCCTCAACCTCGCGCTCCCCAAAAAAAAAAAACTTTATATGTGCAAAAACAAAAACTCACTTCCTGTCACATAACCCTGCCCCCAATATGACAGGGGTTATAAGCCACAAACATTATTCTGTAAACGCAATAATACGGAACATTATTAATGTCAATTAAGACATTTTAATGACATTAATATGTGAAGTATATACATTAATATATATATGCATATATACAGTAAGTTCTAGCTTGGCTACAAACACATACACCCAATAAACTTTAAACTAACAGATGAATAAATGAAATATTTTCTACACCAGAAAGTTTATTCTATATGCAAAGCTATAATTACCAAGAATACTTCCAAATTATTGTGTGTGTGTGTGTGTGTGTGCGCGCGTGCCTGCGTGCGTGTGTGTGCGTGTGCCTGCGTGCGTGTGTGTGTGTGTGTGTATAAGAAGGCAGTAAATCAGTAACACGCTGTATCTTCTCCAGTTTACAGTGTGGATCCTTCAGTAGATCAGAGAGCAGCTTCACTCCTGATTCTCTTGGTTTATTCCAGTACACATGAAGTTCTCTCACGTGTGATGACCTCAAAGCTGAAACCAGAGCAGCAAAGCCTTCTCCTGTAATACTGCAGCCTACCAACCTGTACAAACACACACACACACACACACACACACACAGACAGGTGATGTGGGAATATAGAATACCAGTCCATCACACTGTACATTGGGGCAATTTATCTTATCAAATCCACCTATCGGCCTCCCACCTCTCTAATATAACATTGGAAATTGTAGAACCTGGAGAAAACCCAAATGGATAAAGTGAGACAAAAAACGGAATCTTAACTAATGTTATTTTATTTTGTCTTAAAAAAAGTGATCTTACTTCAGTATCTCCAGTGTACAGTGTGGATCCTCCAGTCCAGCAGAGAGCAGCTTCACTCCTGAATCCTGCAGGTTATTGTAACTCAGGTCCAGTTCTCTCAGTCTGGAGGAGGTTGAGCTGAGAACTGAGGACAGAACTCTACAGCTTTCCTCTTTGAGATCACACAACGCAGACTGGGAGAGAGAGAGTAAAATATCAGAACACTGGTGCCTGAATATGCGTGTGTACAACATTTACATTTATTCATTTAGCAGATGCTTTTATCCAAAGCAACTTACAAATGAGCATTTATACGTGTATTTCCAGTGAGGGGAAATACATGTTCACATAGTTAATACATAGTTGTTTTTGTTATTTAATCCACTTTAACTTCACACACATAATGCCATTTAACTTTATACTCATAAATATGAATAAAAAGTAAGTATGTATATGCATGCATGAATATGTGTTTTAAACAAACAAACAATCTGATAGGCAAAACCACAACGTAAAACCATTATTATCTTGTTGAAATGTTTCTTCTCCCCAGACTCAGTTTTGTGGCTGATGAGACTCTGCATATTCACTTAGTTACTGTAATTTCAGTAATTGCTTTACTCTGAACAGGGTCCTGGTGGATCTGGAGCCTAACAGGGGGGCACTTGGTGTGAGGTGGGAATATACAGTATGCTGAATGAGATGCCAGTCCACCACACTGCACCATTAACATGCATTCACACACTCATTCAAGCAATTTATCTTAGCAAATCCACCTTTGCAACAATAATTTAATCCTTTTAAATAATTGTTATATTATATCTGTATGTATGTTTATTCCACTTTCATTGAACAAACTGTATATAAGATACATAGGACATGCTATACTTCCATTTGCACATAACTGTACATCTGTTAATAGCATATCTGTACATGCACAATCATGTCTATTTTTGCTATGTTTTTGGAATTGTATTATATTTAATTTTGTTGCTTTATTTAAACATTTTAAATATATTGTAGGATGTTCCATTTTTTCTGCACTGGAAGCTCCAGTCAACAAGACAAATTCCTTGTGTTTGTAAACATACTTGGCAATAAAGCTCATTCTGATTCTCATATCGGCCTCCCACCTCCCTAATATAGCACTGAAAATGAGAGAACCTAGAGAGAACCCAAATAGATACAGAGAGACAAAAATTGTATCTTAACTAATGCTATCCTATTTTGTCATCCTCCAGTGTACAGTGTGGATTCTCAAGTCCAGCAGAGAGCAGCTTTACTCCTGAATCCTACAGGAAATAATTCTCACCCTGGTCCAGTTCTTTCAGATTGGAGGAGGTTGAGCTGAGAATTGAGAACAGAACTCTACCGCTTTCCTCTGTGAGATTACAGTGGAACAGGCTGGGAATTAAATATATAAATGGTAAATGGTCTGCACTTATATAACACCATTTAACCATAGTGGTTCTACAAAGTTCTTTACACTCTTTCTCATTCACACACACACACACACACACACACACACACACACATTCTAATGGTGGTAGAGTTACCACGCAGGGTGCTAGCCTGCCATTTGGAGCAACCTGGGGTATGTGATCATAAACTTAAAAACTTAGTACTTAGGCCAATTTACATAGTGTAATGATTTAAAAAAAAAAAGATTTTTAAGTAAAATTAATTTTCCTACAAATGTTAATCCACAGCTACATTTTATAATTGACAGCATTAGTAATGCCAGTTGTGGCATGAGTGTAAGAAATTCTCTGACTGTTCAAACATTCAACTCAACACTCAACAACACTCAACAACACTCAATAACACTCAACAACACTCAACAACACTCAACAACACTCAACAACACTCAATAACACTCAACAACACTCAGTAACACTCAACAACACTCAACAACACTCAACAACACTCAACAACACTCAATAACACTCAATAACCATGGGCTCCTCTGATCCACCGAGGATCTGAAAATAAATGTAATTTATGCCTACAGAGCAGAAGTTTATGAAAAGACATCAAAATGCTTTCAGCTCATTCAGTTCAGTTCGGTTTTAGTTTAGTATAGCACTGTTAACAACGTGAATTGTCCCAAAGCAGCTTTACAGAAAACATAAACACAGGATACAGCATTGTGACTGTCTAAAATGTTAAGAAATGGAAGTTAAGAAAATCTGTGAGCTCCCAGTATGTGGGCAGAAAGGCAAAACAAAACCCACAGATAACATTAAGGACCTGCAAGAAGGATTAGATGAGACAGGAGTGGTGCTGAACTGTTCTACTCTCCAGGGTTGCTTCCATAAAAATGATCTGCATGGAGCAATCTGAAGGAAACTGCCTGCAACCTCAAAAGTGAATGTCTGAACTGTAAAACTATCTGGATAAGCCAGTGGCAACATGTTGGAAACATGTTACTGTGGACTGATGAAGTAAAAATGGAACTCTGTGGCCACAATCACTAAAGGTATGTTTGGAGAAAAAATGAGCAGCATTTGATTGGCAATAGTTCAGCCTGGGGTGGAAACATGCTGTGCATACAAGATGGCCCATAAATAAAATGTATTCAGTTCATCAAATATAGAGTAACTGTGCATTGATATTTACAGAATAAATTTCATTAAAATATTTACTGCAGAGTTTGTGTTACATACAGAATGATAGTTAGGGAGCATGTGTTAGGTAAATGAAATGACAGTTTAGGGAAATAAAAAGTGATAATAAAATAATAATAAAAATATAAAATAATAAATAAAAAAGATAATAATAAATAAAATAATGAAAATATTATCATAATAAAAATTATTTTTAATGTTTCATAGTTCAAATGTTATTAAAGAGAGTAGAAACTTAAATTCCTAGGTATATTAGGTGTATAATAAAAATATTAGGTGTTTAATTGCTCAAAGCAAAGAAGACAGATTTTAAAAAATTTGGTGTGTGTGTGGGGGTGGGGTGGGGGTGTGTGTGGTTGAGATGGTCTCTTCAGAAAACTTCCTCATTCTCCTTACATACAGAATGATAGTGAGCTAATTAGAGTAATTATTGATAAACTTTAAGTATCATTAGTGTTAAAACAAAATAAAATACATTTATGAAATAAAAATTACTCACTCTGCCTTTCTTGATGTTTTCATGACTGGCATCAACCAACTGAGACATTCCTCTGATATATGAAATTTCCTCAAAACAAATGCATCCAGCTCCTGTTCTGAGTTCAGCAACACAAAAACCAGTGCTGACCACTGAGCAGGAGAGCGTCTCACTCCACTGAGACACCAAATATCTCCTCTATTTGGGTAATGTTGGACTTCCTGCACTAGAGAATGATCATTCAGTTCATTCAGACAGTAGAACAGATTGATGGATTTCTCTGGAGATGGCTTCTCCCTGATCTTCTTCTGAAGCCCAAAATCCTCTCTGAAGATTTGGGTACACACACGTGAGTACACCGACAAGTCTCTGACATCAATGCCACACTCTCTCAGGTCTTCCTCGTAGAAGATCAGGTTTCCTTTCTCCAGCTGTTGGAAAGCCAGTTTTCCCAGTGCCATGATACTCGCTCTGGTGTTCTGAGGATCAGGGTCACATTTCTGATGGTACTTTTGGTCCTTGTGTTTGATCTGAAAGATCAGGAAGTGTGTGAACATTTGAGTCAGAGTCTTGGGGATTTCTCAACTCTCTGCTTCACCCAATATTCTCTCTAGAAGATTGGCTGAGATCCAGCAGAAGACTGGGATGTACCACATGATGTAGAGGCTTCTTGAAGACTTCATGTGTGAGATGAATTTATGGCCATGCTCGGTCACTAATCCTCTTCCTGAAGTACTCCTCTTTCTGAGGATCACTCAACCCTCGTACCTCTGTTACCTGGTCTACACACTCAGGGGGGATCTGATTGGTCGAGAGGTTATCCAGAGGAGAGCAGAGGGAAGCAGATTCCCCTTGATGAGGTTTGTAAGCAGCACATCCACTGAGACTGACTCTGTCACATCACACAATCTCTCATTCTTCTGGAAATTTAGTGGAAGTCGACACTCATCCAGACCATCAAAGATGAACAGGACTTTGTTGAATTCACAGTCTATTAATCGTAATTCTTTTATTTCTGGGAAAAAGTGATGAAGAAGATCCATCAGACTGAGATCTTTCTGCTTCATCAGATTCAGCTCTTTAAAGGGAAGTGGAAACATGAAGATGATGTCCTGATTTGCGTTTCCTTCAGTCCAGTCCAGAATGAACTTCTGCACAGAGACTATTTTTCCAATTCCAGCAACTCCTTTAGTCAGCACTCTTCTGATGGACTTGTCTTTAAAGAGATCATTACATTTGATGGGTGTCTCCTGTTTTGCTGGTCTCCTGGACACTGTCTCAATCTGTCTCACCTCATGTTCATTATTGACGTCTCCACTCCAACCCTCTGTGATGTAGAGATCTGTGTAGATCTCATTCAGAAGTGATGAACATCCAGGCTGTGAGATTCTTTCTTTAATTCTTTTACATTTCTCTCAGTGTGGTTTTGAGTTTCTGCTGATTACCAAATGCAAGCTCTAAAGAATAATGTGTTAATTTTATGATCATAGTTATGAATTATTTACATGTTCATACATAATGTTTTAATTTGTCATATTCAGTTTCAGAGTAGGACTTTCATCATTACAATTAGAATTGTGTGATACATATAATCTAATTTTCCATGCCTAAAGGTAAAATGCTGTAACAATTCCCTTACTATCCTGCAGCATGTTAGTAAGTTCTGTGTGGTTCATGTTCTTCAGGAAGTGCAGTGTGATCTTCAGCACTCCCTCTCTGACACTGCTTTGATCATCCTCATCCTCCACCTCCCTCTCAGTGCATGCTGGGTAATCTGGACTCCGGAGCTTTATAAATCTCTTCAACTCATTCTTTAACAGACTGATGACTTTGTGCTCCAGCTCCTGATTAGAAATTTACAATACAGATAGAAATGTAATTTAGATTTTTTCCAAAACAAACACTTGCATTTTATGAGGGGAAACACAGTGTCACATTGGCTGAGATCCAGCAGAAGACTGGGATGTGGCACATGATGTAGAGGCTTCTTGAAGACTTCATGTGTGAGATGATTTTGCGTATTATGAGTTGATCTAAATATTCATAATGCTGCTACATGCTGGTAAAATTGAAATTACTGAACTTTTATAAAAAGTAAAAACAAGACCTTCAGCTTTCGAGAGAGAGAGAGAGAGAGAGAGAGAGAGAGAGAGAGAGAGAGAGAGAGAGAGAGAGAGAATGTCTGGTTATGCATGTATGTTTCGAATGAATGTGTGTAGCGTAGACCAGCAGCAGCACACACATCCTGTAAGGATACCTGTGGGACAAAAGCCTTAAAGGAGGTGAACTCCCTAATGGAATATGCGCTTATGCCCAGAGGCATAGCAAGAACGCATGTCTCGATAGAGACGATAGAGATTGTTGCACTATCCAATTAGAGATGTGCTGCTTTGACACAGCAGCTGCTCTGACTTACACCACTGGCCGAATATAATCTGGCATATTATACAGGAAGGCCTTGGCTAATACCGGAGTAAAGACAAGGCATGGAAGGGGTAATAGAAAGCTTGTAGATCTCCTACTCGCTTGAGAGATGTCAGGGCCAGCAGAAGAGCTACCTTTAGAGTTAGAAGATTCTCAGAGGCTGACTCTAAGAGCTCAAATGGTGCAATGACAGATCTTCCAGGACCACAGAAAGGTCCCAGGAAGGTATGCGCAACCTGCAGATGGGCCTCAGCCGTCTGACACCACACATAAACCTCGAAGTTAGAGGATGTTGCCCCACAGAGGCTTTATCAAGTAGGGTGTGGCTGGCCGAAATGGTGGCCACGTAAACCCTGATTGTAGAAGGAGCCCACCCCACTGAGAAACGTCCTTGTAAGAACTCCAGGACTGTAGCTATTGAGCAGTTCACTGAGTCTAGCCTGCATTCTTCACACCACAAGACAAAAAGCTGCCACTTGAGCACATACAATTACTCTCAGATGGTGCTCTAGGGTTCAACATGGTCTCTACAAGCTCAGTTGTGAGACCAGAATCTATGAGCTGGTGCACCTCAGGGGCCAGACCCACAGTTTCCATAGTTCTGGACAAGGGTGATAAATCAGTCCATCTGAAAACTTGAGACAAGAGAACCCTGGGGAGGAAAAACCCAAAAAAGGGGAAAAAAAGGAGAAAAATGGGGAAAAAAAAAAAAGGGGGGAAAAAAAGAAAAAAAAAAAAAAAAAGGGTGGGGAAAACAAAAAAAAAAAGGGGGGAAAAAAGAGGGAAAAAAAAAAAAAAAAAAAAAAAAGGGAGGGGGAAAAAAAGAACAAGGAGGACCACGGGAAAGGGGGGAAAGGGAAAAAAAAAAAAAAAAGGGAGGGTGGGCTGTCTCCCACAAAAAAAAAAAAAAACACACACACTAAAAGGCGCCCCCACAAGG
Source organism: Ameiurus melas (assembly GCA_012411365.1). Classification (NCBI taxonomy): domain Eukaryota; kingdom Metazoa; phylum Chordata; class Actinopteri; order Siluriformes; family Ictaluridae; genus Ameiurus; species Ameiurus melas. The sequence continues at coordinate 7,000,712 of CM022757.1, read as the reverse complement.
CGACCACCACTGGTGAGGGAGGGACACCAATGCCCGGGGGCCCCCCCCCCCTCCTGTCGCGCCCCCCTGGGCCCCCACCCACACTAAAAGCCCCCACAAAACAAACCCAAACAAACCCCAAAAAAAAAACCCCCCACCCCCTAAAAAAAAAAAAAACAACCCCACAAAAAAGAAAAAAAGAAAAAAAAACAAGGTGGAAAAAAAAAAAAAAAGGAAAATTAATATTGAGGAAGAAGGAATTTCAGTGCTATTAATATGGCCCACATTTCTAGGCAATATATATGCTGCTCCATATGAGGGCTGATTTAGAGACCGTGAGCTGGACAGCTGTACAAATCAAATCCAAAGCCTGTGAGAGAGGTGTCTGTCATTACCGTCATGGGCTAAGGAGACACCCTTAGATTGTGACCCAAGGCTAGAAACTGGGGACACTTCAAATTCTCAGAGCACATAGGCATCGCTACGTGACACTGATTACTCTGAGAGGTTTCGTCCAAGGACGAAGCCCCCAACGTCTCAGCCACCACCGAAATGGTCTCCTGAGCAATAGACCCAATGGTATGACGTTGGCTGCTGCTGCCATAAGTTCCAATAGTTTCCATAGAGACTGGAGCGGATACCAAGATCCAGCTTTATCTTGCTCAATGTTGATAGGATTGACCCTACACATGTTGATGATAGAAATGCCTTCATTGTAGTAGAATCGTTATAAGCCCTAGAAAAGATGTCCTCTGCACTGGAGAAAGCATACTTTTCTGAGGTTGATCCTAAGCCTCAAGCTCTTCATGTGGGTGAGAACAACATCTCGATGTTGAACCACCAGTTCCCTGGATTGTGCTAGAATAATTCAGTCGTCCAGGTAGTTTAGTACATGGATGCCCTAGAGTCACAATGGAGCCAGAATGACATCCATGCACTTTGTGAAGGTGCGAGGGGATAAAGCTAGTGATATTTCGATGTGGAAATATGCACATTTTAGATCTATCACCACAAACCAGTCCTCAAACGGAATCTGTGGAATGATAAGTTTGGGCGTCAGCATTGTGAACCTGTATGTCCAAAGTGAACAGTTCAGATGATGCAGAAAAAAGCAGTTTTTTTGCAAGTTATTTTCAGTTAATAGCAAGCCGCAACTGTGGTTCCCCTGGATGTCTGCGGGGTTTGGCAGGCTGCCATACTTGCCTGCTGTGTCTCCCTCGCACTAACACTGAACTCAACACAACAAGGAAGGAACTGGCTGAATTCCGCCATGTCAAGCTCACTCAGCAAGTCTGTTTGGTAGGCCTGCAACACTGTCATTGTCTGCAGTGACCCACAAGCAAGACGCACTACTAAATAGGCCATGCCCACCAATGCCAGTGTGGCCTTACACGGTGGCTTGGATGGCAAAGCCGCCCCCCCTAAATTACCTGCCTTCGATGGCAAGAGGTAGCTCGCAAGTGACTCCTCCAACTTCAGCATAGCAAAATATCCATGCCGTTCATTCCCCACAATGGCCGGATAATCCAACATCATGGGGTTATAAATACGGCTTATGAATAGTGAAAGGAAATTCTCTTATATCGTGTATTCATTTAATTAAAAATGGTAAATGTGCACTTATATAGCACTTTTATCCAAAGCGCTTTACACTGTGTCTCATTCACCCATTCACACATTCACACACCAATGGTAGCAGAGCTGCCATGCAAGGCGCTAGCTTGCCATCGGGACTGCTTGCCAACTTGGGGTTCAGTGTCTTGCCCAAGGACACGTCGGCATGTGGAGTCACCCGGGCCGGGAATCGAACCACCAACCCTACGATTAGTGGACAACCCACTCTACCAACTGCGCCACAGCCGCCCCTAATTTAACTACCTCTTTCAATAAGCTGATCAACTGCTATCCTTGATTATAATCCTAGAAATCCACATGTATTTTCGTGTCATCATAATACAGGACTCGTTTTGTATTATGACTATGTACTGTGTGTTTTGGTTAAATCTGTCTGACACTTGGACCAGTAGAAACCATCCACGCACTTCTATGTATAAATACTCCTGTTTTGAATGAATAAACTGGACTTCTATGCAAGTATGCATGTGTCAGTGTGTTCACTTAGGCTCCCCAGATCTGAAATGCTCTGAGGAAAACCACACTTTCTAGCTCATAGCAGCACAGAACTAAAAGTTAATAGAAGAAAATAGTTGTAGAATGGTAAAATAGGCTAAAGAAAGCATGACGGAGATCTGGAGACATAAAGCCGAGATTCCTGAGATGAGTGGAAATCTAACACATGGTTTTTCTCCAGGAGCCTGATATTTTGTCATGCACTTCTGGAAGAAACGGGAGTGTTCTGCAGTGTGCGGGATTTACTTTCACTGGGGGAAAAAGCTCATCTAGCCTTAGTAATCACTTCAACAGCTCTTTATATGCTGGTCTCGGTTCTTAGCACATCCTTCTGGCTCCATGGAGTCAGAGAAGAGTGATTACTATTATTTTTGTTTGTGTGTTTTCCCCCTTTCGGCTTTCCATAGCGGAAGGAGGTGTCGCGACGTGAGCTCCAAAATCCAGCACCGGATCCGGAAGACATAGAACTCGTCTCTGGCTCCTCCTCCGGATCCATAACAGATCCCCCGGACCTGAGACGGCTTGCTGCCTCGGTAAACCCAACTTGCTTCGGCTTCCGAGAAGAGAGCGAGTCGCTAGCTGAGCTGCCTAATGTAAGGCATTCACAATGTGCCGCCTCTCGAGGCTGCCATCGCATAATCCATCTCTAGACACGTCAAACAGAAAAAGTGCACTACTCCCTGTGATGAAACAGGAGCAAGCCATAACACACTTCCTGAAGTCTCTCACTCATATTTTTCTCTCTCGCTCATTCTATTTTTTCCTTTTCTTTTTATAAAGAGATAGAAAAGTCTAGAGATTTTGAGAAAAGATAGAGAGGAAATGAAGCATCTTTTTGTTTCTTTATACAATGCAGTCTCGTTGAAGATAATAAGGCTTACAGCGCGATTCACAGGTGCCATATATATATATATATATGACAAAATGTGCCTTTGCTTCTGAAAGGTCTTGAAATTATTTAACAGATTTATTATCATTTTTATTATTTATTATCATAATCATATCATGCAACGCGCTTAATTGCCACATCACCTGATCACGGGAGGCCTATAAATAGGTAGGATTTTACACAAGCTTCAGATGCCGGTTGCGCGTGAGGGTGCTCCCGTAGTGTTATGCTAAACACAGCGTGGAGTTCCCTTTAAAATGGGGTAAGGGTGGCTGGCCGGACATGTGGGGAAATACTAGCAAGCATGCTTGTGATTCAAGTGGAACTGTGAGACTTGGGTGGGAATACGGACCTTCTTCTCACAGCTATGATTATATTTTACAGCAATCCCATTTCTTCTGGAAGCTGACTGTGATCTAATTCAAAGTAAAAGTCATAAAATGGTAGGGATGAAAGAGATTACAATAAACATCATTATAATGTTTGCTACAACTACAGTTGAATGAAGTACGTAGCAAATGCATTAGAAATAATGTTATACTATGGTTTGTTAGGTAGCTAAAATGTATCCTTAAAATATTCTAATACATCCAACAGTACATTGTTTTATAGGTCAGGTTTTGTTTATTTATCTTATATAAGAATACAATAATTGTAAACTAATTTTGTATTTGAGTGACAAATATATTAACCTTCACTGAGGTGACAAACCATAGCATGGGAACTGTTTAATTCTCTCCCGTAAGGTCTCAAAATTCAAATTGTCTCACAAGCATGAGTATAGTCCATGAGCGAGTAAGAGCAAAATGCATGTAACTGCTAAGTGTTTGGAAAACCGAAGTACACTCGAACATGAAAGCTTGATTCACTGCTTGGTGTTCACGATTAACTTTATGTGTGCTCAATTCACAGCAGCTCACACACCCTCCAGTTTATAAGCATTGTCACTAACACTGATCTGCATGCTCAGAGCTGCTGTAGTCACGCATTCAAATAAAGATACTTTTTAAATGCCATACATACTCCAAATCACACACACACACACACACACACACACACACACACACCTTAAATACAGACTCCAGATTTTTGGCACATACTTTCGGATTCACTGTAGTTTTTGGGGTATCTGAGTAAACAGATACGTCTCCATTACATATTAAATATATTAACAATGTTTAATACCATTATATTTATAATTAAAACACTCAAACCTTTTTTTTTATTCTTTTATGAATATAGAATTTCCTTAACGAAGTAATTTTTGTTAAGTTTAGTTAGTTTAATCAGATGGACCTGCAAGTGAGAAACTTTAAAATACATTAGACGATACTGACCTCAGATCATATGGTGGAGAAGTCATTGACTGGTCAGTCTTTATGGACACAGAGCTGGATTCACATGAGTCTGCTCTCTGATCCTGTGTCCAACTTTAGCAAAAAGTTGGTGTTGAAGTTAAATGTTAAAGGAGCGAAGAATATGGTATAATATGTGAGATGCTACATGTTCTGTATAAAAAAACTTGAATATTTGTACATTTCATTATTTTGTATACATTTCTGAATATATTCTCTATCTTCGTTGAATGATCATCAGTTCTTACTTGACATTGGTAAGACCTTTCCTATAAGTCTAAAATCTGATGTAATTAACAGAAACACCTGCTTGTGTCTGTGAGTATGGAAGGTAGGCTTCCTTTCAGGAGACAGCAAACAGTACAAGAACTCCAGCTATGATCTGTGACAATCCACCAGGTCCATCAAAAGTCAGTATAGGCAAAAGTTTTCAGTAACTCTTACCATGAAATGCAAGGACAAGGTCCCCTAAAAGCAGCAACATACTGCAATTAATGGACACTGATGTGAGTATATCTTTTCCATTAATTGATGAATATAATGCTACTGGTCATAATAGTATCCCACCTCTCTCACTCTTTAAATGCATGGCCTTTATGCTTCAAAAAAACAAACATTGTGCCCTTTCCTAAAAAAAAACTCTGGTCTCTCCCCAGAATGATTGGTATTGGATATTCTGTCAGATATTCGACCCCCATCATCCACACTGCTGCCTCGACCCATGACGTATGTAGATGTATCAACAACAATATTATCAACACAGTGATCAAACTCAAAACCAGTAATGATGATTCAGCTTACAGGAAGACGATACTTCACCTGTCCAACCTGTGTCCAATATTTGTCCAATATTTGTACATCTAAAGAGCTAATTGTAACAGTGAGGTGATGACATCAAAGCAATCTTAATGCATAAGGTGTGTTTAACAAACCAAACAAAACAACTGCAGGACTAAAATACTAATTCCTTATTGACTCTTTTCATAAATGTAGTATTATTTTTCTTATAAAGTAATCTTCTTCAAATAATACTTTAACAGTAGTTAATTTAATCAGATGAATCTGCATGTGGGGAACTTTAAAATACATTAGACTGCACTGACCTCGGATCTTCTACATGTGGTGGATGAGTCACTGACTGGTTAGTCTTTATGGACACAGAGTTGGGTTCATGTGAGTCTGCTTTCTTACCTTGTGTAAAAAAAAAAAAAAACAAAGAAAAAAGAAGTTTAAAAAAAAAAGACACAAAAAAAAACATAAAAAAACCCATGAGTTTGCTTTTTTAACCTTTTAAAAAACAAAAAAAAAAAAAAAAAAAAAAAAAAAATTTTATAAAATATAAAAAAAAAAAAAATACAACACCCTATAAAAACAGTGTTTTTTGTTTTGTACACACACCTTTTTTTTTTTTTTTTTTTTTTTTTTTTTTTTATTTAAATTAATTATATTTTTTTTTTTTTTTTTTTTTCTTATAAAACACTTTTTTTTTTTTTATTTAAACATTAATCATACTATTTAGGTGTTTTTTTGTGCACTTCAGTGATCTGTGACTCCTCATGCGTCTTTACAGTACTTCATTGACCTTATGGGTTTTATATCATATTGGTAATTTGCACTAATGCTGTTCATGCAATCTCAAACTTGTGCAATATCTTTTCCCTACATATTTGCTATTTTCACCTTAATGTGCTGTGTTGTATGTTTTTTTTTACGTGCTTTTTTTGTTTGATTTTTGTATGAGCACATATAAAAATGTTTGATTTTTTTGATTGATTTTTGTAGCAGCATGCTACTGAGCAGAAGAATGGAACTGTTTCATATACTCTGTATTCTGAATGAAAACTTGAACTTGAAACTCTTTGAAACTTGAAGCTTTATAACTCGAGCTGTGGTCTATATGCAGCACTGAGTAACTAGTAATGAATTGGAGAAAACAACATCTGTGAAAATGAAAAAAACAACAAGCCTAAAATAGAATATATTTGGATGGTGCTTTTCCATACTACGTAAACAATGCTTGGGTATATATTTTTCACTCTTCCTTGCTCAATGTTTTATTCCACAAATCATTCTTACCTCTGTTCAGTACTAGTGTCTCTGAATGATATTGGAGGAACCATTGACTGATCACTCTTCATGGACACACAGCTGGGTTCAGGTGAATCTGGTCTTTTACTCTGATGACTAAAACACACCCAACACTAAATATATCTCTGTTATGTACATTCTTCATCACTGTCTCATTGTAACAGTGAGGTGATGATTGCAAAGCAATCTTTATGCGTAAGGTGTGTTTCATAAACCAAACATAAAATTCCAGAATGATCTCAGAAGCGATAAACATGAGCATTGACTAAACATAAAGAAAGACAAAAAAGATGTGCTAAATGTCACTGTGTTGATGATATTTAAATAACTCCAGCAATGGGGACATGAATGAGGAAGTGTTTGTACTCAGGAGAGGTGGGGCAGATTTTTTTCAGATTCTTATTTTTTTCTTCTCCTTATTATTATTATTACCACTTTCATAGAAATGCACCTACATAATCTTCTTATAACTAATCTTTTAAGAAAACAAAAATGTTCCAGAAAACATTTTATTCATGATCTTGATAATTTCCTGACCAAAAATTTGTTGTTAAGACCAATATACAGCCACATCTCTCTCTCTCTCTCTCTCTCTCTCTCTCTCTCTCTCTCTCTCTCTCTCTCTCTCTCTATATATATATATATATATATATATATATATATATATATATATATATATATATATATAATTTAAATTAAATAATTAAATTAAATAAATAATTAAAATAAATAAATACATTTAATTTAAATATAAATTAATTCAAAAAGTGGAACTTTCATATATTCTAGATTCATTCCACATAAAGTGATAAAGTAATATTTCAAGCCTCTTTTGGTTTTAACCTTGATGATTATGGCTTACAACTAAATACAGTATCTCAAAATATATAATTTGCTGTCAAATGATTACTCATTTTGATAACATATGTTTCATGAATCAGACAAAGCTCTAAACTGAGACCGGTTATTGATCAGAGCATAAATGAAATATAAATTAAAATACTTTTAAATCAGGTTATAAAATTTAAAAATCTGTGGTTTAGTTTACTTTCCTCCTCATGATGGTACACTTACATTAATTTTATGTGAATGTCAAGTATTGTCTATATTATTTTATTTGAGTTTATCCATTTGTGTCTGTGAGTACTTAATGTGTGTGTCAGAAAGTAACAACAACAACAACAACACACACACACACACACACACACGAACACTCTCTCTCCTCAACTACACACCCAATCAGGTATTTTCAGGAACAATGACGCAGATGAATTTAGTTGCATATAAAATACTTAATAACTATTTGAATAGTAAAGTATTTTAAAAGAAAACAAGCTAAGGTCAAACAATTGTGGAAACAACATGTGTAAGGAAATCTGGATCAACTGACAACTAGTTTTGCTGAAAAATGCAGCTGTTGTCCACTTCACAGCACTTCACACCAGAGGACTATACAGTAGAGTTGAAAGTGGAGTTATTGGGTCTCTTGCCAAAGAAGATGCTAAAGAAAATGTCAATCCTGTCTGTATTTACTACAACACATAGAGCAGAGAAGTTCCATGCTTGGAACAAAAGATCCCAACGGTGTCAGGAAAACTAGTTATTACGCACTAGCAAAAATTTGTCTTCACCCATGTACTGTCCCTTCCATAACTATTGGAACAGCAAGGCCAATTCATTTGTATTCTAAAGACATTTGGGTTTGAGATCAAAATATGAATATCAGAAGTGAGTTTAGAATGTATGCTTTGATTTTCTGCTACTTATATATACACACGTGTGTTAAACAACATAGAACATAACACATTCTGTATCAGATCACCCAATTTGCAGGTGAGCAAAATATTGGAACATGCAACTGACAGGTTTTTCTTGTTAACCAGGTGTGTCGTGTTAGATCGACTGTGTAAACAATACATAACTCTGAACATCTACTTTTGGTTTTAACCATCAGTTTCACCTGTGAAGACTGCATTTGATGTTAAAATGGCCAACATGAAGATCAGAGAGCTGTCTGTGGGAGAAAAGCAAAACATTTTAAGCTGAGAAAAGAAGAACAATAAGTGGCATTGCACAAACATTGGGCATAGACAATATAACAATTTGGAATGTCCTGAAAAAAAAGAAACCGTTGGTGTACTGACCAACAGACACCAAATGGGTTGACCAAGGAAAGATCAACAGCTGATGACAGAAACATTGTGAGAGCTGTAAAGGAAAACCCAAAACAACCGTCAATGACATCAGCAACAATCTCCACAGGGCAGGGGTGAAGCTATCACAATCCACCATTCAAAGCAGACTTTAAGAGTAGGAACATAGAGGCCATACCACAAGATGCAGACCACTCATCAGCAGTAAGAATCAGAAAGCCAGATTGGAATTCACAAAGAAATATAGAAATGAGTCACAAAAGTTC
>CM022757.1:6959352-6986852 GCA_012411365.1 Ameiurus melas | reverse complement strand
ATGAGAGATAGACAGGCAGACAAATCCAAAACACGGAGACAATAGTGAGGTCAAGAAACAGGCAAAGGGTCAGGCGACTAGCAAACAGGTATAAACAGGGCAAGTCTAGAATCAAGAATGTGGTGTGATTGTGCGTGAAATTGGATGCAGGTATGCCTGATTACATTTACATTTACATTTATTCATTTAGCAGACGCTTTTATCCAAAGCGACTTACAAATAAGCAAAGCGATATTAGAATGAATGAGTGTTCTGGGAATTGCAGTCCATGGTGGCCATGTTTGTAGGTAGCAGTGCAGGATGGGAAATGTAGGTGACAGTGGTTTGCTGTGATATGACAGTGTCTGTGTGTGTGTGTGTGTGTGTGTGTGTGTGTTTGTTTCGGTCAATAACTCACTGGAGTGTCTCCAGTTTACAGTGTGGATCCTTCAGTAGATCAGAGAGCAGCTTCACTCCTGATTCTCCTGGTTTATTGTATTTCAGATTCAGTTCTCTCAGGTGTGATGAAGTGTTTGACCTCAGAGCTGAAAGCAGAGCAGCACAACCTTCACCTGTTAATGCTGCTTTGGGGTGACATACAACATCATCATCACATCATCATCACAAAAAAAAAAAAAAAATCATCATCCCATCACACCCCCACAACACACACACACACACACACACACACACACACACACAACACACACAAAAAAAAACCTACTTATTCCCCAGTCCAGAGAGCAGCTTGTACTACTGAATCCTGCAGGTTATTGTGACTCAGGTCCAGTTCTCTCAGTCTGGAAGAGTTTGATCTGAGAACTGAGGACAGAACTCTACAGCTTTCCTCTGTGAGATTACTCCAACACAGCCTGGGGAGAAATGATGATATATCTGAACACTGACATCTGAATGTGTGTGTGTGTGTGTGTGTGTGTGTACGCCTCAGATACACAGTTCAATACCAATTTTTCCCCCAATTACAGTGTTACATTTTTAAAATGTTAAATGGTAAACAAAATGTTATATAATATTGGTGCACAATTAAATAGTTAAATAGTTGACGATTCTGTTCTCTCTGACTTTTTTTTTAACAAATGAGGACATTTATATTATATACAAATATATAGAAAATCTCTGAAAGTCTGTCTTCGTAACCTAATTAACATAAAATTAAATCATATTGAATGCACAGCCAGCACCTTTGATCTGAAGCTAGGAGTATTAAACATTAGATCTCTTATGTCAAAGGCTCTTATTGTCAATGACATCATTACTGACCAGGAATGTAATTTAAGGTGTTTAACGGAAACTTGGGTTAAACCAAACAAGTACATAGCATTAAATGAAGCCAGTCCTCCTGGATACAGTTATGTACATCAGCCTCATTCAACTGGTAGAGGTGGAGGTGTTGGTCTTATCCATAGTCAAAATCTAGTCATCAAACAAAAATATAGTCATAAGTTTAATTCCTTTGAAATTCTTTATACCAGTGTAAATTACATAGCCACAAAAAATAAGTCAATTCCTCTCATTATTATTTATAGACCCCCAGGGCCATATATGGAATTTCTTAGTGAATTTGCAGACTTTGTCTCAAACCTGTTTGTGTCTATAGATAAAGCATTAATCGTCGGAGATTTTAATATTCATTTTGATAAACTGGAGGACCCTCTGAGAACAGCGGTTGTGTCCATATTAGATTCAGTAGGGATTATTCAGAACGTAATCGGGCCTACTCATAATGGTGGTCACACTCTTGACCTCATACTAACAAACGGATTAAATATAGAAAATATTGTAATTTTTCCGCAGTCTGAAGTTGTCTCAGACCATTATCTTATCTCATTCATAATCCGTATTGATCATAATATCTCCACCTCGCCTCACTACCGCATAAAACGCACATTCACATCAGCTACTGCACCGAGCTTCAGAAATAACCTACCAGAGACATCAATTAGATTTGGATCAGCGCCTGATCCAGTAGAACTCGATCAGGCAACTGAAACCCTGGAGTCAACACTCCGCTGCACACTAGATAGAGTGGCTCCACTCAAAAGAAAAATAATTAGAGAGAAAAAATTAGCACCCTGGTATAATGATCTAACGCGATCCTTAAAACAGAAATCTAGACAATTAGAATGTAAATGGCACCAAACCAAGCTGGAGATATTTCAGACAGCATGGAAGGAGAGCCTACTGAAATATAGGAAATCTCTTGCCGATGCTAAAAAGATCTATTTCTCCACCTTAATAGGAGACAACCAAAACAATTCCAAATTCCTCTTCAACACAGTAGCAAAACTAACTAGGAATAAAACCACTACAGAGAGAAACACTCAATCATTACATAGCAGTGACGATTTCATGAAATTTTTCATTTATAAAATTGAAAATATTAGATGTGAGATACAGGCCATTAAATTACAACCGGTCAGTAATGTAACAAACCCATTACATGACAATGTGGCAATATCAGATCAATGTTTCAGATCAATTCCTCAACCTGTATACTAGATCCCATACCTACATGTTTGTTTAAACAGATTTGTCCATGAGTAATTGAGTCAATTTTAAATATAGTAGATTCTTCCCTAACTACTGTCTATGTACCTAAATCACTAAAATTAGCAGTTATTAAACCATTGATAAAAAAAACCTGACCTTGACCCGTCCCAATTGTCCAGTTATAGACCTATGTCAAATCTCCCCTTCATCTCTAAGATTTTAGAAAAGGCTGTAGCAAAGCAGTTATGCTCGTACTTACATAGGAACAACATTCATGAAATGTATCAGTCAGGTTTTAGACCTCATCATAGCACAGAGACAGCTTTAGTTAAAGTAGTAAATGACCTTTTACTGACCTCTGATCAGGGCTGTGTCTCGCTGCTTGTGTTACTCGACCTTAGTGCAGCTTTTGATACTATAGATCACACTATTCTCCTTGATAGATTAGAAAATGTTGTTGGCATTAAGGGAACAGTCCTCTCCTGGCTCAGGTCTTATCTGACCGATCATTATCACTTCGTAGATGTAAATGGTGATTTCTCCATGCGTACTGAGGCTACTTTTGGAGTTCCACAGGGTTCTGTTTTAGTTCCATTACTTTTCACTTTATATATGTTACCGCTAGGACAAATTATTCGTAAACATGGAATTAGCTTCCATTGTTATACTGATGATACACAGCTGTATGTGTCAGCGAAGCCAGAGGACAGACAGAAGCTTAGTAAAGTTGAGGATTGTGCAAAGGACATTAGACGATGGATGTCAACTAACTTCCTTTTACTTAATTCTGCTAAAACAGAAATACTTTTATTAGGACCACATGTAGCTAGAAGTAATCTTTCTGATTACAAAGTAACTCTGGATGGACTTTCTGTTTCATCATGTACAGCAGTTAAAGACCTTGGAGTGATTATTGACTCCAGTCTATCATTTGATGCTCATGTAGATAATATTACTAAGATAGCTTTCTTTCATCTCAGAAATATTTCTAAGATAAGAAACATATTGTCACTACATGATGCAGAAATACTGGTTCATGCATTCGTCACCTCTAGATTAGATTACTGTAATGCCTTACTGTCTGGATGTTCCAGTAGGAATATAAATAAACTCCAGTTAGTCCAGAATGCAGCTGCTAGAGTCTTAACTAGAACTAGAAGATATGACCACATCACCCCGATCTTATCCACACTGCATTGGCTCCCAGTAAAATTTCGCATTATGTTTAAAATACTTTTATTAACCTATAAAGCACTACACGGTCTTGCACCACAATATCTAAGCGACCTTTTGGTTTTATATGATCCGCCACGCCTACTCAGATCAAAAGGTGCAGGCTATTTGACATTACCTAGAATAGTGAAGTCTTCAGCAGGGGAAGAGCCTTCGCTTATAGAGCCCCACAGTTATGGAACAGTCTTCCTATTAGTGTTCGGGGCTCAGACACAGTCTCAGTGTTTAAGTCTAGGCTTAATACATATTTGTTTACTCAAGCTTACCCTGACTAGATTATATCTCACTACTTCACAGTCCTAATAATAATTTTTCTCCCTCTCTCTCTCTTTTTGCCGAGCCCCACACGAATTTATGGAGATATTGGAGATCCAGATCCCTTCTGCATCTGGATGAGCCCAAATCTTCTGCTGGGACTACGGCTGCTCCTAAGGCCATACAGACTTCTCATTTTCACATTATCTGTGTTACTTTCACATTATCTGTGTTACCTTCACATTCTGTGTTACCCAGATGAGGATGGGTTCCCTTCTGAGTCGGGTTCCTCTCAAGGTTTCTTCCTCAAAAAACATCTTAGGGAGTTTTTCCTTGCCACCATCGCCACTCAGTGGCTTGCTCAGTTGGGATAAATTCCATTTATGTTTCTCTCTGTTTTATATCTGTTTGTCTGTTTCTGTTTGTCTCTGTTTATCTGTTTCTCACTGTATATATCTGTTTCTATTTCTGTAAAGCTGCTTTGAGACAATGACTATTGTAAAAAGCGCTATACAAATAAAATTGAATTTAATTGAATTGACATTCTGTTACATTTAAGTAGTGATTCATGTCAAATAACAGTTTTCAGTTTCACTGTCAATTTAAATATAAATATAAATGTTAAACCTAAATATTAAATGAAATGGTTAAATTTCAACTTAGTGATAATTAGGACACTAAAGAGACCTTTCTACTGACTGTGAAAAACACCAGAATAATAAAGATGTCTAGGCTTCCTTCTCTCTTGCGTGAACATGCCATAGACCTGCTGCAGGGAGACATGAGGACTACAGATGTGTTCAGAGAAATAAACTGTAATGTCAGTAATGTAAGACCGCTTAGATGGTGCTACAGGGAGACAGGAAGGACAGTTGATCGTCCTCGCAGTGGAAAATTACATGTAAGCGTGTCTCCCCAAACATGATGGAGAACTTGCAGATGACTTGGTGGAAGAGTGGAGGAACATCTCACAGCAAGAACTGACCAATCTGATGCAGTCCATGAGGATGAGATGTACTGTAGAACACCAGATACTGTGATACTGTTCCTTCTGATATCCACCTCCACTTTATTCAGGGACTCATTATTCCATTTCTGTTCCTCAAACATCTGTGAAACTTCTTCAGTTTATGTCTCAGATGTTGAATGTTTTTATTTTAATACAAATATTTACACATGTTAAGAAATTTGCTTGACATAAAAGCAGTTGTATGTGAGAGGATGTTTTTTCTTTTTGAATTCAGTTGAATGTGAGGATGAGTTTATATATTTATCTATCTGTGCTAGTGCTACACACTTTTCAAAAGGTCTAAATCCCCATCACTTGAAGGTGACTCAGAGATCTACAACTATACTGTGGTGGACACTGCAGTGATTCTAATCAGGTGCTCATTTCTGTTTTATTGAAACACGGGGGAAATTAGCATATGAATGAGATTTATTTCATTAACATTTAACATTAGTTTTATTATTTAGATTATGTATTTAGATTTAAGATGTATATTCATATTTAATATTTAGCTTATGTATTAAGATTTAACATTTACATAATATTTATATTTAACATTTACACTGAAATGTATTTGATACAAGTCAATATCTAAATGCAACAGAACGGCCTCAAATGTTCAAAAAGAATAAAAGAAATATTTTTACATTTGTCTCCCCATATCTGTCAGCCCCTTGTTATGCATCAGACTTGTTGATTTACATGTTAATATTATTAGGTTTATACTATAATAGCAACAATAAAATAAACACAATGTGAAAGTGATGATCTGACCTCAGTATCTCCAGTGTACAGTGTGGATCCTCCAGTCCAGCAGAGAGCAGCGTCACTCCTGAATCCTGCAGGTAATTTCCACTCATGTCCAGTTCTCTCAGTCTGGAGGAGTTTGATCTGAGAACTGAGGACAGAACTCTACAGCTTTCCTCTGTGAGATTACACCCACGCAGCCTGGCAGAGAAATGATGATATATCAAAACACGGACATCGAGGATTGGAAGGATCAACGCAGTCAATACTTTCAATATTGATATTTTCTTTTTTAAAAATGTGTTTATTTACTTATTTATTTTAGTATTTAAAAGAGTGTGACTTCTGCCATCTGCACACATGCAGTCAGAGATAGACGCAAAAATGATAGAGAGAGTAAGAGATTAGAATAATTATCTGATTAGAGTAATTACTGATGGACATTATTCCGTCAGTTCACTCTTAAATTGTATGTAAAGAAAATGTTTTAAACATAAACAAAAATAACAATCTACTGTATGTAATGATGTTCTCTTCAATATACTCCTCATTCTCTTTACATACAGATTAAGAGTAAACTGACTGAATAATGCTCGTCAGTAATTACTTTAATCAGTACCATTAGTGTTATATTAAAATAATAAACACTGCACTAATTATTTAAGAATAAAAGATACCTACACAGCTTTTCTGGAGGCTTTGACCACCGGCAGCAGCTTTAGAAGACATTCCTCTGATGGGTGATATTTCCTCAAATCAAACACATCCAGGGTTTCATCTGAGTTCAGCAACACAAACACCAGAGCTGACCACTGAGCAGGAGAGAGTCTGACTCCACTGAGACACCAGTCACCTCCTCTGTTCAGGTAATGTTGGACTTCCTGCATTAGAGAATGATCATTCAGTTCATTCAGACAGTGGAACAGATTGATGGATTTCTCTGGAGATGGATTCTTCCTGATCTTCTCCTTGATGTATTTGACTGTTTCCTGTTTGCTGTGAGAGCTGGTTAGTATCTGGGGCAGTAGGTCTCGTAAGAGAGTCTGATTGGACTCCAGTGAGAGACCCAGAAGGAATCGGAGGAACAGGTCCAAGTGTCCATTCTTACTCTGTAAGGCCTTGTCCACTGCACTTCTCATGAAATCAGACATGTTTGACTTGGTGAAAAGATCAGACCAGGTTTGTTGTCTTGCAATCTTTTTGTTGATGAAGGAGAGAAATGCGTATAAAGCAGCCAGAAACTCCTGAACACTCAGATGTACAAAGCTGAACACCTTCCCCAGGTGAAGCCCAAACTCCTCTCTGAAGATTTGGGTACACACTCCTGAGTACACTGACACTTCTCTGACATCAATGCCACACTCTCTCAGGTCTTCCTCATAGAAGATCAGGTTTCCTTTCTCCAGCTGTTGGAAAGCCAGTTTTCCCAGTGCCAGGATACTCTCTCTGGTCTGCTGAGGATCAGGGTCACTGTTCTGATGGTACTTCTGGTCCTTGTGTTTGATCTGAAAGATCAGGAAGTGTGTGAACATTTGAGTCAGAGTCTTGGGAATCTCTCCACTCTCTGCTCCACTCAACATTCTCTGTAGAACAGTGGCTGAAATCCAGCAGAAGACTGGAATGTGGCACATGATGTAGAGGCTTCTTGAAGACTTCATGTGTGATATGATTTTATTGGCCAGGCTCTGATCACTGATCCTCTTCCTGAAGTACTCCTCTTTCTGAGGATCACTGAACCCTCGTACCTCTGTTACCTGGTCTACACACTCAGGAGGGATCTGATTGGCTGCTCCTGGTCGAGAGGTTATCCAGAGGAAAGCAGAGCGAAGCAGATTCCCCTTGATGAGGTTTGTCAGCAGCACATCCACTGAGGCTGACTCCGTCACATCACACAATCTCTCATTCTTCTGGAAATTTAGAGGAAGTCGACACTCATCCAGACCATCAAAGATGAACAGGACTTTGTTGATCTCACAGTCTATTAATCGTAATTCTTTTATTTCTGGGAAAAAGTGATGAAGAAGATCCATCAGACTGAGATTTTCCTGCTTCATCAGATTCAGCTCTCTAAAGGGAAGTGGAAACATGAAGGTGATGTCCTGATTTGCTTTTCCTTCAGTCCAGTCCAGAATGAACTTCTGCACAGAGACTGTTTTTCCAATTCCAGCAACTCCTTTAGTCAGAACTCTTCTGATGGACTTGTCTTTAAAGAGATCTTTACATTTGATGGGTGTCTCCTGTGTTGCTGGTCTCCTGGGTGCTGTCTCAATCTGTCTCACCTCATGTTGATTATTGAAGTCTCCATTCCAACCCTCTGTGATGTAGAGATCTGTGTAGATCTCATTCAGAAGTGCTGAGCTTCCATGTTGTGAGATTCCTTCATTAATTCTTTTACATTTCTCTCTCAGTCTGGATTTGAGATCTCGCTGGTCCACAGAGACGAGTTCTGATAAAAAGAATAAGATGTAAACTCTATGATCATCTCTGTTGTCTACTGATAATTTCATATCTGTATATCATATGTAAATATGTAATGTCAGTACTGATCTGTTATTATATTGCTGATAAAAGCACATAATTATGATGAGATGTGTTTAATAAATTTAGAGCAGTTTCCTTCCTCTAAAGTTAAAGTGATGTTATAAGCCCATGAGCTCTTACTGTTCTGCAGTGTGTTAGCGAGATCTGTGTGGTTCATGTTCTTCAGGAAGTGCAGTGTGATCTTCAGCACTCCCTCTCTGACACTGCTCTGATCCTCCTCATCCTCCACCTCCCTCTCAGAGCATGCTGGGTAATCTGGACTCATGAGCTTCGTAAGTCTCTTCAGCTCATTCTTTACCAGACTGATGACTTTGTGCTCCAGCTCCTTATTAGAACCAAGAAGAAAAAAAAATACAAAAACTCTATAATGTCACACGAGTGTGTGTTCATTACCGAATATAAAACTACATTTTGTCTGATTAATCATAAAGATTCTACACACAGATGTAATAAATAAAAGTTCTGCACCAAATACAGCTTTTGGATTAGAATAGTGTATTCCAGGACGATTCAATAGGTGGCATCCATACAAACTGGTTTCAGCTGAGGACGTAGACGAGTAAATAAATGAAGGTGAGTGATTGAACATTTCTGTGTGTTTGAAACCAATGAGGAAAACACAATACACTCGTGTTCTCTCTTAGTGTTGCTCAGTATTTTGTTCTGTCACATTGCAGTGAGAGTGGAATAGGTGTAATGATTACTCACATCTCTGCAGCACACAGATAGAGATATTCATTACAATGCTGGGATTAGTACACACACGTGCACACACACACATACTGTCGCGACGGACGGACACGCGGTGCGAGGATGAAGAGAATCGCTCCTTCTCCAACTGCCGTACCGGCACGAAGCAGGCAGCCCCGCAGTGGGCGTTGCGGCACCTGGAAAGGACGTCATGCCGCCTGTACTCCCTGTGACCTGACCTGACCTGACCTGACCTGACCTGACCTGACCTGACCTGACCTGACCTGACCTCCCTCCCTCCCCCCTCCCTCACTCACTCACTCCCTCCCTCCCTCCCTCCCTCCGGCGGAAGACATCGACACCGAAGAGGACCGCGCCGGCCGAGACGACGCGCAACGCTGAGGGACGGCCCGAGAACCCCTAGGCTTCTTCCGGGATTCCCCCGACACGCCCCCGCGAGCGTCACGGCGCCAGCCCGGCCCCGCGGACCTACACACACGCCCCCCGGACCTACACTCTACCAATTCCAAAATAAAGCCTGAGTTTCTTTGCTTACTTCCGCCTCCTGTCTCTGTGCACCACCCAGCCCGCTACAATACACACACACCTTGAATATGTCCTCCAGATGACTCTTCTCAGTGAATTCTGATTTATTCTTCTGTGGTCTATGAACAAACACAACAGGTGTTAAAAGTTGAACAGGACTATAAATCATATTCATAACTACAAACACAAACCAGTGACTACACAGATATTTGAGAGATGTTTGATTATCTGAGAGTGTGAGAGATAAAACACTGAACTCATACATTAAACTGTACTCACCTCAGATCAGTAGCACAGTCTGTGTCTCTGAAGTATATTGGACGATTCATTGACCAGTCACTCTTCATGGACACACAGCTGGGTTCAGGTGAGTCTGATCTCTTACCCTGAAACAGACTAAACACACACAACCACTGCATCATTATTACTGTAGCAATACTGAATAATGAAAAGTATTTAAAACCTGATGATATTCCTCATTAACACTGATACGATTCCTTAATCTTCATACTTTATCCAGCTGCAGGAACTTGGGGTTAGACGTGTTGCTCAGTAGCTTAATGCCACTAATCATCAGCTGGTTTTGAACATCTCGAGACAAAGCTGCTGAATTAAACTATTCACTAGTCACTTTTCACAGATACACATCAGAGTCTGATCTGTTTAGTGTTGGTGAATGTGAGAACATTTATGTTTTTCATCGAGTCAGACCCTTCACTCACCTCTCAAACCTTTTTCTCATTTTGGAGGTCATGTCACTTCCTACAGGTTACACCTGTAAACCTACACAGATACACTGTATCATCACATGGTTCAGTTATAGTAAAATCAAGTCCTACAATAAACTTTGTAAGTTACAACTTCAGTAAAAATCAACTGCACTGTTCTTCTAGTGTAGATTCATAACATTCACATATTATAGCTTTAGATGTAGATACTTACTGTGTTCTTCTCTCCAAAAAAGTTTTACAGTCCTAGTCATAAAATTACTGTGCTTTTCTCCTGTGAATTTTAAACTTCCTTTCTTCACAAAATGCAGTTTCACATTCATTTAAACTGCAACTGATTAGTCCACAGGAGGAGGAAGTGTAGGACACACACACATACACACACAGTTTCTTTTTTTTCTTAAATACCAACTCAAAAACACATACAAACACACACAGAGTAATGAACATGTTCGTGCATGAGCCCAAATACTTTCATTTTATATCTACAGTATATGGTGTTATGTGTCTACATACAGCATTTTGTGAGAGTAAATATGTAATATGTTCATTTATACACACACACTCAACATTCACTTATCTCTAATTACATTCATTATAGACACACACACAAAACTACCCATAAAATACACACACACACACACACACACACACAGATGCACAGGTTAAATTTTATAAAGTCAAACATGTGCAGCAGGTGGTGTCAAGACACAGACACACACACAGACAGAGTTTGGCTCCAACCCTAATCAAACACACCTGAACAAGCTAACCAATGTCTTCAGGATTACTAGAAAATTACAGGCAGGTGAGTTTGGAGGTTCGAGCTAAACTGTAGATGTGAAGAACCCTGAGATCATACTTCATTGTTGCTGATATCAAATGTAGTAACATTTTAGACCTCATTGACAAGCATAAAATACTGTATGTCATCATAAACATAATTACTGTAAAATTCTGTAAAAAAAAATAAAAAAAATCAGGTTTATTGTCAAATTTTAGAGACTTTCAGCTGCTTGCAATGAACAAATCAAACAAAAGCAATTGAAATAGTTCAACAAATGGTTCAAGTAGTTTCCCAAAATTCAACTGAATTTTTTCCTCAGGTGGAACAGGAAGTATAATACTGAAACTGACATCATCAGTGGAACAGCAAGGCAGAACTTGGTCAGCAGACTCTGGCGTAAGCAGAACTCGGTCGGCTGTGTCAGCAGACTTAGGCACGAGCTGAACTTGGTTGGTTTTGTCAGCAGACTCTGGTGTGAGCAGAACTTGGTTGGCCGTGACGTTAAATTCACAAAATGCACAAAGGCCAAAGGTCCTTTTAGTACAATTAATACCTTTCTAATCTTTCTCCCAGTGTTCCATTTGAGATTTCTACTGACCTGTGTTATCAGTTTTTAACTCATTTTACTCATAAAATTGGTTATTCAGTTTAACATACCATCTCATAGTTCTTCTTCTCTAGGATCGCCTCAGTGTCAGAGCTCTCTTTCCCTTTTTCAACCAGTGTCTCCTTCACAGCTTTCTAATATTGTTTCTAGTATGAAGTCCTCTTTCTGCCCTTCTGGTGCTCTGCCTTCACATATTTTTAAAAAGGCTTTTCCTGCTGTGAGTCCGGTCATGACCACTATTATTAACAGCTCTCTAGTCGATGGGGTGGTGGAGATCACTTTTAAACATGCTATAGTACAACTGCTGTTAAAAAAAAAGCATCATATTGATCAGGATGTCATGAATAACTATAGACCTGTTTCCAAACTATCTTCCATTTCAAATCTCTTGGAAAAAGTTGTCTATTCTCAGATTTCTTCATACCTGAGTGCTTTTAGTATTTTTGATTAATTTCAGTCCAGTCTCAGGGAACTTCACAGTACTGAATCTGCGTTGCGGAAGGTTACCGTATTTTAATCTTACTTGAATTGTGCATTTAGTAATCTTACTTGAATAGTGTAGCATTTGATAAGGTAGATCATGATATCCTTTTACAAAGACTTGATCATGTAGTTGTGTTTCAGTGGACTGTGTTGGAGTGGTTTGCCTCTTGTCTCAAGGAGAGAACCTTTTCTGTAAATGTAGGGAAGTGTTTCTTAACCTGTGCTCCAATTCCCTATAGTGTTCCCCAGTGTTCCATTTTGGGTCTTTTTTTCTTTTCTCTATATATGCTTCTTCTAGGTCATATTATTGGGAGACACCACTTATCATATAATTTCTATGTAGATGACACTCAGCTTTATCTTCCTTTGAAAAATAAGACCTGCTCTGTGTCTAGTTGGTTTGACTGTCTGCATGATATTAAGCACTGGATGAACATGACCTTTTTACAGCTAAACAACGATAAAACCAAAATAATCGTCTTTGATCCATCAGCTCTGTCTTGTGAGATATGTAGTGTGTGTGTTGTTTTTCTTTTTAAGGTGAAAAAAATGACAAAAAAATCTTTTTTTTTTTTTTGTCTCTTTGTTGGTGTCCTTGGTGTATTTTTGTTTCTTTCAGTTAAGATCTGTTGCTAAAATCAAGATGATGCTCTCCAAGAAGGACTGCGAAACTCTTATTCATGCATTTATAACATCTAGGTTGGACCATTGTAATTCACTCTGCGTTTGCTTAGAACAACTATTGATCATTTGTAATTGGTACAAAATGCAACAGCCAGATCGCTGACTGGCAGCTTTTAAAGCTTTGCATTACTCTGCAGTATATTTGTGATCTTTTCACCTCGTACACTGCTTCAAAACTCCTTCAATCATCCAGTTAATTACTACTCTCTAGTTCCTCGCTCATGCTTTAAGTCTAAAGGTGACTAGGCTTTCTCGATGGCTGCTCCTGGGATTCAATTTAAAATAATGTATTCATCTTCACATTAGATCTTCGACTTCCGTTTCTGTGTTTAAATTCTCTGGGAAAACTTATTTGTATTCTTTATGTTTTAATTGATGGTGTAAATTTTTCATTGGTCTTTTCTTTGGTTTGGTTTGGTTTTGTTTACTCTTTTAATTTGTTTTAATTCTGTTTTATATTTCTTGGACAGCACTTTGTTTTCAACAACCGTTGTTTTAAATATGCTTTATAAATCAGTAAACTAAACCTTTCACATTAAGCTCTAGTTATAATAATGATAGTAATAGACATAACTATATTTACAAGTTCATAGGGAACATAACAAATCAACAATAAAGTAGCAGACAATACAGGGAGCAGGTCTGTTACCACCAGAGTAAATGTTGTTGGAATATTCTGTAAATGGTACTTTATATTAAATGTTAAATAGCTAATAACTTAGCCAAGCTATTTAGCTAACGGCTATGCTAGAAAATTCTTTGCTCCTCCAAGGAGGCAACTTAAAAAATACATTAATCATTCACTAATGACTTACTGACTTACCATCTTAGTGAATACCTTCTTTAAGAAAATAGAGCGGGCCTAACACTGAACTGAGGAACTGTTTGTACCCAGCTGGTTGCTTAAAATTGACTAAAATGATAGTTAATATATAATGTTAATAGTAATTGTTTATATACTATTTATATATTGTGTTTATATACTATTTAGTTAAACTCCACGCCAAATCTATATTCACATTACGAAATTAATTCAGCTGATTTCTTTTATAAATTCAGAAATAAGAATGCATATTGAACATTTTGAGTTAAAAGTCTAAAAACCAGGTCACGATATTTTACTAACCTTATTTATTGTCTGTTTTTATTTGATAACTGTAAAGTCATTAAATAATACAATCTTCATGTTGAAGCCCCTCAGTTAGAAACACCAGGTCAATAAGGAGATTCTAAATCTAGTTTAAAACATTAGTTTAAACTGAAAGTTTTTTTAATATGAAAGGCTTAATTTAATATGAAATTCTGTGGAAATAGTCCTAATACAACTGATTTACACTCAATTTCCTATTAATATTCAAGAATAAAAATCAAATTTGTAAGTGAACCAGGAGATGGCGAGAAAAAAAAAATTAATGTTAGTAATTAAAGTAGCAACTAGGGATAGTAATAATCATTTGGCAATTAAGAAAAAAAATTGGCAGTGATTTATAAAAGGAAGAAATTAACAAGGACAGGAAACTGTTACCATATAAGAAATGTGAAGGATAAACAGATGGAGCTCTGGAACAGAATGTGTTAATAAACTCATCTTCAGGATTTTAAGACCATTTATTCTTAAAAACCATTTTGCAAAAAAAAGTTACAATAACCTGCTTGCATGCGTGCACACCCTTTTATAGTTGGGGGTGCGGCCATGATCAGAATGAACCAATCACATTCAACCCCTTGTTAAAAAGTAAATAAGATCTAAATAAGATCTACAAACATTCTACATAACGTGCACATGCAAACGTGTGCTAACACAGGGCAGTACAGTAATTACTAAATCAGGACTGGCACAGCAAGTGACAGTGTAGCACTGACCAATACACAGTGTTACTGTGGAAGTGTCCGATATAACAGATAGTAGATGGATGGAAAGGATAGGTGCCAAATATTCCATATTCCATGCAGAACAAACTATTCCATGTTCATCAATTCCACATCATCAATTCCACACTCCCACTCAGCCTCAAGCCACACGTTAAGCTACTTATTTGAGGCTAAAGCAACAGAGTTGAGTCTCTTCTCTGAGATGAACATACTCTAGAACAAGCGTTATGTAGACATGTCAAAACTTACAAGCTTTATGGAATACTGCCCTGCCATAACTGACAAAATTATTAATTGGTGGAGAACTATCCAGTTGTTGAAATTGGACGTGGTGACAGACAACCATGGAATTCTGGAACAAGGTGAAGCACAGAGCATGCAGAGATGCAGCTGGCTTAAATCATTTTAGGAATGGATCCATTGCTACAGTCTGTCCTCTTCTTCCCACATGTTGAAATAGAGAAACTATTCAGTCACATGAGTAAGTAAAAACCAAACTATGGACCTGGCGATTGCTGCAGACCTGCAGTCTCTCTCTGCACCCAGACGAGTCATTTCACAGGAAGGAAACACAGAGGTTATAGAATTACATTTACAATATTATACACAACTTGCAAATGCAATAAAAATATATAATAAATAAAAAGATCATTTTGAATGTCATTATAAACGAACACTATTACAGATTTATAAGGACTGATTAGAGGAGTCACTATGGATGATTGAGGTCGACTCCATTCGTGAAGAGTCCAGCTGTAATACAGAATCATAGTTCACCTTATCAATCTTGAATAAAAGCCATTATCACACGATTATCAGGCATTCAGAAACACACATGATGACAACCAAAAGACAAGTATATTAGAAAGAACAGAAATAAACTCATTAGTACCTCAAAAACATAGAGGATGAAGCAAAGAGAGGCTTCATGCACGTCATAGTGTTCAATAAATGACATGAAGGCGAGTCTTTGCAGTTTAGAATCACACCATAATGCTCACAGAAACCCAGTGAACAGGAACATATATGAAACCCTTATTTCTCTAAAGAGAAGAGTACCCACTCTTCTACCTGAGAGAACAAAAAAAGATCTGAAGACAAGAATCAGGTATACCTCATGACAACTCCATCATCCGTGTAAGACCTGGTGCATCTACAAACATTTGAATGTCAGTACATTTTCTCTTCCAGGTGTGTATTTGAGGAGGATTTCTATAAGTTGTTGGCATTTTGTTAAAATGTGGATGTCATTCGTGCCATTAGCACAGGGAATGAGGGAATCTTAATCAATCTTCATTCATACTGTGAAATTCAGTGTGTACGCCTGCATTATTCAAACCCGTTTAGAGACTTAAAATCCACAAGTTCTCCTTAACCCCTCTTACAATACAATCCAGAGTATGCATCATCTTAAATCAACAACGGTCTCATTTCTCAGAAATGTGTATTCCCTAATAAAATCTCAGAGAAGAGGGAAACTGATGAAGAGGCCTGGTGAGAACACTTAGGTTCTTCTATAGTCGCATCTTTCTTCTGAAGCTGTGTGTGGATGATGTAGTGGGAGATGGTTTGTGAATATAACCACCTGTGATGTGTTCTGAAACTTGCAGGTAGAAGAGCAGCACTGAAGCGAGCAGATGATGAAAAACAGCAGAAGAAACTATGTTAGTATTTCTATGTACACCAAAATGACTCGAGAACTGTTAATCTCGTTGAGACGAAGGTCCACGTGCTTTTTATGAAGATCAAACAGGAAGTTAGAAGAGTAAATGAAGGTGTGTGTCAGAATTTCGGGGAAATTCGGAAATTCAGAATATTGCCCTCTGGTGGTCTGGAGGGGAAATGTATGGGCTGGATGTTACACTGTAATATAACTAAAAATAACAATTGCACCCATAATTGTATCAATCAAATAGATTTTGAATGAAATAAAAACATTTAAATAGTGTTTATTATTATTATTTTGTTGTTTACAATTAAGTTGTTTAAATGTTTTATTTAAAATTGGTAACAAACTAATTATTAGTTTAATTTGTTAATTATTAACAAATTAGTACAGAAAAAAGCACATAATAATAAAAAATAAAATCATACATATATGTATATAATAACCCAAACTTGCTGGGATCAAAGATCCAGATTTGTTGCCTATGAGTTGTTCATTATGGATCTAAATCTACATTTGGATTTCTGTAAGGACAGCTTGAGATTATGTTTGTTGTTTGTTGTTAAAAGTGCTATACAAATACAATGAATCGAGATGATCACTGTGTTTCAGTGTGAAATTTGGAGGAAAAAAATCCTAGCAAAGATGGAGACTTTTATATTTTAAGGCTGTGCTTCACAAAGTTAATGGCACTAGGTAGGCAAATATTTCACTGGTCTATAAGAATCAGTGTAGTTTCCGTCTGTAGCCTGAAGATGGGGCTGTGTTCATAGAACATGTCGTTCTCCTTGATTTTATATTGTATATTTACATTTATATTTATTCACTTAGGAGACGCTTTTATCCAAAGAGACTTACAAATGAGAAAAATACAAGCAAAATCACATCAGTATAGTGAAGAGTATAGTATGAAAAGTGTAGTAACTATGGCATGAAAAGCTTGGCATTATTCTACTTCTAGAAACCAGCTGGCTTTGGTAGAAAAAAAATCCGATTTCGTTGTCTATTGTTTTTTTCCCTTTTCTAGAGTTGCTTGTGTGTGTGTGTTTGTTGTGTGTGTGTGTGTGTGTGTGTGTTAGAGCAATGTGTCTTGATAAACTGGAGTCCTTTATGTCTCTCACAATAAAAGTCCTATAGTGTTGCGTCCTGATTTAGTGCTTATTTTAGCAACACGATGTGGAAATCACCACTGTGTGTGTGTGTGTGTGTGTGTGTGTGTATGTGTGTGTGTGTGTGTGAGAGAGAGAGAGAGAGAGAGAGAGAGAGAGAGAAATAGTAATGGAATAAAGGGGAAAAGTGATGTAGATACAGATTAAACTACACTGGTATATTTAATTATTCAAATATGTCCTAATGTTAAATATCTATCGTTTGCATTATATATATATATATATATATATATATATATATATATATATATATATATATTGTCGCGACGGACTGACACTTGGGCGCGGGGGAAAGGGAATTGCTCCTTTTCCAACTGCCATACGGGACGAAGCAGGCAGCCCCGCTGTTGGACCTACGTTGACCGACGGGGCCGCGGCCGAGACGACGCGGCAGCGCTGAGGGACGGCTCAAGAACCCCGAGGCTTCTTCCGGGATTCCCCGACACGCCCTAAGCGGCCGACAGACCGGCCCGCAGACCTACACACACGCCCCGGACCTACACTCTACCAAACCAAGAATAAAGCCTGAGTTTTTGCTCTACTTCCACCTCCGTGTGTTTCTGTGCATCGCCCCATCCCGCTACACTGGTGGAGGAAGCGGGCATGAGCACAGAACCGCACCGCACATAAAAAAAAAAAAAAATAAAAAAATTATTATTATTTTTCCTTTTTTTTTCTACAAGGAGAGAGAAAATGGAGCGGACGTTGCAGCAGCTGTTGCAGACCAGTATACAGCAACAGCCCGTCACCCGACAACTCACGGAAAGCCTCCAGGCGGGCCGGAGACTCTGGTGGCGCTACAGTCACGCCGCGGCCTCCACACCTCTCCCCGGACCCGGGACGTGAACTCCGCCGGCGCTACCTCCCCCCCCTGGCTCCTGATGACGACCCGTGGCGCACCTTGAAACCTTCGAAACCATCGCCCCCCGCGAGGGAAGGGATAAGGACGACTGACCCCACGTAGGTCCCCGCTCACAGGAGAGGCCCGGCGGGCCGCCTATTACAGTCTCGAGCCGGACGCAGCGAGATTACACACGAAGGAGGGCGTGACCCTGCACCCCGACGCTCAACCCGCGCCTGGACCTAACCTACCCCCGCGGGCCTCGCAGTCCGGTCTTGACCGCGCCCCCAGCTGGCGCTTGGCGAACGCCGGAGGTCGCCCGCCGACGCACCATGCCCACGGAGCCGAAACCTTGCTGCCGGGTGCGCCCTCTGGCGAAGTGGTGGAGGGCCCACCCAGAAGGTGTGGATTGAAGGGAGGCCATCATCGCGCTGCTGGACACCAGGAGCATGCTGACCCTCGCCCGATCGTCCGTCCTCCCCGCGGACTCCGGCCAGGCGGAAGCCTCACTGTGACCCGCGTTCATGGGGACACCCGGGAAGTCCCGACAGCAGAGGTGTCGATCAAGAGCGTGACCGGAGCTGGACTCTCCACGGGGCGTGATCTCCCTGACTTCCCCGAACCGTTACTCCTGGGGAGGGACTGGCCAGGATGTCCGCCCGGGCCGGGACGCAGAGACAAGGAAGCCACGACGTCGGAAGCAGAGGACCGGGGCCTGGACCGCTTACCTGGCTCAGAACAACGGGGACGCCACTCCCAAAGGGTGAGTCCTCTATATCGACTAACCCTATGTCTGTTGTCGTCCATCAGGTGAACCGAGAGGGGAGCTTTGGTCGGGAACAGAAGAAGGACGACCGACTCAAGCACTGCTGGGCCCAAGTACGGTTGTGAGGGGTCGAAAACCCCGACCTGAGGCTTTGCACCTCATACTTTCTTCGTCCGGGGTGGCCTCCTCTATCAACGGGGCCTGCCCCGGGAGGCACCAGTCCTGGTGGTACCAAAGACGAAAGCGTCACTCGTCATGCACCTCGCCCATGCCCACCCGCTCAGCGGTCACCTGGGACCGCGGAACACAGTGGAAAAACTGAGGGACCGATTCGTGTGGCCCGGGATGAGTGCCGAGGTCCAGAGGTTCTGCCAGCAGTGTCCCCAGTGCCAACGCACCACTCCCCGTAGGCCCCCGCTTTGCACAGTGGTACCATCTCCGGGTCCCAGGTGGCGAAGTTGCACTGCAAGGTCTACGCCCTCAACCCGGCCCGGGGCCACGAGTACATCCTGGTGGTCGACTACGCCACCTGGTACCGGGAGATGGTACCACTGTGCAAACACCTCCCCCAACATCGCCAGGGAACTTCATCCTAACCGACCAAGGTACGCCCTTTGTCTCAAGTTAATGTCTGATCTGTGTCGGCTGTTGCAGGTGAAGCACCTGAAGACGTCGGTCTACCACCCCCAGACTGACGGGCTGGTCCGCTTCAACCAGACGCTCAAATGGATGCTGGGGCGGGTGGTAGACGAAGATGGGAGGACCCTCCTCCCCTTACGTACTCTTTGCCGTCCGGGGAGTGTCCCCAGGCATCCACCGCCTACCTTCAACCGTTGCGCCGCGCCCTCGAGGACTACTGGCCGCCCGCCCAAAGCCTGGGAGGAACAGCCGCCCCGTACCGCCGGTTGTGGAATATGTAAGGGAAATGCAAGACAGGATCGACCGAGTGGGGCCGATAGTCCAACAACACATGCGCGCCGCCCAGGAGGAACAGCAGCGGGTGTACAACCGCTCGGCGCAGCCTCGGGAGTTCCACCCAGGGGACCAGGTACTGTAGGTACTGTTATCCAACAGTACTTCTTCTGCTACCCAGTAGTGCCTGCAAGTTCCTGGCCCGCTGGCAGGGGCCCTACACCGTTCTAGAGCATCAGGGCGCCGTCAACTACCGCCTGCAACAGCCCGGTAGGAGAACGGACGGGAAACTATACCACATTAACCTGTTGAAAAAGTGGGTAGAACCGGTCCCGGTGGTTTCAGCTTACGTCGCCCTGGACACAGATCAGAACAAGCGTGCTTTGGTCAACCTCAGGGAAGACCTCACCCCCGCCCAGAGACAGGAGCTCCTCGAGTTCGTAGACCAATTCGCGGACGTGTTCTCCTCCCTCCCGGGAAGGACCCAAGTGGTGCGCCACCACATAAAGACACATCCCGGCGTAGTGGTGAGACAGAGGCCCTACCGTGTCCCAGAGGCCCGTTGTAAGGCCATTGAGGAAGAGGTGGAGCGAATGCTACGAGACGGAGTTATCGAAGAGTCCAACAGCCCCTGGTCCAGCCCCATCGTTGTAGTGCCAAAGCCCGACGGGAGCATTCAGCTCTGCAATGACTTTCGCAGACTCAACCTGGTCTCGGATTTCGATAGCTACCCCCTCCCCCAAGTGGCCAACCTTGATTCAACTCCACCCTGGACCTCACCAAGGGGTACTGACAAGTGGCCCTAGCGGCCGACGCTCGACCCAAGACGGCCTTTAGCACCGCCACGGGCCACTGGCAGTACCGAGTCCTCCCCTTTGGACTACATGGGGCACCGGCCACCTTCCAACGACTGATGGACATCGTCCTCACGGCCCCATCGTAGCTTTGCAGCGGCCTACTTGGATGACGTAGATTCCACCTGGTCGGACCACCTGTTCCATCTGGGGGAGGGTCCTAAAGGGACTCGGGACGTGGCTTGACTGCCAACCCCAAGAAATGTCACCTTGGGCTAACCGAGGCGCTAATACCTGGGATACCGGACATTGGCGCGTGAGCTAAAACCCTAGGCAAAGAAAGTTGAAGTGGTGAAAGGCTACCTCAGCCCAGGTCAAAAAACAGGTGCGTGCCTTCTTGGGGTTGGTGGGGTATTATCGGAGGTTTGCCCTCAACTTCTCTGCGATAGCCCTCCCTTTTTTCAGACCTGACAAAAAAGGGCCAGCCGGACCAGGTGAGGTGGACAGCCGACGCCGAGCGGGCCTTCCGGAATCTGAAGGAGGCCCTCACCAGCGAGCCGGTGCGCGAACCCGGACTTTACGCTCCCCTTCTCTGTGCACACCGACGCATCCGAAACCGGGCTGGGCGCAGTTCTCTCCCAAACCTTCGAGGGAGAAGAGCACCCGGTACTCTACATCAGCCGGAAGCTGTCCCCTGCAGAAAGAAGGTACGCCGCGGTGGAAAGAGAGGCCCTGTCAATAAAAGTGGGCCATTGAGGAGCTGAGGTACTACCGGGCGGGCCGACCCTTCATTCTGGTGATGGACCATGCTCCCCTCCAATGGATGGCCAAGGCCAAGGACACTAACGCCAGGGTAACTGGTTGGTTTCTCGCCCTGCAGGACTTCTGTTTCCAGGTACAACACCGGGGGACCCTACGGAACACGGGCCGCAGGGACGCTATGGGCCCACCACCCGGCGGCAGTAGGCTCGGAGCTGGGGGGGGTACTGTCGCGACGGACTGACACTCGGAACGAGGGAAAGGGAATCGCTCCTTTTCCAACTGCCATACCGGCACGAAGCAGGCAGCCCCCCGCGTTGGACAATATACATATAACAAAAGAAAAAATACATATATATATATATATATATATATATATATATTATATATATATATATATATATATGTGTGTGTTTACAGTCAGTCACAGAACTAAAGACGAGGATTTACTCCCATTCGTCTAACATGATTAAAATCTACAGCATCAAATAAACATCTCCTCTGCAGCTTGATTACTGTACTATCATTGAAACAAGGACATCAGATTACACTCTTAATCACACTGTTTAATGAGATGACACACTCTCAGTCTGCGATACATTACACACACACACACACACGCACACACACACACACACACACGCGCAGCACACACACACACACACACACACACACACACACACACATGTGTAACTTGATTACACCAGAATAATAAAATATACATATAATGAGACTACACCAGAATAAACTACATACACAAAAATACATTGAATTTCTCATCCTAGCAAACATTATTTTACCACAAAACCCCAAGTAGATGTTAATGGACGACTTCAAGTAACAGTGAAAGCAAGGCAAGGCGTCATGGTAACAGTGTAAATGCTACTTAATAATAATCGGCTCCAAGTCAGTGCAAAGTGTAAGTAAACCAATACCACCTTTCACACCCAACACCCTTTCCCCTTCAGTGAATTTCCTTTTCCGCTAGGTGGATTTGATTTGTGGCACCACTATGTATCAGTGTAGATGCAGATTCTTCATTTTTCAATCTGTTTTAACCACTAAGAATGTTCTTATTTGTTCTCAGATAAGCATAGATTATATGCATTGGTGATGTTCTACTTCATGCTCTTTGTTTTTTAGTTCTTTAAGCTATGTTCTGGTGTTTTCCATTGGTCATTTGGGGTATACATAGATTTGCTGAAGGCAGTGCTGTCTCCAGCTCTGTCTGTATATGGTTTGTCCCCAGTCCTGGATTCAGATTGGATTCTGTTTCTCAGATTCTCCCAGATACAGAGAGTGTGCAATTACATCCACCTGAGTCTGGCCCTCCTTCCTCTATAAAATCTAACCTCTACACACTTACATGTGTACACTGTATTTGTATACGTTTATGTTTATTCTTTACTTAAAAGCTTTGTCTCATTCATTTTTACCTTCATTCTCTCTCACTTTTTTTTTCTTTTGCGCTATCAGTCATTTTTCACTTTCCATAGGATTCACTCATTTTATTTCTATTTTTTGTCTAGTCTGTCTCTCTCTATCTCTTCTTCCTTCTCCTTTCTTTGAGCACTTTCACTTTCTCCCTCACTGTGTCTCCCTTGCTAGGCACTTTAAAGGATTCTCTACAGTCTTACAGTTTAAAATCAGGAAAAACAGACCAAGATATATAACAATGGAGACTATGGGACCAGATCAAGACCAATACCAAACATGACCAAAGCTATGCATACCATCCAAGACCAAGACTAAACTGAGACTCAAACCAGCTGACACCAAGAAAAGTCTAATACTTATATCAAGTGATACCAAGATAGGACTTTATAACACACAAGGCTAATAAAAGATAAAGCTCCATTCCAAACAAGACCAAGACCAATTAAGACTTATATCTAACAAGACCAAGGCAAAGCAGAGACTAATACCAAGACTAAACAGCATAAATTCCATACAAATAGTAATACAAAAAGAATTACACCAAGTTAGACAAAGAAAAGAATGAGACCAAGACCAAAGCATATGCCAACCAAGACCAAGATAAGTCCAAGATCTGTTCAGTAGAAATGTTCAGCATAAATGTACAACAGAAATGTTCAGCAGAAATGTTGAAACTGTGAAAAGAAATTGGTAAAGACCAAGATCTACACTAAACAATACTAAAATAAGACTCATACCAACTGAGATCAAGACAAGAGCAAGACTTATACCAATTGAGACTTATACCAAGACTAAGACAAAACCAATATTTATATTACAAAAGACTAAAACCTTGGCTTATACCAAGCAAAATGAAAACCTATACAACTAAAACTAAGACAATACCAAGACCCATACCAATCTAGCGTTAGGGTTAGGGTCATTCGCCTTTATTACACATAGCTATAATTGTTTATATTTCCGGAGTTCTTGAGTTAATACTGATGTCTGGTGAAAATGTCATGTGAATAACCGCCTTGTAAATATATTTAATGAAATAAATGTTGACGCGTTCAATACTTATTTCCTGTACTGTAGGTAGCGCCGGCCCTGCCTGACCAATTGAAACTATATATATCGCTTTGCGTGTATTTTCTCAATTGTAAGTTGCTTTGGATAAAAGCGTCTGCTAAATGAATAAATGTAAATGTAACTAGGACCAAGACCTGTTAGATCAGCAGCCCAGGAGATCATAACTGGGGTTCTGGGATGTTTAAAATCATTAAAGATAAACATACTGTATGTAAAACAGAGGCAAACGCGAACAGTGCGTGTGTGTGTGTGTGTGTGTGTGTGTGTGTGTGTGTGTGTGTGTGTGTGTGTGTGTGCTCAAAATGTCTCAGGATAAACACACAGAGGATGAACTATGACTGTAAGTGTTGACTCACTTAATCACACACACACACACACACACACAAAAAAAACCCCTTCATCTTATTTTCATCCTACTACCTAACTGTCTCCCTTTTTTTAATAAGACTTGTCACAACCACATTGTTGTGTGTGTGTGTGTGTGTGTGTGTGTGTGTGTGTGTGTGTGTGTGTGTTTATGTAGGTGTGTGTCACTTTCTCTTTATGCAATCGGGTGTATTTAGTACACTCTGTTCTGTGTGTGTGTGTGTGTGTGTGTGTGTGTGTGTGTGTGTGTGTGTGTGTGTGTGTGGGGGGGGGGGGGGGGGGGGGGGGGGATTCATTGTTTAGTGTTGTGAATTGTGTGTGTGTGTGTGTGTGTGTGTGTGTGTGTGTGTGTGTGTGTGTGTGTGTGTGTGTGTGTGTGTGTGTGTGTGTGTGAAAGGGGAAATTTCGTGGGGGAGGGAGTCTTTTAACACCTTATTAAAGTGAACTAGATATGTGAGCTTATCACATCTCACTGGGAGACCGTGTGACTTTGAAGGACACTGTGTGTGTGTGTGTGTGTGTGTGTGTGTGTGTCTTGTGTGTCTGTTTGTGTGTTATAGCAAGGACAGAGGTCAGACTGAGTGTATGATGTTTGGTGGCTGTGAATATCTTTCTGATAATATTTTTTTAAAAAAAAAAAAAAAAAAAAAAAAAAAAAAAAAAAAAAAAAAAAAAAAATACACTCTTTTTTAAAAAAAAAAAAAAAAAAAAAAAAATTTTTTTTTTTAAAATTAAAAAATTTTTTTTTTTTATTTATTTAAATTTAAAAAATGTTCCACCCTTTTTTTTTTTATTTGTTACTTTCTTTTTTCTCTTCCCCCTTTTCCCTCCCTTCTCTCCCCCCCCACCAATAATAATAAAATCATGTAAAAGCTAAAGTTAAGTGGGGAACTGAAGAAACATCAGACCACACGCACCACAAGATTGGTCCAATGAATCTTTGGGCTACTTGCATTCAGTGCTATGACACATTTTAATTTTTGAACTAACACTGCTCTCACATTTCCATCAGCATTGTTTCCACTCATCAGTACACCGAGACAGCAACTCGTCCTTCACCTTCACTTATTTCTCTATTTCTACATTTATATAAGGTTATTATACACATAATACACACTGTAGGTATTCTCTCACATTTCTAATCAGTAGTGTATGTGTGATGAAGACTTTCTTTGGCTTGCTAGAAGGAGCTTTTCTGAATGTTCTTCCATGCAGGTACTGGAAAAAGAAAGTACACCCTCCTTCAATTCTGTGTGTTTGTTATCTTAGCCCAATGTACTGTACGTACCACAGGTGTGGTCCTCACTAACTTCTATGAACAATCAAATAACCTCAGGTGACTACACAAATACACAACTATATGTGATCATTTTCCTACCGAAAGTAAATCAACATTCAGAAAGCAGGTGGGAAAAAATAAGTACACCCTATAATTCAGTAACATGTAGAAGCACATTTAGCAAAAAATAACTTGAAGTAAATGTTTCCTGTAGGAGTTTATCTCTTTGTCTCTAACATCATTTTGGAGAAATTCTGATCCACTCTTCTTTACAACAGCATTTCAGCTCATTGATGTTTGAGATGTTTGATCTTGCCACAGCATCATAACAGGGTTGAGGTCTGGACTTTGAATTCATTCCAACACCTTGACTTTTTTCTTCTTTAGCCGTTCAGACATAAATTGTTTTGGTGTGCTGGAGATCATCGTCCTGTTGCATGACCCATTTTTGATCCAGTTTAAGCTGCTGGACAGATGACCTCACATTTGTCTGAAGAATATTCTGGTATAAAGTGGAGTTCATCGTTGTCTCAATGACTGGCAGGTCCAGTGGCTGTAAAACAATCCCAAATCATCACCTCTCCACCATTTACTCTTGCATTTGAACATTTGTATTGTTTATATACTGCACTGTATCCAGAATGTCATCTCTCCACAAAACAAATATTGCACATTATACATATTAAATTAGTAAGGCAAAACTCTCGATCTACTGGGCAATTTTCGTTCCTACACTCACCTATGGTCATGAAGGTTGGGTAGTGACCGAAAGAACTAGATCGCGGGTACAAGCAGCTGAAATGGGTTATCTCTGGAGGGTGGCTGGCCTCTCCCTTAGAGATACTGTGAGAAGCTCGGCTAGAGGAACTCATAGTAGAGCCGCTGCTCCTTTGCATTGAAAGGATCCAGTTGAGGTGGTTCGGGCACCTGGTAAGTATGCCCCCTTTGCGCCTCCCTAGGAAGGTGTTCCAGGCACGTCCGGCCGGGAGGAGACCTCAGGGAAGACCCAGGACTAGGTGGAGAGATTATATTTCCACACTGGCCTGGGAACGCCTCGGGATCCCCAGTCAGGGCGGGTTAATGTGGCTCAGGAAAGGGAAGTTTGGGGTCCCTTGCTGGAGCTGCTACCCCCTGGAGCCTATCCCAGGAGGCATCGGGCACAAGGCGGGTTACACCATGGACAAGGTGCCAGTCCATCGCAGGGCACAATCACATACACACTCACACACTATGGACAATTTAGACATGCCAATCAACCTACCATGCATGTCTTTGGACATATTAAATTTAATTTTATTCTCTTCTTGATATTTTTCTGCACATAAAAACTTGCCTTGCTTTCACTCGGCTTGTATACTTTACTTAGTAACTGTGTAAACTGTGACGTGCCAATAAATCTGTGTTTACTGCTGATGCTGTTAGCAGCTGTGTTGATTTAACGTCATTTGCTGAACTCTGAGTTCTGAGACTGTCCTGAGTTCCAGAGTAGGAATTCCGAGCTGAGGGTTTTTTCTTTGTTTGTTTGTTTTTTCCTGGTCGGAGAAATGGGAATTATGAGTTATTAATTCTGGCGAAATGTAGCATTACTGATGTATGAAAAGATATGAAGGTTAGGTCTAAGGTTTGGGGCAGGCCTAGTGTTCATAAGATCATGCATAAAATCAAACAAGATCCAACTACGTCATGCATATTCATTGAAATTCGCACAAATTTCAGCAATTCAGCAATGCTGACACCTCTGCTCTCTATTCAGTAACCTAACCTCCTG
>CM022757.1:6924352-6954352 GCA_012411365.1 Ameiurus melas | reverse complement strand
TGCAGATCACTTGGCACAGATTAATTGCGATACATGTTTTTTTTTTTAATGACCCTGTTCATCTGGAGTGTCTTGCCTTAATACTTTAATCACATATTTGTAACAGTGTAAAATTGTTACGCACATTTTGTATATTTTATTTAACAACCACAATTACAAAAAAGTTGGGACAGAATGGAAAGTGCAAATAGAAACAAAGAGGAGTGATCTGTAAATGTTCTTTGACTTGTATTAGTCCTGTCACGTAATGATTACCACCCCATACACTCCTTGTGTCCGTGCCTTTATGAAATTAACAGTTGGATGTGCCAAAACTTCCTTCAGTTAAACAACGACAAAACAAAAGTCATTGTATTTGAAAACATAGATGAAAGTCGCGAGTTGAACACGTATCTTGACTCCAGGGGTCTAAAGACAGAAAATCTAGTCAGGATCAGTGAAAGCTATAACCAACTACTGTCGACTATCACCTCGAAATGTAGTGAGAAGTAGGTGTTTCATTTCCAGTCAAGATTTAGAGAAACTTCATGGATTCATTACCAGCAGCATGGATTACTGTAATGGACAATGTCTTCCCAAAAAGACCATTAGAGAGTTGGAGCTCATTCAGAATGCTGCTGACAGGATTCTCACCCCAACCAAAACATCTGGGCAGATTACTGCAGTCTTCAGGTCTTTACACTGGCTTTCAGTTACATTCAGAATTGATTTTAAAGTACTATTACTAGTTTATAAATCACTACACGGTCTAGGATCTAAATACATTACAGGTATGTTTACTGAATATAAATCAAACAGGCCAATCAGATTGTTAGGATCGGGTCAGTTAGAAATACCAAGAGTTCCCTCAAAACAAGGTGAGACAGCGTTTTGCTATTATACCACCGTGGCTGGAACCAGCCTCCAGAAGAAGTAAGATATGTTCAAACTCTAGCCACATTTAAAACCAGACTGAAAACACATCTATTTACCTCGCATTTACTGACTGATTTACCTATTACAGTTTTTTATTCATTTTCTATTTCCTGCTCATTTTAATGCATTTATTTTATTTTTATTTCTTGTTCTTATATTTTTTAATATCTTGTATTTTCTTCATAATTTTTAAGTAACGCACTTTGAAATATCATTGTATATGAAATGTGCAATATAAATAAACTTTCCTACCTTGTATTTAAACAAAAAAATTTATAAAGAGAAGGTATTTGATATTTTCTTTTAATAAACTGCATAGTTTTTTGAAGATAAACAATTATTTTGATGCATGCAACACATTTGATAAAAGTTGGAACAGGGGCAATTTAGAGCTAATAGTGATTTGAGAAGTTGAAATAAGAAGGTGGTGTGAAACAGGTGA
Organism: Ameiurus melas; assembly: GCA_012411365.1. NCBI lineage: Eukaryota > Metazoa > Chordata > Actinopteri > Siluriformes > Ictaluridae > Ameiurus > Ameiurus melas. The sequence continues at coordinate 6,952,995 of CM022757.1, read as the reverse complement.
GGCAATCGTGTAATCATAGTATATAAAGAGCCTCCAAAAAAGGCTGAGTCCTTCAAGAACAAGGATGGGTTGAGTCTCGCTGATCTGCTTCAGATGCGTCAGCGAATAATCCAACACTTTGAGTAGAACATTCCCCAAAGACAAATCTGTAGGATTTTGGACATTTCACCTTCTACAGTTCACAATATAATTCAAAGATTCAAGGAATCTGGTCAAATCTCAGTGTGTAAAGGGCGAGGCCAAAAACCACTTCTGAATGCACGTGATCTACAATCCCTCAGACATCACTGTCTTAAAAACCGTCATGAGCCTGACATGGGCCCGGGAATACTGCGATAAACCTTTGTCAGATGACACCATTCACCGCTGCATCCACAGATGCAAGTTAAGGCTTTACTATGCAAAGCAGAAGCTGTACATCAACACTGTCCAGAAGCTCTGCCCACGTCCAAGCTGTTATCAGAATCAGGTCCAATAGCCAGCGTCTTTCATGGTATGGGGGTGTGTCAGAACCCATGGTATGGGTGCGAGTGAGTGCCCATGGTCCTCACATCTGTGAGGGGAGCATTAATACAGAAAGATATGTACACATTTTGGAGAAATATACGCTATCATCCAGAGCAGGACAAAGCCAAACAACATTCTGCCTGGATTACAAGCGCATAGTTTGTAAGCAGTTCATGTAGAGTCCGGGTCCAAGCATGGTCTGCTGCAGTCCTGACCTGTCTCCCATTGAGAACATGTGGCGCATTATGAAGCACAAAATAGGCGACAAAGTCCTCGTATAGTTACACAGCTGAAGAATATGTAATGGATGAATGGAGGAAAATTCAGCCTGGTAAACTTGACCAACTGGTGTCTTCACTCACCATCCAAATGCTTAGTAAGTGTTATAAAAAGAAAAGGTGATGTTACACAGCTGTTTTTTGACCTTTTTTGAAAATTGTTGCAGTCATCAGAATTGTGTATATTTTCAAAAAATAAATTGAATTCACAAAGTAAAACATCAAATAACATGTTAATAATGTGTTTTCAGTATAGTACAGGCTGAAATTTTCAAATGACTTTTTTGTTTGTTATCTTTTTTTTGCATTTTCCATACTGTCCCAACATTTTCAGAATTGGTGTTGTAGAAACACATTTTCCAGATAGTCTGATGAGAAGAAATAATGTCAATATATACAACGCATAGTTATGTAAATTGCATTATTGCAGCAATTGGCATGAAAGAATGTGTGTGTGTGTGTGTGTGTGTGTGTGTGTGTGTGTGTGTGTGTGTGTGTGTGTGTGTGTGTGTGTGTGTGTGTGTGTGTGTGCATTTGAGCACCAGGTGTGCACAGTGCTAGGTGGTGCAGGTGTGTCTTGTTCCAATTCCCTTTTGATGATTCCCCTGGTTTTGCTAAGTTACCATGGTGATCATAGTTGCTCTGTGATGCAATAGAAAAAGTAAGTGTAACACACTCATGAGGTACACACAGAGTAACACAGTCCTGAGATACACACAGAGTAACACAGTCCTGAGATAAACACAGAGTAACACAGTCCTGAGATACACACAGAGTAACACAGTCCTGAGATACACACAGAGTAACACAGTCCTGAGATAAACACAGAGTAACACACTCCTGAGATACACACAGAGTAACACAGTCCTGAGATACACACAGAGTAACACACTCCTGAGATACACACAGAGTAACACACTCCTGAGATACACACAGAGTAACACACTCCTGAGATAAACACAGAGCAACACACTCTTGAGATACACACAGAGTAACACACTCCTGAGAAACACACAGAGGTAACACACCCGTGAGATACACACAGAGTAACACACTGCCTAGTTACACACAGGGTAACACACTCCTGAGATATACACAGAGTAACACACTCCTGAGAAACACACAGAATAACACACTCCTGAGATACACACAGAGTAACACACCCCTGAGATACACACAGGGTAACACACTCCTGAGATACACACAGCGTAACACACTCCTGAGATACACACAGGGTAACACATTCCTGAGATACACACAGAGTAACACACTGCCTAGTTACACACAGGTTAACACACCCTGAGATACACACAGAGTAACACAATGCCTAGTTACACACAGGTTAACACACTCCTGAGATACACACACAGTAACACACCCCTGAGAAACACACAGAGTAACACACTCCTGAGAAACACACAGAGTAACATACTCCTGAGATACACACAGGGTAACACACTCCTGAGATACACACAGCGTAACACACTCCTGAGATACACACAGGGTAACACACTCCTGAGATACACACAGAGTAACACACTGCCTAGTTACACACAGGTTAACACACCCCTGAGATACACACAGAGTAACACAATGCCTAGTTACACACAGGTTAACACACTCCTGAGAAACACACAGAGTAACACACTCCTGAGAAACACACAGAGTAACACACTCCTGAGATACCGATGTATATAAAATATACATGAAATAAACACGAGGGAGACCTAGTATGAATAATATGTAATTTTATTGAAAATTCACAGGACTGGTGGGCTGCGCGAGCTGATAGAGTGTGTTCAGATCCAAATCCAGCCCCTCCAGTAAAGGTGAGAAGGAAAAGTGACGGGCACCTAGACACACAGAAGCGGTATTAGGCGGATATTGATGAATTGGATTCACACTTTAAGATTAACACACTATGATTTATTAGTCACAGAGAAATATAAGCGAGTTAAGGAAAAGCACACACCCAGGCTCACACTCTTACACAGACAAGGACGGGCATGCAGACATAACATAGACACACACACACACGCACACACACACACCCAGAGGCCCCAACGCACACACATAACATTATAACTTTATAAGAATAATAAAAGGAGTATTAAGATATTATAAGGATAATATAAGGAGTAGTAGGATATGTAGGATATTAGAAGGATAATATAATGATATTATGAAGTAGGGAGTACAGTAAACCACTTGCAAGCAGTGTAACCATATATAACAGAAATATAGAGCAAATATGAAAGGTAATTATAAACCAGAAATACAGAAAAATGTAAAAGAAACTTACTCATAATGTAGGTGGTGAAGATTCTTGTCTCGCAAGGAAGGTTCAGGAGTGGTGCAGACAAGGGCCTTAATTTTTAAGAGAGAACCATGAGGAGCCATTTATAAGGGTAGCTGAGTCAAGTTGTACCCACGAGATAACAGTGAGACCAAGGTCTCTCCAAATTGTTTTGTCTCATCCCTCTTTCGAACCTAATGGTATTCAGAAAGTGCACTTTTCAAAATATACTGGTAAATTTGATAACAGCGCTCAGCTTGCGCTGTTACTCCAGGAGAACCGTGACAGAACACCCCCCCCCCAAAGGCACTCCTCCCAGAGTGCCAAGAGTCCTCCCCCTCCACCGGCGGCCCCGGACCCCCTGGCTGGATGTCCCAAGCAGCGCCAGGAAGAAATTGCACGGTGTCCTTGGAGTAGGGGAGCAGAGCAAAGTCCCTAGCTGAAAAGGGCTGCTGATCAGCATCCTCAGCTGAACGGGGCTGCTGAGCAGCGTCCTCAGCTGAGACCTGGGACATGACTTGGACGAGAGACATGGCTTGAGCAAGAGACATGGCTTGAGCAAGAGACGTGGCGTGAGCTTGAACGAGAGACATGGCTTGAGCGAGGGACATGGCCTGAGCGAGAGACGTGGCTTGAGCTTGAACTTGAGACATGGCTTGAGCGAGAGACGTGACTTGAGCTTGAGACGTGGTGTGAGCTTGAGACGTGGCGTGAGCTTGAGACGTGGCGTGAGCTTGAACGAGAGACATGGCTTGAGCAAAGGACATGGCCTGAGCGAGAGATATGGGCCTGAGAGAGAGACATGGCCTGAGCGAGAGACATGGCTGTGGTGTCGGGAACGTGAGCCGGGGCTGTGACCGGGACCTGAGCCGGGGCTGTGACCGGGACCTGAGCCGGGGCTGTGACCAGGACCTGGGACTGGGTCTGGAGTTGGGCGTCGTGAGCTTGAGACTGTGTCTGGACTTGGACATGGTGAGCTTGAAACTGGATCTGGACTTGGACGTGGTGAGCTTGGAACTGGGTCTGGACTTGGACCTCATGAGTTTGAGGCTTCAATTTTTCAGAGCTTTCTAGTTCCCACATTTTGGCAGTCAACTCCTTCAGTCGATTCAGTGCCTCATCTCAAACCGTTCTGGTTTGGGTGAGTTGAGCTTCCCGCTCAGACAGAGTGCTGCGTACACCCAGCAGTTCCAGCTGCAGTTGGGTCACCTTTTTCTCTAGTTGCTCCCGCATTGTCATCAAAACTCGTTTCTGGATTAACTCTTCTTTCAGCAAGACCAGAGTGTCCCGTAATTCTGCCTCCACCGACGAGCATTCTTGAGTACTTTTGACCTGAGACGTTGCAGGATTAATCTTCTGGATTAACTCTCTTTCAGCAAGACCAGAGTGTCCCGTAATTCTACCTCCACCGACGAGCATTCTTGAGTGTTTTGACCTGAGACGTTGCAGGGCCTGGAGACATGGCATCTCCATTTCACCTGCTCATAGTAGACATGGAGAAGAGGCTCAGCACGAGTCCTCCCATTACCTTCCCGCAGCACTTTATCCAAGTTATATTTTTGCCTGGGTTCTCCGAATTCCTCAAAAAACTGCCCAAACAACAGCCGAATATCCTCCAGCACCCCGGGTCTCTCAGCCACTATCTGTCGTGCCCATGTGCAAGCGAAACCCATAAAGCAAGACATGATGAACAGGATAAATTGTCCTTCTGTTGGTTTCGGGTCGCACAGGCTGGCGAAATATTGCTGACATTCGGGTAATAATCCGGGTAACCCAGGCCATCATACCGCGCAGGCATGTGCTCGAAAGTCTTCTGCGTGAAACGCATGGAATCAAAGGCAGGGATACTTAGCATGCTGTTTCATGTTCGGCGTCTCCCCTGTTCTCGTGCTACATCCATGGTTGGGGCGGTTGAATCTGTCACGAGGCGTGACGGCAGACAAGTTGGCAGGATGCAAATGCAGTACGAACGGTGATGTTTATTTACAGTGTGATGTGAACAGAAACAGAAACAAGAAACATAATTCAATAAACGAAGCTAGGCTAACTATGACTATGGCTGTGGCTATAGCTAACGCTAATGCTAAGGTTAAGGCTAAGGCTACTCTCTAAAGTCGCACTCGCACTATACATGGCATACATACATATATTCAATGCATTCAACCGCGCCGCGTGAAGGACGGCTCACGGTATATATCCACACAGTCATTAGCCCGCAATAGCTTCCAGCTGCAGGCACTTCCGCATACGTCACACATGACACGAGGGGGCGAAAACATGACGTCACCCCGGAAGAAGTCCCCGCATGCGCGCCAGCGCTCAGCTCGCGCTGTTACTCCGGGAGAACCGTGACACACTCCTGAGGTACACACCTATTTTTCTATTTGAATGGTAAATGATAAATGTGCACTTATCCAAAGCACTTTACACTGCGTCCCATTCACCCACACACCAATCAAAGTTACAAGGTCTCAGGTGTGAATGGGGAGCAGGTGTGTTAAATTTGGTGTCATCGCTCTCACACTCCTTCATACTGGTAAATGGTAAATGTGCACTTATATAGCGCTTTTATCCAAAGCGCTTTACACTGTGTCTCATTCACCCATTCACACACACACACACTCACGGTAGCAGAGCTGCCATGCAAGGCGCCAGCTTGCCATCGGGAGCAGCTTGGGGTTCAGTGTCGTGGCCAAGGTCACTTAGGCATGTGGAGTCACCCGGGCCGGGAACCGAACCGCCAACCCTACGATTAGTGGACAACCCGCTCTACCAACTGCGCCACAGCCGCCCCATCATTTATTAATTCCATTATCCACAAACAGCTGTATGAACTTGTCATGGCTGCTGAGCTTCCAGTCTCTCTACCACATCACTCTGAGAGAGAAAACAAAATAGAAGAGTTTATCTCAGGAGCTATTTGGGTTCTGGATAAAGTGCTCTAGACACACACCACACACACACACACACACACACACACACACACACACACAAACACAACGATAGGGTCTGTCATGCTTCTAATAAAAGCAAAATCAATAAATAATAAAGATAAAAAGAAGAAGAAGAAGAAGAAGAAGAAGAGAACAAAATAATAATAATAATAATAATAATAATAATAATAATATTATAATATTATTATTATTATTATTATTATTATTATTATTATTATTGAGGGTCCAGTGTTACCTATTTAATTATTTTACAACATATTTAAATGAACTGTATTTATAACATTTTCACATGTAAAACTGTATAACTGTATTATAATGATAAATTATAAATGAATTTGATTAAATTTTTAAAGATTTTTACACACACACACACACACACACACACACATAGACGCAGTGTCATGATATTTTGACATAATTCAGAATTTTGTCTTCAAAATTATATAGTACATTGTGTGTGTGTGTGTGTGTGTGTGTGCACTTGGAAGTTTACCATGGTAGAGCCCTACTTTCAGAGAGTTTAAAATAGCATAAAACAAGCAGAATTCGTGTGTGTGTGTGTGTGTGTATGTTTTGCACCTGCGCATCATCCAGGGACATATTTTCTGTAAAGAAATTGAGCGTGTGTGTGTGTGTGTGCATCTTTGTGTGTGTGTGTGTGTGTGTGTGTGTGTGTGTGTCTGTGTGTCTGTGTGTGTGTGTCTGTGTGTGTTGTGTGTGTGTGTGTGTGTGTGTGTGTGTGTGTGTGGTGATTAAAAGCATTGCTGGGAGGAGTTAATAGATGAGACAGTTTGGCTGTAGTGAGTAAGGGAAGAATGGAAACTAGGGGACACTGGAATGTAGAAACTGCCCCTTAAGTTCAGAACTATAGGGTGCTATAATTATCTAAGGACACTGTGAGGACAAGGTAACCAGAACATAAGGGGACACCGGAAGCAGTTGAAACAGGAAATTAGGGGACACCAGAGAACAAGCAAATTATGGGCCACTAAGTTAGGCAACAAAACATTAGGGACATTGGAAATTAGAAATTAGTGGAAATTAGGGAATGGTGGAAATTAATTAACAAACAATCTGTTAGACAATATGATTGGTAACAAGAAATTAAAGACATTGTATAGTAATAGGTAATAAAACTAGTAGACACTGGAACTTAATGAGATTGGAAAGTAGGGAATTCTGTAAACTAGGGGACACAAGACACTAGAGCATAAGCAACAAGCAAATTATGAGACACTAAACTATGAATAAATTAGAGACAGTGGAAACTAGAAACTAATATAAGAAATTAGGGGACAGTGGAAACGAGTGAACTATAGAATAGTAGACTGAGGAGTGCACTACATCTCCTGTTCATCAAGTGTTTATTCATTATAACAGATACCATAATGCAGTTTGATGAGAACTGACCCCTCTCTGTTGCACCATCCCCCATACCAGTGTACTACATAAAATAGTAGCCAGAATTTAAGACACAACCATGTGGAAACTCACCATTAGAACAAGGTAATTACAACATGTAATCACACACCCACACACACACGCACACACACAGAGTAACCTAAAATACTCATTTCTGATTAGTTTGTAGGTGTGTGTTATGTAATTATATTCTCATTAAGCAAGATAACACATTTAGGATGTAACTATAGCAACAATTCTCTTAGGGTAGTGTATTGGTATGTGGGCGGGGTTACAGATCCTCTGATGCACTTTACCCAATTACATGAATTTATGTAAATGATTTAGCTGAAGGTAGCTCATTGGACAAGAAACTAACTACAGGGCTAGTTAAGTAGCGATTTTAGCCAGTGGTGGGTGGAATACAGACACGCAGGAGGCTCGTGAGGGTGCGTGTGTGTGTGTGGGTTGAAGGGCAATCGGTTGGTGAGGGTCTCAGCCATCGGCGATTACAGCCAATGGGGCGGGGCGGAGCCATCACTCGCGTCGGAGTCGCATGTTTGGAGATCCTTCTCTTAATCTGCGAGTGGAGTACCACCCTTTTATACTCTCCCCTCGCTTGCTAGATGGTGGAATTCTTCCGCACGGATAACATAGTAAGTGTAACACACCGTTGGTGTGTCGGCGGCCCCACTCCACCGCCACGTGGTCTCTGGCCATCCAAAACATTTGGTGGCGATGAAGCGGAACTGTCTCTTCTGTGCCACTAAGGAGGAGCGATCTTTGTTTCCTGTGCGCCGGCTACCAGCCTGTCATCACAGTCCCCCCCCAGCTCTGAGCCTACTGCCGCTGCGTGTCGGGCTCACAGGGTGTCCTGTCTTGAGAGGCCATTTGCATTCCCATGTTGGGTCCCTGCCCAGTGCTGGACCTGGAATGAGAAATCTTGTAGGGAGAGGAACCACAGAGTCACCTGGGCGTTCATGTCCTTGGCCTTGGCCATCCAGCGGAGTGGGGCGTGGTCTGTCACCAGGATGAAGTTCCACCCAGCCAGGTAGTACCATAGTTCCTCGATCGCCCACTTTATTGCAAGGGCCTCCCTCTCTACGGCCGCATACTTTCTCTCTGCTGGGGACAACTTTCGGCTGATGTAGAGGACCAGGTGCTCCTCCCCATGGAAGGTCTGGGAGAGGACTGCGCCGCGCCCGGTTTCTGATGCATCTGTGTGCACAGTGAACGGGAGGGCGAAGTCTGGGTTTCATAGCATGGGGCCGCTGGTGAGGGCTGGAAGGCCTGGTCTGCATCTATAGACCATTTCACCCGGTCCGGCTGGCCCTTCTTTGTGAGATCTGAGAGGGGGAGGCTAGAGAGGAGAAGTTAGGTACAAACCTCCGGTAGTACCCCGCCAACCCCAAGAAGGCACATACCTGTTTTTTGTCGAAGGTCGAATATAACCCTTTACTGCCTCAAATTTCTTCGCCTGTGACTTGAGTAAGCCCCGGCCAATACGATACCCAAGGTACTGTGCCTCGGTCTGCCCCAGGTCTGCGAAGGTACAATGGGGTCGCAGGACAATGTCCATCAGCCTCTGGAACATCGCAGGAGCTCTGTGTAGCCCAAAGGGGAGGACCTGCCATTGCCAGTGGCCATTTGCCGTACTGAAGGCTGTCTTCGGTCTCGCCTCTGGGGCCAGTGACACTTGCCAGTACCCCTTTATTAAGTCCAGGGTGGAAATGAAACGAGTCATCCCAAATCGCTCCACTAGGTCATCCACCCGGGGGAGGGGATAGCTGTCAAATTCTGAGAGCTGGTTTAGCTTTCAAAAGTCGTTGCAGAGGCGCATGCTTTGGTACGACTTTGATTGGGCTGGACCAGGGGCTGTTAGACTCCTCTATGATGTTGTCCCGCAGCACCCGGCTGACCTCCTCCTTGAAAACCCTAGGCGGGCCTCTGGGACCCAATAGGGCTGCTGCCATACCACCACTCCCGGCTGAGTCTTGATTTCATGCTGTATCAGCTGTGTCAAGCCTGGGAAGGTAAAAAAACATAGGTGAATTGCCCCACTAACTCTGCCAGCTCCTGCTTCTGGGTGGGGGTGAGTTCTGCTCACTTATCAGTCTGCTGCAGGCAATAGTTCATGGGACCTCTCCTCTCGAGGACTGTATATGGGCCCTGCCACTGAGCTAGGAATTTGCAGGAGCTGCTGGACACTAGCAGGAGCACCCGATTGCCAGGTTGGAGCTCATGGGGTTGTGCTGGGCGGTTGTACACTCGTTTCTGTTCCTCCTGGGCAGCTCTCATATGTTCCTGGATGATAGGGGCCACTCGGTTTATCTTCTTCTGCATCTCTTGGACATACCCGATGACCGAGCGGAACAGGGAAAGCTGTTCTTCCCAGGCTTCCCATGCCACGTCCAGCAGTCCATGCGGCCGCAGCCCGAAGAGGAGCTCAAAGGGTGTGAAGCCCGTGGATGCCTGGGGGCACTCCCGGATGGCGAAGAGGACGTATGGCAGGAGGAGGTCCCAGTTCCTCCCGTCCTCGTCTACCACCCGGCGCAACATCTGCTTTAAGGTTCGGTTGAACCATTCGACCAGCCCATCCATTTGTGGGTGGTAGACCGATGCCTTTAGGTGTTTCACCTGCAACAGCCAACACAGATCAGACATAAGCTTTGACACAAACGGGGTACCTTGGTCGGTTAGGATGTCTTTTGGGATTCCCACACGGCTGAACAGGAGCACCAGTTCTTTGGCGATGTTCCGGGAGGTGGCTTTACGCAGTGGGAGCACCTCGGGGTATCTGCTGGCATAGTCCACGATTACCAAGATGTACTCATGCCCTCAGGCAGATCTTGGGAGCGGCTCGACGAGGTCCATGCCAATCCTCTCAAACGGGATGCCTATGATGGGGAGCAGGATGAGTGGTGCTGGTGGGGCCTTCCTTGGGGCTGTGCATTGGCACTGGAGGCATTGTTGGCAGAAGCACTGGACCTCCGCATCCATGCCTGGCCAGACAAAGCGGTCCTTCAGCTTCTCCAGGGTGTTTCTCAGCCCCAGGTGGCCCCCTGAGCGGACGGGCATGGGCCAGGTGCATCAGGGCCTGCGTTCTGGCTTTGGGGACGACCAAGAGGTCCACGGTCTCCCCTCGGTGGTTGGCCCAGTGGTACAGCAAGCCTCCTTTGACCAGAAAGTAAGATGATGGTAGTCTCTGGTCCGGGCTCTGGTCGACCCCTTTGATCTTGGCGCACCTTGGCCCAGTAATACTTCAGACGACTGTTCCCCTGCGATTTACCTGCTGGAACACAGACAGGAGAGGATTAGACTGTGTGTGCAGCTTACCTTCTGTCCCGGCGTCCACCTCGCCTGTGGCCAGGTAGGCCTGTTGCACTCGTGTTTCCTTTGCTCATTGGGGCGGTTTTGGCAGGTCCAACGTGGGGCAGACACGTTCTGTCGACCAGGTTTTCTGGGTCTTCTTCGGTGTCCCATGGTCTGGCTTGGTCGGGCTGGGCTCGTCCCTGGTCGACCCGTAGTCCAAGCGGCCTTGCTGGTGCTGTCCCTCTTGGCTGAGTGCCAGGCTGGTCAGGGTGTGTTCCAGGGTAGTCACTAGTTCCCTGGATGTCCCGGGGGCTCGCATGCCCACAGCCTGGCGTTCTATGGGTGGCAAGGTCCTCAGTAACCGGTCAATGGCCACCCTCTCGCACAACCTCACTGGCAGAGAGCATGTCAGGCTGGAGTCACCTCTAGGTGAGGCGCAGGAGGGTGTCCCACGTGGCTTGGCTTCCGGCCTGTAGCACCACCTGTGGAACTCAGCCACCACCTGGAGCGGGTTTCGCCCGCACCACGCCAGGATTCCTCTCTTTACCTTTTCATAGTCAGCTGCTTCCTCCAGAGAGAGGGAGTAATAGGCCGTGCGCGCCTCCCCAGAAAGCAATGGGCCAAGGATGCGTGACTCACTCTTTGTGGTGGGCGATGCGCTCAAAGGTCTCGAGGTAGGCCTCGATATCATCTTTGGGGTTTAGATGGGAAGCAGGCATCAGACTTCACGGCCGGGTTCAGGGAGGGGCGTAGCAGCCGCAGGAGTCACCGGTCCTCAGGACCACTAGTTCTTGGGTCACAGCTTGTAGGCTGTGGACGAGCTGTTGTGTCACCGTTTGCTGCTGAATACTGACCTCCAGCAGGTGCTGCAGTGTGGGCTCCATGTTTATGAACCATCCCCCAAGGGGGGAGAGGGAAAATGGAAAAAAAGGAGGGAAAGGGGAAAATAAACCCCCCTCCCCTTTTTTTTAAATAGATGGGTGGGTCTGTGCTCATGGCCGTATCTTCCACCAGTGTAGCAATTTTAGCCAGCGGTGGGTGGAGCACAGACACACAGGAGGCTGTTTCCGTGTTATAGGCGATTTTATTCATGTCACTCGGTGTGCGGGGGGTGCGTGTGAGGGTGCGTGTGTGTGTGTGTGGGTTGAAGGGCGATTGGGCGATGAGGGTCTCAGCCGTCAGTGATTACAGCCAAGGGGGCGGGGTGGAGCCCTCACTTGCGTCGAAGTCGCATGTTTGGAGATCCTTCTCTTCCTCTGTGAGTGGAGTATTGCCCTTTTATACTCTCCCCTCGCTTGCTGGATGGTGGAATTTTTCTGCACTGAGCACAATTCTTGAGCCGTGGGTATGTCGGCGGTCCAGAACATTTGGTGGCGCTGAAATGGAATTGTCTCTTCTGTGCCACTGCGGCAGTCACGGGAGGAGCGATCTTTGTTTCCTGTGCGCTGGCTACTGGCCTGTCACTATAATATATATATATATATATATAATCTGTTCTGAAGTGAACCTGATTGTATTGTACTTTATCGTACGGTGACAAAAAATGTATTAGGTTTTATTTCAGTACCTTGTAGATATTTTCCAGAAAATATTTTCTTTAAAGTATTTTCTGGTCTTTTCAGTCAGCTGTTACTCTCAACAGTAGATACAAGGTTTTTCTACTGTGCCTTCTCTCCACACTCTGCTGCTGGATATAAAAGATTAGGCTACTTCTACTTTATCTGGTAAAATAAAAGGATGTGCTGGATCAAGTGCTATTGTATGTGCTGCTGAATAATAAGCGTGGAAGTCATTGTTAAAGTAAACCACTGATTATTCAAGAAAAACGTCCTTCAGTTCACAACTGTGTAACCTGACTGAACCTTTAACTAGGCTCAAACACTACAGACTGTGTTTATATACCAGTAATAAGGCTGTGTGTGTGTGTGTGTGTGTGTGAGAGAGAGAGAGTGGTAGGGTCTGTGGGAGAATGTTATACCTCTGCCTGTGTATGACAGCGTTGCCATGACAACAGCATCAGAAAAAGACACTTCGATCTACAGTGGGTCGGTATGATAAATTTAAGTGTGTCTGAGAGAGAGAGAGAGAGAAAGAGAGAGACTAGAAAACTAGCTGGAAAGTAGGGGGCAGCAAAAACTAGGGGAAACTGTTGATTGGGAAACAGGAAAACAAAAAAACAGAGAAATGATAGACAATTGAAGTTAAGAGAGATTGGACACTAGGAAATAGACACAAATTAGGAGACACTGGAAATTAGGGGACACTGGAAATAAGGGGACTGGGACAATGCAAACTAGGAGACACTGGAATGCAGGAAACAGTACAAATTAGTTGACACTGGAAACTAGAAGACAGGGGACACTAGAAGAATCTTGAAAGTAGGGGACAGTACAAACTAGGTACCACTGGAAAACTGATAAAAGACCAAATGAGACGACTGAGAGCTAGGAAAGACTGTAAACTAGGGACACTTGAACTTGGGCACAGTACAAACCAGTGGACACTGGAAACCAGGAGACGGTATTAACTAGGGGTTACTAGAAACCAGGAGATACTGGAAACTGGGAGACAGCATAAAATAGGAGATATTGGAAATTAACAATGACCCATTTCTTCTCTGGCTGGTTGTCAGGAGAAACTCAGAGCAGGGTGTTTAAAGACTTTAAGGCTCCTTTTCCACAATAATCATCATTCAGATGAAGAGAAAGTCGATTTTAGACTAATTTTAGAGTAAAAGTTACAGTCCTGTAGTTTGAGGACATCGGGTTTGTTCTTGGACATGATTAGCGGTTGGTGAAATAAAAATGCGGTAGACGTGCTAAAAGCATTTTCACGTCTGATGCTGAGTCAGTCATCTGCCCACACACACACACACACACACACACAGAGAGCGAGAGGCCTCATTACCTGCAGCTCTCTTTCACACCACTGTGGCGTGTGTGTCCTTTACAGAAGAAAAACACAGTGGAAGTCACTTCTAGCAGGATCGGACTCTTCAATATACAAAACACTGTGAAGCATGTAAAGGTTCAGAAATAGTAAACAAAAGAAAGTAATAAATAGTAAAATATCCTATATATAATAACTGCAGTAAACCAATAGAAAACATATATCTTAACATATGTATATATATACAGTCTAAAACTTATATCAGATAATAAAAATTTAAAAGGCGTTTTTTTTAGATAAGAAGAAAATCATTGTAAAGTCAAACTTACATTACTACAATTAATTTACAATGATAAATAATCTAGATTATTTAAGTAATAGTGAAACAGTTGCATTATTAATAAATTCATTGTTAGTAAGCAAGTAACGTTTAAAGATTAAAACAAATAAATTATATCAGTCAACTTACATTTAAATTCAAAAAGAGGCAAATGTTTAATTAAGTACAGTATATAACTTATCTATTAATTAATTAGTCTTATTAACTAATCAGATCATTAATGTATGTTGACATTAATGCAATGTTAGGTATTTAAATGCACACATAACATAAAAAAAAATATCAAATGACATATTTAACTATTTAATGAGTGAAACAGTCCTAAACAGTGAAATAGTAACGTAATCCATCCACTCTTGTACCGCTTTCCTACAGAGTCACATGGAACCATGAGCCTATCCCAGGGAGCATGGGGCACAGGGAAGGGTATACCGTGGACGGGGTGCCAATCCATCACAGGGCACATGAAATAATTACATAAATTGTCAAAATCTTGCATTAGAATGAAAAATATACAGTACAGTAAATAACAAGCAGGTTCGGCTACATAAAACGATAATAGATTTATAAAAGTGGTATTGCTTTGTAATATATAAGTATGCAACAGTTTAAAAAGCAAAACCAGGTGTGTAAATTTAGATGGAAACGACCACAACTCAGCTTTAAAAATCAATAACAACCATGTAATTGTATAGAAATAAAATTATTATTTATATTGTCAAATACTGTAGCTATGTAGTAATTTAATACTGAAATACTTAATTATCTAAATAGTTAAGGATAGCAATAAGGATAAATACATCACTAGAGAAATTAATAAATTAGTTACATAAATAATCGTAAAATGTATCACAGCATTTAACAAAATGATTAATTTTAATAATTAATATAAAATATATTAATATTGAATATTAACATAATCTAAGTCTAATTGTCAAATAGTCAAAATGAAATCATCAAATAGTCAAAATGACCATACAGTAGAGTGATTAAACGCTGTATACTGTATAATTTAATAATGATCGTTACCTACTTTAATAAATTAAATATGAAAAGTTTGATAAATACTAAGATTATTATTTGTAAATAGTCAAACACATAAACATGGAGCTATTATTAAAATAAATTATTTTAAATAAAAAATTACAGTCAGTAATGTTGAAAAATCAATGCGAGGCAGTCTAATTAGTTTATTCTGTTTAACTCTGCCAGAATTAATGTGTAATCCTAATGGAGTCTTACCAAGACCAGCTCAGTATGTGTGTGTGTGTGTGTGTGTGTGTGTGTGTGCGTCTAAGCGCTGAGCTGGTCTCAGTAAATCCGTCAGTCCGGTTTGGATTAAGGAAGACAGAGAGCGAGAGACGAAGCGGAAACACGGACTTACAGCAAAGCTAGAGTAGAGGTGACGTTGTAACACAGCTATGAGCCAACCACACACACGCACACACACACACACACACACACACACACACACACACACACACACACACACACACACCATCTCTCTCACAAATTAGAAACTTAGGTAAATACACACATATACAGTACATCCCCCACCACCAGCACACACTGTTGCAATGAGCAGATTTCCACAGCAAGAACCAGGGCTAATTTTAGTTCCTGCAACAGAGTCAGTACTTTTTGTGTGGACCAGGAACTATTATGCTTGCAGTACTGTACTGTCAAAACAAGCTTTACAGAATAACATGTGCCCAGGTTTTGACAGGATGTAGGAATCTTACCAAAGCACTGGCAGAATCTCTTATTTGTTCCTTTGGTAGAATATAATTACAGTTACCCTGTAGTTCCTCCTACTTTAAAATCAATGTAAGCTACAGTCTGCATGGATCAGACTCACAAGAGATGGGATTTAACTTCATTTTTGGGGATCAAGCATTGTTCAGAGGGAGCAGCTGCCACCCTGTGCTACCCACGTGGCTACACTCCAGGAACATACTTTTATGTATGCTCTCCCAGGGCAGGATGTCACAGGCATAGTCATTCCTGTGAAACAAATCCATATAGTTCCTCAAAAGATTCTGGAACCCTTAGTGGAAACATGCCTTTAGCCCTAATTGCCTAGTTTCACACACAGCTGTGCCTGTTTGACCCCTTAAGCACTTTTGGCACCAAACAAATTCCAAAAAGCTCCAAGCCATCATTCCTTCTCCGTCTCTCAGTGTACTGTTAGTGTATTACATTATATCCTGGAGCTCAAAGGCCTCTTAACACACAACCATATGTTTCCCCAAAAAGCCATATGCCTAATCGACCTGGTTACACACACACACACCACACACACACACACACACACACACACACACACACACACACACACACACACACCAGTATACACAGGGTTTTTCTTTTCCCTTCACTGCTTAAAATAGAACACAGTAGAATGTCTTAAAACCACTAAATTACTGTGTGTGTGTGTGTGTGTGTGGTGTGTGTGTGTGTGTGTGTGTGTGTGTGTGTGTGTGTGTGTGTGTGTGTGTGTGTGTGTGTGTGTGTGTGTGTGTGTGTGTGAGCGCATGTGCGTGCGTGCGTGTGTGTGTGTGTGTGTGTGTTGGGGGTGGCAAAGCATGTGAAGTGACCTCTCTTAATGGTCCTGCTCCTCCTATCCTGAAGCCCAAAAGCTGTTCCCTGAAGTCTAACTACTACCATTCTATCCATCCTCAAGGCCTGTGAGCTCCGGCTTCCATCCAGAGTTCTCTAAAATTCTCTAAGGTTCTCTTCTGTCCCAAGGTAAGAGGAAATGCAAGTGAGGAGGTGCAGCGGCTAATGGACTGGTGCAGAGCCAACAACCTGTCTCTGAATGTGGACAAAACAAAAGAGATGGTTGTTGAATTCAGGAGAGCACGAAGCAACCAATCTCCGCTGAACATAGACGGCTCCTCCACAGAGATCGTCAAGAGCACCAGATTCCTTGGTGTTCACATGACGGAGAACCTGACCTGGTCCCTCAAGACCAGTTCCATAACCAAGAAGGCCCAACAGTGTCTCTACTTCCTGTGAAGGTTGAAGAAGCCCATCTCCCACCTCCCATCCTCACCACATTCTACAGAGGAACTATTGAGAGCATGCTGAGCAACTGCATCACTACCTGGTTTGGAAATTTCAATCGCAAGACCCTGCAGCGGATAGTGAGGACAGCTGAGAAGATCATCAGGGTTTCTCTTCCCTCCATCACCGACATTTACACCACACACTGCATCTGCAAAGCCCCCAGAATTGTGGACAACCCCACACACCCCTCACATCCCTCACACACACTATACACACTCCTCACACACTCCTCACAAACACCCCACACACCCCTCACACACACACTCTTCACCTTCCTGCCATCTGGAAAAAGGTAGCATCCAAAGCATTCGGGCACTCACAACCAGACTGTGTAACAGCTTCTTCCCCCAAGCCATCAGACTCCTCAATACTCAGAGACTGGCAAATTTTTCATGTCTGTATCGAGCAGCAGCATTTTTTGTTGCTACTGTAAAAAAATATCCTATTTAATTTCTTGTCAGTATTACACACTTTACCTGGCTGCTTCTGCAATAACTGCTATGTCCATATAAAGTATAAGCAAATCTGCT
This sequence comes from Ameiurus melas, assembly GCA_012411365.1. Classification (NCBI taxonomy): domain Eukaryota; kingdom Metazoa; phylum Chordata; class Actinopteri; order Siluriformes; family Ictaluridae; genus Ameiurus; species Ameiurus melas. The sequence goes on along the minus strand of CM022757.1, from coordinate 6,935,419 downwards.
GAATACTATAGTATGTTATGTTTCATTCACTGTTTTCATTATTAAAAATATATTGTTATTCTTCTGCTCTACCTATTATATCAGACACCTCCACACTAACATTGTAAACTGGTCGGCGCTTTTTTTTTTTGTGTTTTTTTTTTTTTTTCTTTAATCAATATTCTTTATTTTTTTTTTAAATTTTTTTACCCCCACTTTATGCACTTTATGAAAAAATATGTAGACCTTATATAGTTCTGTGTCTCATGTGGTTAGTGTGTTGTTTTATGTAGCACCATGGTCCTGGAGGAACGTTGTTTCATTTCACTGTGTACTGTACCACCTATATAAGGTTGAATTGACAATAAAGCCACTTGACTTGACTTGAAGGTCTACAGCTTCCTTCTCTTGGTCCTGTATGGATGCTTTTCAGAGGATCACAAATTCCATATCCCATCTGGGGAACTACAGCCTTCTGCTCCGACCTGGATCTTACACTTGGCCTGAGGCCTTATACTGTCTTAAGGCTTAAGGCCTGCATTCTCCTGATCTTATCCTGAGGGCTGAAAAATTCTGTTCCCATACAGAGGCAAACAAGCTACAGTCCTTGTCCTGAGGTATTATTACACTTTTACTATTTCAAACAGCATGGAAGGAGAGCCTCCTCAACTATAGAACAGATCGTATTGCTGCTAGATCAGTCTCTCTCTCCACCTTAATAGATGATAACAAAAACTATTTGAGATTTCTTTTCAACACGGTAGCAAAATTAACTAGGAATAAAACCACTACAGAAAGAGGCACACAATCACAATCATTACATAGCAGTGAAGATTTCAGGGATTTTTTCGTTGGTAAAGTTGAAAATATAAGATGTGAAATTCAGGCTATTAAATTAAAACCAGACAGTATTATAACTAACCCTGTAGATGATAATGTAGCAATATCAAATCAAGGTTTAGAATGTTTTACTCTTCTTAAAGAGACCGAACTAGCTTCACTAATCTCTTCAGCAAAATCATGAACTTGCATACTAGATCCTGTATCTACATGTTACTTTAAACAGATTTGTCCTGGAGTTGTTCTAAAATTTCTAAAAACCGCTTCTAAAAATAATAAATTCTTCCCTTAGCACTGGATGTGTACCTAAATCATTTAAATTAGCAGTTATTGAAACCCTGATTAAAAAACCTGATTTAGACCTCATCATGGCACAGAGACAGCACTGGTTAAAGTGGTAAATTACCTTCTACTGCGCTCTTATCAGAGTTGTGTCTCCTTGCTTGTGTTACTTGACCTTAGTGCAGCTTTTGATACTATAGATAAATGTGCACTTATAATGGGCGGCTGTGGTGCAGTTGGGTTGTCCACTAATCGTAGGGTTGGCAGTTCGATTCCCGGCTCGGGTGACTCCACATGCCGAAGTGTCCTTGGGCAAGACACTGAACCCCAAGTTGCTCCCAATGGCAAGTTAGCGCCTTGCATGGCAGCTCTGCTACCATTGGTGTGTGAATGGGTGAATGAGACACAGTGTAAAGCGCTTTGGATAAAAGCGCTATATAAGTGCACATTTACCATTTACTATAGATCACACTATTCTCCTTTGACGCTCGGTCTAATAAGACCTGAGGAAGGAGAGGACCGTTTCCTTAATGCGAACAACATTTTCTAGTCTGTTATCAATTCATAGATGTAAATGGTGACTTCTCCATGCATATCGAGGTTAAATTTGGTGTTCCACAAGGTTCTGTTTTAGGCCCACTGCTTTTTACTTTATATATGCTACCTCTAGGTCAAATTATGGAAACATGGAAGTAGCTTTCACTGTTATGCTGATGATACAGAGCTGTAGCCAGAGGACAGACGGCAGCTTAGTAAAATTGAGGAATGTGTAAAAGACATTAGACGTTAAATGCTTATTAACTTCCTCTTACTTAATTCTTATAAGACAGAAGAACTTGTATTAGGACAACGTGTAGCTAGAAGTAATCTTTCTGATCCCATGGTTACTCTGGATGGACTTTCTGTTTCATCATGTACAGCAGTAAAAGACCGTGGTGTGATTATTGACTCCAGCCTATCAGTTGATGCTCATGTAGATAATATTACTAGGATAGCCTTGTTTCATCTCAGAAATATTTCTAAGATAAGAAATATATTGTCACTGCATGTTGCAGAAATATTAGTATGCCTTACTGTCTGGATGTTCCAGTAGGAACATAAACAAACTCCAGTTAGTCCATAATGCAGCTGCTAGAGTCCTAACTAAAACCAGAAGATATGACCACATTACTCCGGATCTTATCAACACTGCATTGTCTCCCAGTGAAATTTCACACTGATTATAAAATACTACTACTGACCTATAAAGCACTGAATGGTGCTTTCACACCTTCATCCAGGTGTGTTGATGGTGGAGTGGCTTGTTGAACACCTTGTGTTCCAGGGAGCCCTCATGCCTGTGTTATCTTCTGGCTCTCCTTTTAGGTATGCTGTCTTAGCTAGTCTTGCAGGAGTCCCTGCTTTCACTCATGCAGAGTACATTGTCATTAACCATTACAGGGCAATAAGCATACCTGTTAGATTTCACCCCACAGGAATCTACCGTTTACGCCTTTTCGATCTCCGTCATGCCTTTCAGCCTTTCAGTTTTACCATTAACGTCTAGTAACATTGAGTTACGTTTAGTTCTATGTTGCAATGAGCTAGAAAGTTAGTGTGGTTTGCTGCAGAGTCAGGCGCGCGCCTGGAGAGTCCGGAATGAACACAAACACACTGACAGATATGAGCGTGTTCAAAAGAGACTTCCCGTTTATTCAATCAAAGCAGAAGAATTTATAGACATTGTACACATTGATAACAGCAGTGCATGGACGGTTTCTACTGGTCCAGGTGTCAGACAGATTTAGTCAAAACACACAGCACATAGTTATGATACAAAACGAGTGCTGTGTCATGTTGACAGAGAAGTACATAATAATATTATCCAGGATAGCATTTGCTCAGCTTATTTAAAGAGGTAACTAAATGATTACATTCATCATATATATATTTGAGAGCAGTTCATAATATAAGAGGGTACATAATATAAAATATAAGATGATAAAAGAGAATTTCCTTTCAATACCTGATACTCTATGTTACTTCTATCGTCCCCTTCCCTCTCTCCATTTCTCTTTATTTCTCTCTTATTAATTATTATCTTATTAATTATAAAATACTATTATTGACCTATAAAGCACTGAATGGTCTCATGCCACAGTACCTGAGAGAACTTTTGGTCTTTTATGATCTGCCACGCCCACGTCCATCAAAAGGTGCAGGTTATTGGCCTAAAAGAAAGTCTGTGACAGACACTGAGGCTGTTCCAATTAGTGTTCAGGACTTAGACACAGTCTCAGTGTTTAACTCCAGGCTGAAAACATATTTGTTTACTCAAGCGTACCATGAAATGACTTTCTTTTATGCAAAATATACAGTCTTATCCATCACAGGATACTAAACATGCCTAATAATCTCTCCCTCTCTTTACCTCCCTCTCCCTCTCTCCCTCTGCACCCTTTCTGCATTCCGGACCTGCCTGATCCATCCTGAAGCCCTACCTATGGATAGAGCTCTCATCAAGTGGAGGCTACATTCTGCCACTGAGGATGACCCCAAGCAATGAAGCCTGAAGATTGCTGAGGATGGTGCCACTTGAAATACTATGGAAATCGTTTTGGACCTCAATTCCACATGGACATTCTCACTGTGGTGCTGGGATTACTTTTGCTACGATGGCCTTGGGAATGCAATTACCAAATGCAGTTTTGCACTCAAGTGTCCTTTAGTGAACAGTGGACTAGTTCAACAAACAGACCTCATATTAAACCATAATAAACTTTCCTTTACTTTCACACTATCTATTGTTACCCAGATGAGGATGGGTCCCTTCTGAGTCTGGTTCCTCTGAAGGTTTATTTCTCATACCATCTCAGGGAGTTTTTCCTTGCTCATTCATTAGGGATAAATTCACACACTTAAAATCTATATCTTGTGTTTATATGTTTCTGTAAAGCTGCTTTGAGACAATGTCCATTGTTAAAAGCACTATAGAAATAAAATTGAATTGAATTGAATTGAAGTATATACATTTCTGCTTTCCTCCTAAGGTATACAAGCTCCTGCACCTGAGAAATATAAGCTATTTGTGAAGGTCAATCAGCTTCTGCTCCCATTCGGAAGCCTACAAGCCCCTGCTCGTGTATTGATGTCTAAAAGTTCCTGCTCTTATCCTGAACTCAACCAGCTATTTGCCTTGTCCTTAGATCTACAAGCCCTTACACCTGTCCTAAGGATCCTGCCCTCCTCCTGAAGTCTACAAGCCCCTGCTATAAGCTTTAGGTCCCATCCAGTAGTCCACAAGCTACTGCCTGTGTCCTGAACTCTGTGTGTTACTGCTCTCATCCTGTGGTCTGCAAACCTCGGCTCTTATTTTAAGATCTTCCAGCTATTGTCTGTACCTAAAGCCAAGAGGAAACTACTTATATTCCATTCACGATTCCTCTTGTCTTCAGGGCGACAAATGTCTTGTCCTAGGATATACTGCATGACCTCAATTTCTCCTGATGAAGTAGACATGCTCTTGTTCTGGTCCTCAGGACCAGGTCCTGCTTACATCCTAGATTCTACAGGTTTTTAAAATATAGAGAAAATGTTGCAGAAGCTTTCATTTTAGTCTTTATTTAGACTCCAGGCCACAGTGGGCTGTGGCATTTTTAAAATCTAAATTTGTGCTCTTCTGACAATAGTGAGGGCACTTCTCTATTGCACCACTTAAAAGTTCTGGTCCTATCTCAAAGTCTACCAGCTCATGCTGAGGTACAGTTGCAATCAAAATTATTCAACCCCCATTGCAAATCAGGTTAATTGTCAAAAGCTGTTTGCAATGAACAAATTAAACAAAAGCAATTGAAATCATTCGACACAACAAATGGTTTCCCCAAATTCAACTGAAAATGCAACTTGTAATGATAACTCCATTTTTAACATATTCACCCCTTTGAACAGACACAACAGCACAAATATGCAGAACAGTTGTGTTGTCTAAACTAATCAAGGGCTTCATTAATTGCACTTGGTGAGCTTGAGCTGGAACACATGAAATACCTGAACTGGCTGTGGGTAGAAATTTATGAAAAACCTGGACAGGGCAGAAAAGGGAAGCTATCAACAGCTGCAAGCAGATTTGTGAGAAGACAGGTTGTGAAAAACCGTCGAGTGACTGCAAACGACCTGGAGCAAGACTTGGTGTAACAGGCACTGAGGTTTCAGTGAGCAGAGTAAGATGCGTACTAAATGCAGAAGGTTTCCATGCCAGAACTCCAAGATGTTCACCACTACTGACCCAAAAGCACAAGAAAATTTGCTCAAAATCATATAAATAAGTCAAAGAAATTTTGAGATTCTGTTCTGTGGAGTGATGAAATAAAACTTGGAACTTTTCGGCATGATGGATCAACGCTATGTCTGGAGGAAGAAGAATGAAGAAAGAACACTATGTCCACAGTCAAGCATGGTGGTGGCTCAGTGATGCTCTGGGGCTGCTTTGCTTCCTCTGGCACTGGAGACCTGCAGTGTGTGGAAGGAGAGATGGAATCATGACTACATCTTTTTTAGGAAATCCTAGGAGAAAACGTCATGCCGTCTGTGAGGAAGCTGAAGCTTGGGCATTGTTGGACCTTCCAACAAGACAATGATCCCAAGCATACCTCAAATTCCACCAAGGCTTGGTTACAGAAAAAGTCCTGGAAGATTCTACAGGTCCATCACAGTCACCTGAATTGAACCCCATAGAAAATCTCTGGTGGGATTTGAAGAAGGCAGTTGCAGCACGTAAACCCAAGAATATTACTGAACTGGAGTCCATTGCTCATGAGGAAGCTCTGCATCTCATTTTCAGCAGGTTACAGTAAAAGAAGCTCTACTAAGTACTAAATATGCCTGCCAGGCGAAGGGGTTCAATAATTATATTAATTATATTATTATTAACTTATAAATCATTATAAGTTGCATTTTCAGTTGAATTTGGGGGAAACCACTTGAAGTATTCATTGTGTTGAACTATTTCAATTACTTTTGTTTGATGTGTTCATTGCAAACAGCTGATAGTCTGTAAATTTTGACAAGAAACCTGATTTGCAATGGGGTGAATAATTTTCATTGCAACTGTATACTGGTCCTGTATCCTGGGAAGTAGAAGCCTTTATCTTACATGCTTCGGCTCCTGTCCTGAAGTGTGCATGCTCCTGTTTCTCTCCTGAGGTCGACCAGCTCCTATTCTGAGGTTTAAAGCTACTAAACCATTCCTGGGGAATTGATATCCCTGTGTTTGTCCTGAGTGTGTGGTAATTGTTAAGGAAGCTTTTTTCCATCTTCCGGAGGTTTTCCTCACCACCTGGGTTGCTCACTAGGAGGAGTGATGATGTCTGTACTGTATATGTGATACATGTAAAATTTTCTCAGTCTCTCTCTCTCTCTCTCTCTCTCTCTCTCTCACACACACAAACACACACACACTTCCTGTATTCCTGTAAAGAGAGGGTCAGTGAGAAGCTTTGGACTAAAGTGGGTTCAACCGACAGATGGAGTGAGGAATCCCTGGGAGCCCGACCTGCTACAAATAGCACAAACACACACACACACACACACACACACACACACACACACACACACACACACACACACACACACACACACACTAAAAACACTTGGTTTACATATTCATACACATACAAACACTTTCACTGGTGCAGTGATTATACAGACATAGCTCAAACAGATGGTACAATAGCACCAAAAAAGAGCACACTGCACATGTTTTTGTCCATGATGCCATGGGGCTGGCACCGAGTCAGAACCCTCACAGTGGAACCCATTGAGAATGGGCCAATTATGGCACAGATCAGCCACAGGAGCTGTCCAATCATATCAGACCTAAACCCTGCAGGAAGCAGCATGGTGTGAGACTACAGTGAGTGTGTGTGTGGGGGGTGGTTAGGTTGGTTGGTTAGAGATAAACAGACTCATCAATACTCGGAACTAACAACCATAAACCCTCAAATCAGAGAGCTAACCTCTGACACAGGCTTTAAAGTATAATCCTTTGCTTTTAACACTATCTCTTAAACTCTAAGTATAATTCTGTATGGATACAGTATAAGTAGTTATCGTGTGTGTGTGTGTGTGTGTGTGTGTGTGTGTGTGTAGTTAACTATTCACTGCAGCATTAGCGATACTGTAATTCTGTAACATTCAAGTAAATGAATCATGAATTTATTTCAGTTAACAGATCGAATATACTGTATTATAGAGAAGATGAGAAAGGCAGTGAGAGAGAAGGAGAAACAGAGAGAGGGAGGGAGAGAGAGAGAGAGAGAGAGGAGAGGTTAAAGGTGATGGAGAGGGGAGTGTGTGGAGAGAGATCGAAAGATAAAGTGATAGTGTGGTGAGAGAACGAGTGGAAAGGTGAGCTGGAGAGACAGTAAGGTGACAGGGTTGGTCGTCTGGGGGGGGCCGATAGTTTTTCACACTCACGGAGCCACACTGATAGAAGCTTTTAACACACACTGTGAAAGACTCACACACATATTTACACACATAGGCTTGCGTACACACACTGAGCAACCGAGCAGCAGGGATAAAAACCATTCATTTGAACGTTATTGAAACCTGGAAGCCGATCATCTCAGACATGTTCAGTTTCCTCCCTTCAGATCTGCACAGAAGCTAAACTGCTATCTAGCTAACAAGTATGGAAAGCCTGTAATTTGGCACGGTGCACTAAATGTGGACGTGTAAACTCTCACACGGTAGTGTCTGTTCGGTCGGCTCTCTGGAGGTGTTCAGTGTCTCAGACACACTCACTGATGGGGTTTCTGGTCCTCTACGGTACACATATGCTGTCTATAACGGTCGAAAAAAAGCATGATGCACAGCTTCAGATTCTAGTCGCCGATAGTACTGAAGTTTTTCCTCACCAATAATGTAGATACAAACATAGACACTACTTAAAAATAAAAATGATCACTCCTACACACTCTGCCTTGGTGTAATACTGTAGGGGATTATCGAATTATTGAATTTTCTTGTTTTGCTCTCAGTGAACACTTTTTAGTATTCATTTTACTTACATTTACATTTACATTTGTGGCATTAGGCAGACACCTTATGCGCAGTGGGTTAGACCGTCCTCTCTATTAAATAAGGAGGGAGGGTTAATACGATGAGGTTGAGTAACAACTCCACGGGTTGAGCAAGGCACCCTTATGGTATGTGCTCTTGATGGCTCGCCAACTATACAGGATAAGTAAGAGACCAACTAACGTCACATTTAAAATGGTTATAAAAAAAAAATAAATAAAGTCTGAGATGGTGTGAGAAGGCAGACTCTGTTTTCTCTCTTGACGCTAATAAAAAAATACGCAGATTGTCGTGTTAGTGAGAAACCGCAAAGAAGCCTCAACTCGTCTGTGCTGATGTCAGAAACGTAAAGCTACAGATTGTTACACAGCGCTGACACCGGAGACTCCTTCCATAAAAATAATCACATTTCTTCTTATAGAAAACTTCTCCGTGGTAAACATGACACAGTTTAGTGTAGAAATGTCAATAGCTTAATATAAATAGCTGCACTGCTGGCTGTCATGGAAAATAAATCAACACCTTCTGACCAATCAGAATCCAGAACTCCACAGTACTGTAGTATACAAGTCGTTTACCTTCAAACGGATTCTCCTAATAACTCATCTATCCAAATCCTGATTCAGTTGCTTCCTCGGTGCAGTATTTAATCTTAGTATTTAACTTACTTTAACCGTGTTTGTGTTATTTTCGCTATCTCGGTATGTTAGACGCAGATGTCTAGACATTGTCTTTTAAACTTCATGGATTTTTGGAGAGTGTTACAGGGAAAGACAAGAAAAAACACACTCTCCCTCGCTTCAATGATTCTTTTCATTCGTTTGTTCCCTTGTGCTTCTGCGTCCGATTTAGAATGGAGACAGGGGCTGAAAAGTGACACACACACACACACACACACACACACACACACACACACACACACACATTACATAAGTTGTGACAAATCAGTGGATTTGCTGGCATTTAGGTTTTAAACGCTTTCATCACCTATGACTTGATGTTTCTTCTGGCCTTGAGTGTGCTGCTGTTTGTTTTAATGTCAGCAGTTTCAGATGACTTATTTGTTTTTCTGGGTTTTTTGCTGTTATTTTGTTCTATTCATCTTTCTCTTGAAACGAATAAATACTGTAAATCCAGAAGCTGTAGAAGTTTGTCTTTCCAGCATGCCAACATGCGAATAATACGAGTGTTTTATGAATGTGTTAATTAGACAAAACTCTAATGCTCAGCAGGTTACTTATATTTAGACACTGATCATTTCCCAGAAATCACATTTAACTCCCACGTCAATCTAATCCAGATTATGACTTTCTCTTTTAATTCCTATTGAATATCTGCATACAAATGCAAATGTGTGATAGAGGATATTGATTCATTATTCGATCCTGACCCCAACACTGACCTATACCATTTCGCTCATGTGTACTCTACACATACGTGTGCATTTCATATGTTCTGAATCAATGCTCCTGATATAAAATTATAGACCTGTGTGTAAAACACTAATATGATGCTGGACCACTGCAACTTGCTCTAGAGAGAGAGAGAGAGAGAGAGAGAGAGAGAGAGAGAGATGAAGAAGGAACACGAAGCTCATCTCAGTGACAAAAGAAGGAGATGAAATTGGTTGGAGCACATAGGAGAGGCTTGAAATAGACGAGCAAGAACGTAGGAGGAAAGAGAGAGGGAGCTATAAAGAAAGAGAGAGAGAGAGAACATGAAACGAAGGAGACCACATGAAATAGTAGAGGTCTCTGATCAGCTTTCAAACAATAGCCGGTGTGTGGGAGACAATCGCACGTGCCAAACGATTGTGCATGTGGGAGGCAAATTATCCTCTCTTTCACATTCCAGTTAAGGCGACCTGCTGCTGCTGTGTGTGTGTGTGTGTGTGTGTGTGTGTGTGTGTGTGTGTGTAGTTATAAATTCACTGTCACAGTCATAGTTGTATTATTTGGATACACAAACTATTCTTATTAAATGATATAAGATATTAGTACCTTTGGCTATTGAAAGACGAGCGATGATGTTGGTACAGGGGCTTCATGGGAAAGACGCAGTATTTTATGAAGTACAGTATCTCACAAAAGTGAGTTCACCCCTCACATTTTTGTAAATATTTGATTATATCTTTTCATGTGGCAACACTGAAGAAATGACAATTTTGCTACAATGCTAAATTTGCTGTCCCCTCAAAATTTCTCAACACACAGCCATTAATGTCTAAACTGCTGGCAACAAAAGTGAATACACCCCTGGAAAATGGATGGATGGACAATATTAACACAAAGATCAGACAGTGAAACCCCAAATGGGACAGTCTAATCTCAAAATACACTCACAAACTTAGGGTCATATACCACGAAGTGCACCCATCCATACATTTTCTGTAACGCTTATCCTACATCATCAGGTGGTCTGGAGCCTATCCCAGGGAACATGGGGCACAAGGCAGGGGATACCCGGGGCAGGGTGCCAGCACATTGCAGGGTAATATCACACCCCATGGACAATTTGGAAATCAGCCTACAGTGAATGTCTGGACTGTGGGAGGAAACCAACGAGGCAAGGGGAGAACATGCAATCTCCATGCACACAGGGCAGAGGCAGGATTCAAACCCCCAACCCAGAGGTAAGGAGCAAACATGCTAACCACTAAGCCACAGTGCTCCTCTTACTAAGAAGTCACAAATCACAAATCAAAAGTCACAAACACAAACAGGGACTGAGCACGAATGCTGCTGACATTTGTAAGATGATCTGCAGGACCTCGAGAGTGAACGTGGCTGGACACAAGTACCTGGACACAAGCACAAGAAACACACATACATAGGGTGAAATCCACATTCCTGAAACTATTGATGAATTGGGTGAGAGTGTGTGTATGTGGGGGGGGGTATTAAGAGA
>CM022757.1:6904352-6911852 GCA_012411365.1 Ameiurus melas | reverse complement strand
AAAGAGAGATGATGCACAGTTCGGGCCAGAGTCTTTTTTTTTAAATCCTGCACGGAAACTTGAATCTTTTCCTCCTTCTTGTTTTATTTATTTTTCATAAATCTAGTTTAGTTCAAATCAGATCTTCTGAATTTGTAAATATTTTTGCGTAGATAGGTTACGAATTTGTGTGGATTATTGCTTTCGTTCTAGAGAGAGAGAGAGACAGAGAGAGAGAGAGAGAGACAGAGTGTGTGAAAAAGGAAGGTTTCTTTTTCATTTATTTTTGTCTAGCACTACTGGTTCCAAATGCCCACAAACACACACACACACACACACACACACAGTACAAGAATGAGAGATTCCCTTTTAAAATTGCACTACCTAAACTAACAGAAATGTCTGAGTGTGTGTGTGTGACTGAGCACTAAATTTCATTAAAGACAAAAATAGAAACCCATACAGCCTGACACACACACACACACACGCACACACTCTCTCTCACACACACACACACACACACACACACAGTTGAGTGGGAATCTCTATATTTATCTATAGCATGTCCTGATTTTCCATTCCTTGGCGTTCCCGGAACAATGAGGGGGCGGAGGTAATATTAAATTTGACTAGTCAATGGCAAAGCTGATTATATAACATGTGCGTTAGCTAATGTTAGCTACCCTGCTAGCAAAGCCAAGCTAGATCATATTATAAATAATATTATGTAAAAAGAAAGTAAATAGACTAGGGCTGATGTCACATGAGCAGGTTTGCAATTGGTTAATCAAAATGCAACATAAGCTCCACCCCTTTTCCCACAGACACGGCTGTCAGTCTACCAACCGTGGACGTTAAATAAATTATGGCATAGAGTTACAATTAATAATAATAACGACTAGACGTGTGAAAAGAAGTGGCTGGCACTGTCATATAATCCAAGTTTGTGACTGTCTGATCAAATGAAAGCTAAGCTCCGCCCCTTTTCGATCCTCAGCAAAAGAATCAGAACGTGCTTCTGCATATGAATTTAATTTGACATGTGTATAAATGTTTTAAGTATACTGAATATTCATTTGATGTTTTATCCCCCCTTTAATATTCAAACCTCAGGGCCAGAATGAGGCTGCTGTATGTGTGTGTGTGTGTGTGTGTGTGTGTGTGTGTGTGTGTGTGTGTGTGTGTGTGTGTGTGTGTGTGTGTTTGTGTTTGAGCTATTTCTTTGCTATTTGAGACTTATTAGCACATAATTACACAATAAATGCAGAATAGATGCAGAGCTGATACAATAAGCAACACCAGTGTGTGCACTATTACACATCTGTAATAAACAATTATGATGTTCAGGTTCCCCGCGACCCTGGAAAAGGAGTAAGCGTAGAAGATGGAGGGAGGGATGGATGGATGGATGTTCAGGTTTAATCACAACATTGAAATTTTATTTTATTACCCAATAAAATATTCCGTTTCACAAAGCATAGAGTACCATATGACAGATCTCAGTGAAATAATGAATCACTGAGTGAATGAAATAAACAGGGTGTAAATGTGACGAACAGCTGGAACAGCAGCTGAACTGATCAGACTCAGCTTTATTTACCTCGGTGGTCTGACGTGAAGTGAGGATGAGGGTTGTTAAGTATGAATTTATGCTTTACTTTAAGGTGAGAGTAGATGCATGCATCAGGACCAAAGTGTTGCACGAGCAGGTGTGTTTTTACTTTAATACAGGTGTCTGATATACAGCATACTGCATAAAGGAAGTTCGTACTCATTAACACGGGTAATGTACCGCTTACTCATGTGGCGTTTACAACGTTCCTGCTTTATCCTGGTCAGGGTTATGACTAATTTGTTTATATTTTGAGACGTATGAACAACTATTTGGTGAAACTTTCTGTGGTCAGACATGCTATCATGAGTTTCTTCGTGGTTGCTGCGGCCAAAGATGCCTGTGAGTTGTTTGTGCTTTATTTGTGGAAAACTACTTGAATTGGTGAAATCACACAAAATTGTTCTGCGCGCTCTTTAGCCACTATGTTTGTTGGTAAATGAGACCTTTCAGCTGTACTTATGTGAATTGAAGAGTTATGTGGCTGAATGCGCGTCACAGGACGCCTCCCGGCCCGAATCTGCTGAAAATCTGCGGTAATTTTAAAGAATTGCAAGTTCCTCCCAATATCAAGTTTGCTTGCTTATGCGTTCATTTCTGTGATCGCAAAATCACGGAATCCTGAAAGGACTATTATGCATAGCAATAAAATAATATAAGGTTAAGTATTATAAGGTGAGATTTGTTTCAGCTATGTTAGACACATATCTGGACCTTCATAAGTAACACGTTAGATGTAGCTGGACCTTTAATCCCCTGGTTTAGAGTGTAGAGTGTAGGGGACTTGAGATGAGCTTTGAGATTAATGTGATGTACAGACTCCACTAGCAGGGTTTAGGGTGTAGGGTTTAGGGATTAAGCAGTGATCTATGAGATAAAGGCCTTATGTAGGGTTTAGGACTCACCATAAAATATAACATTAATATGATGGTACATTGTCCAATAGAAGGGTTAAGGGTGTAGTATATTGGGTTAAGGAAAGATTCTGAGATTAACATGATAATATAATCTTCTTTAGAAAGGATTAAGGGGACTTAACCCAAAGTGACCTTTAACAATGGTGTACACCCTGTATAAAGGTTTAGTGTGTAGTGTAGAACTGTTTAGGGAGTTCACCATAAGCTATGAGATGAAATGATAATATACCTTTGTAAAGAAGAACTATATACTCATCACAATTCTCAAGCCACTCACTAATTGGATATATTATTGTAACCATGGAAACAGAGCTGTGTATTAGTGGTTTTCAGTATCACACCTGGTTTACTCCTGAAACACTGTACTTTACCTTCCTCTGTTACCTTTTGTCCATTATTTTATAAACCTTTTCTCAGAAAAAACAGTATGAGGTGATTTATCTCGTAGCTGGTAAGTTTGGTGTGACTCATTAAACTTAATCGCTAGATTAACTTTTGTTAATTAAATTGCTCAGCCCTATAGTGATTATAACTATATCTGTTATTGTAAAATCTATAAGAAAGGGATGAGAGACCTCGATCCTGTGATTGCTGATAAGCCCCGCCCACTTGTTTATGCTGAAGGGGGGAAGCTGTTCACGTAGCCGACATGGACCTCATTTAGAAGTGATCTTTAAAGTTTTTGTGTGATTGATGGTACTAAGTGCAGAAAAATGGACAAAGTGACCGTGAAATAACAACATGTAAACATTTTACTGAGGAAAAGAATAAAAATTTAAAACAGTCAAATTTATTTAGTTTGTTTAATCTATGCACAAGGGCAGAGTGTTGAAGCTGAGAACAACATGTCCCTTGGTTTATTTGTTTATTTATTTATTGTCTATACACACAAATACCAAAAAAAAATATATGAAGAATAGAAAGAATATTTGTGGTGTTGGAAACAATGTATTAAACATTTTATAAATAAATAAATAAATGAAACAAACAAACAATAAATAAATAAATAAATAAATAAATAAATAAAATTAACATTTATATTAATATTATGTCTTAGAATATATAGCATAATATATGTTACTCTAAAATTTTTAAATACATTAGGGCAAATTTTTATTAAGTTACATTAAAGATACACAACTCTTAAAAAAAAACCAAATAAATAAGATTAAAATTATGCCTATGTTTTTATTAACAATTCAAACAAAAGAAGAAATGGCATTGTGTGTGTGTGTGTGTGTGTGTGTGTGTGTGTGTGTGTGTGTGTGTTTATTCTCTTGTTTGCACAGCCTTCATAATGGCCATCTTTTGAAAGCAATAATGAATTAAATCAGCAATAATGAGGATCAAAAACAATCACTTTTACTACAAATTTATTAACATTTACGGAACAATGGAAACTACTGAACTGAACTACTGGGGAAGTTGAGAGCAGAGGACACTGGAAACTAGGGGACACAGGAAATTACAGAACAATAGAAATTAGGGGACACTGAAAACTAGGGGACACTGGATACTGGAGGACATTGTATACTAGGGGACACAGGAAATCAGGGGACACTGAATACTTGGAGACACTGGAAAGTAGGGGATGCTGGATACTAGGGGACACAGGAAATTAGGGGACACGATACTAGGGGACACTGGATACTAGGGGACACAGGAAATTAGGGGACACTGGATACTAGGGAACATTGGATACTAGGGGACACAAGGTACTAGGGGACACAGGAAATTAGGACACACTGGATACTAGAGGACACAGGAAATTAAGGGACACTGGATACTAGGGGACACTGGTTACTAGGGGATATTGGATACTAGGGGACACAGGAAATTAGGGGACACTGGATACTAGGGGACACCGGAAATTAGGGGACACTGAATACTAGGGGACACTTGATATCAGGCGACACTGGTTACTAGGGGACACTGGATACTAAGGGACACAGGAAATTAGAGGACACTGGATACTAAGCGACACTTGATTACAGGGGACACTGGTTACTAGGGGACAGAGAGGTCAGTTTATGGTATGGGAGAGTATGGGACACTGGGAACTTGAAATGAACTAATGACCACTGAAACCAGCAAAGACTAGAATATAGGTTGAGTGCTGACATGAAAGGAGAACGAGAGTACAGCTGAAAGAATGAATAAATAACGAACCAGACTGAACGTTCTGGAATCCTGGTGAATGTTCTACACCCCTGTTCATTCCATAATCACGTGCAATGCTCTAGAACTGCGCGGAACATTCTAGAGCCACCCTGCAGAGAAATCTTGAATATCTTATGCAGAAATGTCTCTTCATTACTGTAACAGACAGGCAGATGCTGGTGGAAGCGTAAACATGGCTGCTGTGTGAGAGATTTCTGATAAGGAACTAAAGTCCTAGCTAACTAAACACACTGCATTAGGTACTGTACTGTAATTCCCACCCAGCTCTCAGCCAGTCCGGAGCACTGGGGGTCTTTTATTACAGAATGTCTATTATTCTCTTCTTTAAGAGTCGTGCTGGAGAACTACAGCGTCTGATATTAGGTTCCTCCTGAGCTTCAGACCCTCAGTCTTCTCACGTGGGACACGCTTGGACAGATTTACACAGTATATTTTTCTACAGTAAAGTTTTGCTGCTGAGCGAGGTTCTGTTCCACACTTAGGAACTACGGAGCATTGTTTTCATTTCACAACGTTTTAATGTGTTTCATTGTAAATACAAGAGGACAGGAGTGTGACCAGGAAAAGCTGGACATTTATACAAGTCTTCCACAGCCCAGAAACACACACACACACACACACACACACACACACACACACACACAGGGCTCGTACTGTACGTGAATCATGCCGAACTGCTGAATTATTCAATTAAAGCATAATTATTAAAAACTTCTGTCTCTTCGACTGATCATTCATTAATATGAATTGATGTGTGTGTGTGTGTGTCCGAGTGTATATTTGTGTGTAGCGTTTTTTTTAACATTTATAGTTGGCAAGTATGTTTAACAAGCAGCCAAAGAAAAAAACCCTGCTCCTTAATGACTTTCACAAAGTTTCATTTGGTATGAATCATTACATTTAACACACTTCTGACACTTCATGGGCACACCTCCATGGACATGTCTCCATACATGGTTCTGTGGAAACAGTGATGGACTCGTCAGCACAATGCCGTTATAAACTCTCACTGCACACTGTACATCACATTATAACTTACAGAGAGAAAATGGATAAAGACTAGCCAGAGCCAACGTGCGGTCAAACAGCCAAAGAAACCATTTCTCTCGCTCAACAACTGCAACTTCGGCAAGGTGATGTGTATAAGGTGGAGCTTATAAGGTTGGGGGTGGGGCACTTCAGATTCTAGAGAGCATTTGATTGGACAGAAAATCTGATCAGGAGCTGAAGTCCAGAATGATGTCATCAAAGTTGCTGATCCGTGTCGTTGGCAGAGAGAGACTTCTAAATGCGAATTTTGTCATTGTTTAGGAGCACATTAGATAAGGCTGACATATTCATTCTAAAAGTCACAAAACTTCAATAGGGACTTTAATCTCTTAACTAGCTATCTATATCACCTTATCTTATATATTACATTACGTCCACTCGCACTTTTTAGCCTGATCAGATTCCAGGCTTTTACTTGTTAATAAATGTATATGTGCACCCCTGACTAGCCAGACATTAGCAGGGAACCGTGGTGGTGTGTGGAGAAACACATTATAGAAGCAACACAATTTTATACATGGTATACAAATTTTCATATAAGTTGATACAAACTGTATGAAATCATTAATATGTGGGTGCTTTCGAACTTGTGTTAGAAACACACCATTACACTTCAAACACTCGCACTGGCGTTTAAACTAAAACTGATATCAAACTGCGTCTATTTATTTTTACGTCTATGTTTTTTTCCAGCCATGCGCCTGATTGTGCAGGTTTTCACCCATATTACAGGAGATAATGCATTATGGTTCCAGTTTCACATTTTCTTTAAAAGAACTACTGGCTGTGGATCAGGGACACACAGTTCCAAACAAATACACATTCGGACTGGAACTTTATATTAAACTGGAGAAAGTTGTCTTGAATCTGAATTCGAATAAGTGAAATATACAAATGTGCTGGTAAAAGTAAGAAATTCTACCAGATGTTCTAGAACTAATTAATTCTACCGTGACCCTGAAAAGGAGTAAGCGGTGTAAAAGATGGATGGATGGATTTAGAGCACACTCTGTCCGTCGTTGGAACGTCGCCATCTTGTGTCAGGAGAAAGTTATTACAACTTAACTGATTCGATTCCTAAATAGATTGAAATGTTTTGATTCGGATTTGATTCAGTAGACAGAGTGTGTTAAACACACACACACACACACACACACACACACACACACACAAACATACATACACATATATATATATATATATATATATATATATATATATATATATACATATATATACATATATATATATATATATACATATATATATATATATATATATAATATATATATAACATTAGTATATAATACAATTTAGCTTTTTTTTGTGTGCTTAGTATTTGATTCAAGGCATTTAGATTCTTTCATTCGTCCTGGAGAATCAGAATCGATTCACAAAAAAGAATCACTTCAAGGAATCGAATCGCCCATCACTACTGAAGTTTCTTGTTGTTTAAATCATGTGAAATGGTGATGTTAACTGGATGTTCCGCTGATATTACACTCGCCTCTCTCATTAAAACATGTTTAAGGTTATTTTAGTCTCTGTTAGTTCTCCCGTTGCCATGTAATTACTCAGGCGTTACTAACGGTAACCGGTTGCCCGGATGTAAGCTGAGTAAACGGCGTTGTGTCCGCACGCGCCCGCACTCCGAGTTGCTCCGGTCCCGGTATGAATAAATTAATTCATCTTTATTAACTTCTAACTGAAGCACAACCTGCTGAGGTAAACTTTTTACAACCTTATTTATCTCTCCTCGTT
>CM022757.1:6894352-6896852 GCA_012411365.1 Ameiurus melas | reverse complement strand
GTGAAGGTGGTTGCCACAGTGTGCATCACTCTTTTTTACCTATAAGGATGCGTGGCTGCCCCTGGTGCCACAGAGGGATGACATTGTCCCGGTACAGGCGCAGAAGTTTTTCTCCTGTGTAGCCGCGCTGATGTCACTACAACTTCGCAGCCTGGTGATGGCATCACTGCAGGACCTGCTGCACTTCCTGTCACTGCACCAGGTTTGGCCAATAAAGATCTTCAGGAGACAAATGGGCTTGTCTTAACCCTCCTTATTGGGAACTAAGCCCCTGCTCAGAGTTACTAAACCCTTGATATTGAAGCATCTGTTCTGATAAATCATTAGTCTTGATCTCTGAACACTTCCATTTAATACCTAAATTCTTGTGTGTGTTGCGTGTGTGTGCATGTGTGTGTGTGTGCGTGTTCTGCAGGATGGTACTGATTTCAGGGAGTGTTATGATGAGCTGTATTACACACAGTGTCCACTCCTGTTGGTCAAGCTGAGAGTGGAAGAGTCTAGTATCACGTTTCAGCCTCCGCTGCCTCAGTGCTGGGATCTCATAAAAACCTCATTCATCCACATCATCACCAGCGCTGACCACTTACCTCGGGTACACACACACACACACACACACACACACACACAGGCGTTTCTGCTGGGAACGATCACTCTCCCATTCTCTAACTGCATGTGAACCTGAGTTTCTGTGTAGGTGGAGTGTTACCTGTTCCCTGAGCTCCAGAAGATGGATTTAACTCTGCGCTCGGTCAGACAGGACGAGTCGCTCGTCACAGACCTGCTTAATCGAGCCAGAGTGATCTATCAGAGGAACACTCTGGGCCCACACAGGTGAGCGAGTGTTTTAAACACACCTGTTTCACCACTCAACCAGATGAGTGGCTTCGCACCCTGCTCCACAAGTTTTCCTTTTCCCACAATTCAACTGTCCAGCTGTCAGACTGCTTGTGCTAGCCAATCATAGAGCAGGAGATGGGGAGAGTAGTAGCACAGAATGTGGGTGAAACATGGCTCTCTGTGTGATCCACATCCTCACAGCTTTATTTTTTAAATGTGTGTGTTATAGAACTTTCTCTCTGAGTGTGTGTGTGTGTGTGTGTGTGTGTGTGTGTGTGTGTGTTGTGTGTGTGTCCTGCAGATATCTGGACGTGTATAATAAATACAGCAGTCTGCTGGATCAGTCAGCCAGACAGGATATTCTCTCATTCCTCCATGAGAAACACTCCCTACAGGGCTTTGTCAAAGTAACACATACAACACACACACACACACACACACACACACACACACACACACACACACACACACACACATTAAAAGGTATTAATCTAGGGGATATGGTACTGAAATGTTGTCAGAGTAAAATCGGTAACGCTAAAATCGAATATATTTATCCTTGTATTAATTAATATGTAATTTTATTAATAATTAATAAAAGTGATGTTGTGATCACCCAGTGTGTGTGTGTGTGTGTGTGTGTGTTTGTGTGTGTGTGTGTGCGTGTGTGTGTGCAGAAGATCGAGGGAGTAAAGTGTGTGTGGAACGAGATCTCCTCTCTGCGTGTGACCGTCCCTCTGTCACTCTTCTGTCTGGAGGCTGTGAAGCTCCACCAGGATCTGTGTGACCGCACGGAGAACCTGAAACACCTGCTCATCACCTTCGAGCTGGAGGAGAACCGACAACTCAACCAGCGGTGAGGAGAAACACTGCACTACCCATAATGCACCACATATCAATACACATCCTGCATGAAGAGAGAGATACTGGGGTAAAACATGCAGAATAACCTGAGTGTGTGTGTGTGTGTGTGTGTGTGTGTGTGACAGTATCTGTCAGAGGTACCAGCAGATTGTGGACACAGTGATGAGTGTACCAGCCAACACAGAAGAACTGGTGGAGCTCAGTCAGTTCCTGAAACACACCAGCGATGTGACTGTACACACACTGCGTGATGAAATTAGTGAAGCGGCCGAGCGCCTGAGCTTCCTGCTGGACTACGCCACTCTCACCGGTACAGGGGAACAGTCCATGTGTTTTGGGGAGGGAAAGCCAATGTTTTTCCTTCTCCTACTCTTTGTGAAGTACTTATTTAACTGACTGTGTGTGTGTGTGTGTGTGTGTGTGTGTGTGTGTGTGTGTGTGTAGGTGATGATTTTAAGCTGAACAGCAGAGTGTTCCACTGGCCGGAGCAGATCCGTAATGTGTGTGAGGTCCATCAGGATAAACTGGCCAATCAGAGAGTTCACGTTGAGGAGCAACTGCGCAAGAGGTACACACACACACACACACACACACATTTACATATACCTGTGTGTGTGTGTATATTCACCTGAAACAATACCAAATATTTCTATTAAAAAGTAAATGTTTACCTCGCACCTCTGAGGTTGAGGGTTCAAGTCCCGCCTCCGCCCTGTCTGCGTGTAGTTTGCATGTTCTCCCTGTACTTCCTGTACCCCCCTGTACCCTTTCCTCTGGGTACTCCGGTTTCCTCCCT